>CM018048.1:55594846-56137346 GCA_008638375.1 Nyssa sinensis
CAGTAACGAAGTGCGTGAAATTTTTTTTTGATTAATCTAGCATACATAATAAATAATATGAGGATAAATTTTCATCTAAAGTTTAACATTTTTTTTTGTGAAAATTTAAAAACTAAAATATTATCACCATAATCTTTGTGTATTGTAATAATTAATGTTATGTATACTAAGATAAATAATAAAACATTGACAAAGTCAACATCCATCGATCATGAAACAAAAATTAAAAATCAACAATTCCCACTTTTACAAATTATTATAGCTTGACAAAATGAAAAATAAGATATAACAACATTTATGGACATATCTTTTTGTAGTTGATAACAGTTGGAATACGCACGAAGAGAACAGAAATAAAGATGATGGATTTGAACAAAATGAAAAAAAAGAAAGAAACGACTTACTTCCGATTAGACTATTGTTTGCTAGAAAGCCTTGAACTGGTCTGTATGTGGTCAGACGGAACTTTTAACGATAATTTCTTAGAATATTTTACCGAGATTTGTATGACTTTTACCTTCAATAATTGTTCAAGAGATATGATAATGATGAAATTTTTTAAGATTGAAGGATGAGACTATGGCTTTGTTATTAGGATGAGTGTGTGTCTCCATTGCCAACGCCCACCACTGATCTCCACCGCCTCTCCCTCTCTCTCTCTCTCTGATGCGACTCCCTCCCAAAAAGCTCAGCCCACAAGAACCCCACGGCCAATCTCCTTATCTGACGCCCACCGTCGTGAATGCCCACCAACCAACCCTACCACGCACCGATCCCCACCGTCAAGGCCTTGGCAAAGATGGGTTATGAGGTGATGATTTCTAAAGATGCTGGCCGATTTGTTTGCAAAGATGGGTTATGAGGCGATGACTTCAAAATACCAAAATGGGTCAGAGAGAGTAGAGATAGAATTGATGGCTTAATGTTAATGGTAATAATGGGCGTTGATGGCTGATCAATGTGGCGAATGGTCTCGTTGTCACTGAATTTGTTTGAGAGATGTATAGTTCATATATATGTTTATGTATATATAAAATTGTAACTGAGAAGATATAGAAATTGTAATACGTATGCATATATACAAATGTGTGTGTGTGTGTCTATATATATATAATATGAGAAGAGATATAATTGAAATTTCAAAATACATATGTATGTGTTGTTTTTTAGAGAAATTAATATAAGAAATATATTTAAGACTAATTTATATATATATATATATAATTTTAGAGAAATTTTTTTAAAAAAATTAATTTAAGAAATATTTGATAAAAAATTAATTAGAGAGATAAATTTGAAGAGTATTGTGTGAGAGAGAGATGATATATAATTTTAGAGAAAAATAAATTTAAAGGAAATTTTGGAAAGAGAAATTATTAAAGAAAATCTTGGAAAGAGAAATTAATTTAAGAAATATATTTCAAAAAATTTTAGAAAGAATTTATTTTTATTTTTTAAATCACTTTTGATCAACACATGTATGAGTTAAGTTACAGGTCATTTTTGTCAATTTACATTATCAAGGGAGGTTAATATGGTCATTTCACTATTTATAAGGGTAATTTGGGAATTCCGTAAATTTTCTTTGCTTAGATAAGCATTTGTAACTCATGTCAATAACGGCAAATGTCTTAGAGGGAGGAATATATAATTTTAAATTAAAGTAGAAGGGAGAGAGTATAGATTTTCAAATTATAAAAAAATTATTTATAATTATCAAAAATTACATAAAAAGTAGGTGTAATTAATTCTAAATAATATCTTTCCTTACATATGATGAAATCATTAAAAAAAAAAAGCCTCCTTTTGTTGAAAAATGAAAAACAGCAATAACAAAAAAAAACTCAATTTTTTTTTTTAGAGAAGAAATCAACCAACCCCTTTAGATCTATCTATCTATCTATATATATATATATATATATATATATATATATATATATATTAGGTTCAAAACAAAGACACATGCATGGAAATATATATATATATATTAGGTTCAAAACAAAGACACATGCATGGAAATGGGAAGGAAGTGGAATATACAATAGATGGCCAGCATATATATTCTTATCAAGACAGGTGGAAAGTGTGACGCGGATTTCACAACCGTTCTTTTTCATTGAATTTAGGCAACCACGACAAATTCCAAGCTTCTTGGTGCAGATGCAGGCCTGCCACATATATAAGATATTTTTGTATATGTCAATATATAAATATACAATGCTATCTTGGACACCACATTCAAATTCTCTCTCTCTCTCTCTCTCTCTCTCTCTCTCTCTCTCTCTCTCTCTCTCTCTCACACACACACACACACATATACATATATATATATATATATATTTCTATATTATTGAAGATAGAAGCAGGCCAATTCCAAAAGTTTGAATTTTTATTTATGAGACCTTTTGAGTTTGTCACCATTGAAACTTTAATTGTTTATTTATATTTTTTTTTGTGTGTGAAAACCTAATGCAATTTGTCCAACTAATGAAAAGTTTATACAATTAAATAAATTGATTTATCTTGTCCAGTTGATTTAATCTATTGCTATAAAAAAAAATTTAAGAAGGAGAAGGGCAACATCTATGATTAACCTCTTTACAAGCAATTTCGCGCACAATGCTATCTTTAGCCAAATATAAAAAAATATATAATATTGATGGAATAGCTTCAAGATTTATAGAAGGCACACGTTAGAGTAGGTTGTCAACAAATCAGATCTTGATTCGAATGATTTATTTATTCGAATATGCTATAAAAAAATTTAATTAAATTATTTCTTTAGTTAAATAAATCGCATAAGGATTAAACAAATCTGATCCATTATTAATACAATCCGATTAAACATAATATTCACACACACACACACACATATATATATATTAATTTTTTTATATTTTATTAGAATATATATTTTAAATTTTTAGAAAATGTTAACTATTAAATTATATAAAAGTTTCTTAAGTTGAATTTATATATTTTAAAATTTACATATTATAACATAATATTTTATAAGTATAACATAATTATATTATTATCGGATCGAATTTGGTCTAATTCGATAGTTAACAAATTTGAATTTGAATTAAAAATTAATAAATCTATCAAAAAATTCAATCCAGTCTAATATAACAATTTTCTTAACAAATATGATTCGGATAATTTTTGATCTGATCTGAATCTGATCCATTTACAACCATATGGTAAAGTATCTCTTTTGTAATTAAAGAAATCATTACGATATAGAGTTGATCCTTAATAATTAATAATTATTGGAGACTAAATTTATTTGTTAATATAATTGCTCATTGCTTATTTATTTAGTTAATCCTATTTGGTCAAATAGGCAAGTCTCACTCAAGAATTTTCCTTAGCTAATCCTATTTGGCTCCACCTCCACCTCCACCCAGCCTGCTGGTTTTCTGGTACATTTTCATTTTGCCTTTAGTATGTCATTCTTTTACCAAAGATTGGACCGATAGTAGAAAAAGATCAATGGGGTCCTGATACCTTAATTTCATTCGCTTAATTTTTAGTGCAAGTTTAGCTGAAAGTGGAAGGATATGACGTTGTTATTCTACATATATAAAGAAGTTTAGCTGAAAATGTATGATTTAAAGAAGTTGAATGGGTATCCACAACTATAAACCTTGATCAAAGGGTATGGTCTTGGCCGGTGCAACAGAGACACCTGCCCTTTCAAGGGATTTTAAAGTTACTCCAATTTTTTATAAACATATATTCTATACATCCACTCATTCAACCATTCATCTATCCATCTCTCTCTCTCTCTCTCTCTCTCTCTCTCTATATATATATATATATATATATATATATGTAAAGTAGTTTAGCTGAAAATGTATGATTTAAAGAAGTTGAATGGGTATCTACGACTAAAAACCTTCATCAAAGGATATGGTCTTGGCTGGTGCAAGAGAGATACAAGAATCTGCACCTTTTCCGACACAAACTCAGTCATCGGAATACAACTCGTCGGTAAAACGATTATCTTCGACGAACAAATTGTTGGGTTTTAATGAGAAATACTGACGCAATTTTTTACCGGCAATAGAAATCGTTAGTAACACTGAAGAAATACCGATGCTAAATTGATGTGGTCGAAAATGGTTACTTTTTTCGACGTTTTAATGCGTCGGAAATAAGCTACTTTTTCTGACATTTGAATGGGTCGAAAATATTAAAATATATAAAATAATGTCATTTTACTGATGTATTTAAGATAATGTCATTTAAAATATTTAAACTACTTTTTTTGACGTTTGGATGGGTCGAAAATATTAAAATATTTAAAATAATGTCATTTTACTGATGTATTTACTGAGTTTTGGAAGTTGCATTGGACTGATAGCTATTGTTTTCAACATTATTATGCATCGAAAATATAGAACAACTTGTGCCGACGTTTGGATGGGTCGGAAATATACAAATATTTCAAAACTACGTCGTTTTACTGATTTATTGGGATGGCCTGATTTGACGATATCAATGTTGTCTCTCTCTCTCTCTCTTTCCCGCGTGCCTCTCTCTGGTTTCTCTCATCTCTCTCTCTCTCTCTCTTTCTCGCCTCTTTCTAAACTTTCTCGTCTCTCTCTTCGCGCGCACCTCAGAGATCTTTGAACTCTCTCATCTTGATCTCTCTCTTAACTCTCTCATCTCTCTCTCTCTCTCTCTCTTCGCGCGCCTCTCTCTGATCTAGATCTGCGCCAACATCATTTTGTGTTCTCTCTTTCGCAAATCTTTCTTTGATCTCTCTCTGAATCAGTTGTACGAAGAAGGATCCAAAGAGCTAGATCTGCGCCAATCATCCCTTATCATTTTGTGTTCTCTCTTTCGCCACAAATATTTTAAATTTCTCTTCATAAATTTTTACATCTGTTTATTTTATTTAATGTTTTATGAGGAGTAAACTTTGCTGATCTTCAAATAGTCTCTTATTTAATTAGTTTGATGCAGAGTATAAGTATGTTGTTGATTGTTTTACCTTAAAACACGGTGGAAGCATGAATAATTGAGTACTGGATTCTGGAACTGTCTCATGTAGTGTCCTAGCATCTTTATGTATAATCTGATATTTTGTTGATTTCTTGGAATTTGCTTGGAGAGATGGATGTCAAGCATTCACAGAATCTCTCTCTCTCACACACACATTCGGATTTACGATTATTATGTTCCATTGAAACTTAGTAGTGTTCATTCACACACACACACACATCATCGGAAATAATATTTACACCGACTTAGGATATAGTCGAAAATAATATTTTATCCGACGGTGTTTCTGGTAGGAAATAATGTTTTGCCGACGGTGTTTTTGGTCTGAAATAATCTTTTATCGACGATGTTTATGGTCAAAAATAATCTTTTATCAACGATGGTTATGGTCAGAAATAATCTTTTTTTACTGACGCCTATATGCGTCGAAAATATGTTAATATTTCCGACCCCCCTAGATTTTCATCGGTAATCTTTTTCTGATTATTTTAATACCGACCGTTGTGTTCGACGTTTATTATTTGTCAGTAATATATATTTTCGATGCTAAACAAATTATTTCTGACCACATTTAGGATCGGAATAAATGCTTTGTCTTGTAGTGACACCTGCCCTTGCAAGGGATTTTGAAGTTACTCCAATTTATATTCTATACATCCACTCATTCAACCATTCATCTATCCATGAATCTCTCTCTTTCTCTCTCTATATATATATATATATGTATACTTATAATTTGTCAGGACTAAATATTTCTTTTATTTTTTTATTGTCAAAATTCGAATCATTTTATATATTGTAATACTCAGTCAATTCCTTCGTAAAAAAATTAAGTCAATTAAAATTATTCCACAAATGCGATATTCTAAATTAAAATTTTATTCTTGTGAATACTTACTTATATTAGGTCAATTTAATTCATCATGCATGATATGTACAACAAAATTATATAATTTAATCAACTGGGACTATTTTAATTGATTATTCATATCTATTTTAAAAGAAAAGTCATGCGTTTAAGTCTCATTCTCTATTAGAAAGATGTGAACGTGTAATACATGAATTATAACTCTTGATCGCTTCTATCAACAAATATATATATAATCTAAACATGAACGGACAATTTTATCATTTTTTTAAAAATTTAACTGACAAAGTATTTGTAATTTGTAGAAAAAACTTGAGAGAAAATTAATGTAAATTATCGTAAGGTAATTAATTATAAATTTATAATGTAATATTTTTATCTGTGTAATGGATTTTATCCTTTTGTCTTGTGTGTTGGACTGCTTTTAACTTTGGTAGTCACTTTGTTCCTTGGAGACAAAAGTAGCACTTTGAATATGCAAAAGCAGATAAAATGTAGTCTGAAAACTTTGATTAGTTGCAACCCGTGCAGGCCCCCAGGATATGCCGATGTGCAGTCTGTGTGGGACATGGGGCGTTTATCGTTACCTTTAGAAGGCCCTCAAGCGCTGGAGACAGCCTCTGCACGCGCCGATATCGTTGACCTGACACACCTGCTTCATGCTGTCCTTGCCCACCCTCTTGAGGGGCTCTATACAATGCATCCTAAATATTATCATTGTAGTATGTGTATATATATATATATAGAGAGAGAGAATGTATTCTCCCATGTGTAAATGTTTGTAAACTTTATTTTTCAAAAAATGACTCCATTGATTGGTGAGTCCCACTCCCAGTCCTATTCGTTTAGATAGTTTTATAGTATGAAGAATTGATTACTTGGCAATGATTTTTTTTTAAAAAAATTGATTATGATATAATTAAGTTTGTTATTTGAATTTCACGGAAAAACGGTGTAAAAGTAATTATATATTGTAATTTTTTTTTTTTATCTTTATATTATATACATTACGTAATGTGTAAACGATCAATTTAAGATTAAGACTCGTGAAAAGATCAAAGTTGTTTTGAAAAGCATGTTTATTCTACTTTTACAACGTTATTTGAAAGCACCATCTTACCAAGTCAATATGACTAAACTCATAAACATCAAAATCTAAAAAGAGAATATATATATATATATATATATATGTCTAGAGAAGTGTTAGTCATAAAAGTCGGACCTTTGCAAATTGATCGTTGCGTGTATTTCATACTCTCACATTACATGTGAGTGAAAAATACATACAAATATTAGGTCACGATTTACGAAAATTTGACTTTTATGTCTGACAGAAGGATACGTCATATGTTTAGTGATCCATGGATTTGACTCAACCACTGGGCCTTGGTCCATTAACGTCCTGGCCCTTGTGCTATACTGCTTGGGCCCTTTCCACCTCTGATCAATCCACGCAGAAGCCTTTGAATTGGACTTCCCCTGGACCCCTAGTTTATAATACTTCTTTCAACATTCCAAGGACCACGTGGTCCCTGGGCTAGTGAGTACTTTAATTTCATAGACATAAGCCCAACCCAGTTATACCATAGTGGCATTAAGTGCCACAGAAAGGGGAAGATAAAAAGTGAGTCAGCTTTCTTTGTGCATCTCCGATGATCATGCTATTTAAACTGCCAATACTTCAAAAAAAAAATGACACAATCAACCAACTCTAATGGTAAAAGTTATTTTATTTTTGTTAAAATTAAATTTTAACAGTGTTACAATACAATAATGAAATGCTATTTTTTGACAAAATTTTCATTCTCTTTCCAATTATCATTTCCCTCCAATCAAAATAAAATTGTTGCAATCTGAACTATTGTTCTTTATAATAGTAGGCTGTCAAATTCAAAGTCATATTTGGTAGATACTTTGACTCAAGTCAAATTTTAGTAGCAGCTAAAAGCCATTGTTAGAGTGCATTTTCTGAGACTACTGACTATATTAAATTCGTATATTTTCTAGTATGCTATATTCTTGATACCAAATATGATATTGAATACGAGGTTGTCATATTTTAAAATATGATTTTAGAAAAGTTAAAAAGACTTACTTCTGTGAAAAAAACTGGCTTTTATAAAGATTACCCATGAACTTACTATATATTTTTACATTATCCAATATTATATATAATATAAAGGGCGAAGAGGAAATTTTTATTTTATTTTTTAAATTTAGATTATCATATCTAAATACATTTTCACAATTTTTAAAAATTAATTACAAAATTTTGAAATATATTTCAGAAATTTTTTCAAAAAATTGTATCTGAATCACTATTCCAAACGAAAGTCTAATAGTGCAAAATTACTTTAGACAATTTTTCTTTTCAAAACACCAAAATAACAAACTGATTATGTTATAACTAATTTTTGAAAACAATTCTCTATATTTTGAAGATCTCCCAAATGGGTCTTAGTGGGTGTTTGGCTTCCCTCCAAATTTTGAGTTTTAAATGAGATTTTGTGGGGGAAAAAATTGAATATTTGGCTGTAGTTTGCAAAACATGATCTTATGCATGAGGTTCACCAAATTACAATTGCACAAACAGGGGCTGAAGTCATAAAAATGCTTTTCCAAAACAGTTTTGACCTTTTATAAGTTTTAGCCATAGGCCAACAACTTACATATTATCTATATACATATATATATATATATATATATATATAAATAGAAAGGGTGAAATAAGATTTTACAATGCAAAATCAGTTTTACACAAATTTTAACAAACACCTAAATAATAAATTAAATTATGTTACAATCAATTCTTCATATATAATCAATTCTCTAGACTTAATTTTCCATAATCTGAATTTCCCCCAAACATAAAAAAATCAAATGTTATGATTGGTAAAATTTTGCTGATAAAAGATTATGGTGATAAAAAAACACAAACACCCATAACCCGTGTCTTTTTCTTTTCTTTTTTTTCTATATGGAGTGTCTCAAGTCTTTAATTCAGACTAATCTCATTCAATGGTGCACAAAATGATCCCACATTCCTGTACACCAACAAGTCAAGGAGAGTGTAAAATTCGAATGGACAATCTCCATATTTGCAGTATGTTTCCTATCTACTCACGCTACACTAGGAATGACAACAGGGTGGGTTTGGGGCAGGATGACTCTTCCCCAACCTCAACTCCGTTTAGAGGTTTATTCCGACTCCCGACCCTGTTTATATTTCCCGACTTTACTCCGCTCCAGTCCCGAATCCCAATATATATATTTTTTAAGTAAGTTAAAACTTTTATTTTGATAAGTAAAATAATTTTTTTTTGGCCAAAATAACTAATACAAGAAAAAAAATATAAGTGTGATATAAAAAACCTTAAAACTAATTTTATATAGTATTGTTTATTGGTAAATATAGTGTATATAAGAATAAATAAAAAACAAACTTAATATATAAACGGGGCGGGGTCGCTGATCATCTGCCGAACCCTTCCAAATTTTACGAAATTTTAAAAGGCACACCCCGACCCCGTCCCGATCCTATTTATGAACACCTCATACTTATCTCATTAAAAATGAGACAAGGCAAATTGTCATTCCTACTCTACACCCTGGGGTACACGTAACCCTTGTCTCCTACCACGATTTTTTTACAAAATAATTAGGGCTCACCTCAAATTAATTTGCATAGAATTAGGTTTTAAAAATAGTCAATTTTGAGATGGAATCAACTTAACTACGGTTTCTTGTGACCATTTCAAAAAGAGTATTCCACTTTTAAATTCAAATTTTAAATTTGCATTTTAATGATTTAAAGTTGCATAATTATATATTATATTAATTACACAATTTAATATTACATCAATGATATAATATTCATCTTTTAGTAAGCAAATTTGCATATACATTTGACTCTCTTATAAT
The DNA here is from genome assembly GCA_008638375.1 of Nyssa sinensis. Taxonomy (NCBI): domain Eukaryota; kingdom Viridiplantae; phylum Streptophyta; class Magnoliopsida; order Cornales; family Nyssaceae; genus Nyssa; species Nyssa sinensis. The sequence continues at coordinate 55,604,649 of CM018048.1, forward strand.
TAATATTTAATAATTTAATAATCTCTAATAATTAATAAATTTTTAAGAAATTGATTCAGTTTCATGGTTGATAATTAATAATTCTATTACTTAATAATTAATAAATTTTTCAAAAAATATTCTTTGTAATATTAATTATTAAAAAGATATTTTAATTATACATGTATTCATATATATATATATATCATTTATGTTATGTCTTGGTAATTATATTTTTAAAAGTATTGTAAATAAAAAAAAATTATAATATGAGTAAGCGTATGAAATATAGTTCCATTTGTTCAAAAAAATATTAGAAATTTTTGTATACATTAAATTGAACATTATATATATTCTTCTATGAAATATTGAAAAGTTGTATATAAGATCTATTTTCGTATCAAAAATTTATATACACGCATGAAACGGTTTTTTAATAATAAAATATAAAAAAATTTATAATTAATAAATTTTCTCTTTCATGTCTATTAATTATTAAAGAGTTCATTGTATCATATAAATTTAAAAAGTACAGTGTTTGTAACCTAAAAGTCGTGTTTTTTTTGGGATGAAGCATGTATAATGTAACTTGTTGAAACGAGAAATTATTATATGATTTTGTAACATTGATCAGGTTAATAGTTCAAATGAATCATAAACTGCTATGTATACAAAAGTTACTTTTTATCTCCTAAAAATTTTATATGATAAATACATAATAACTCATGATTAGTTGGGACCATTAATTCTAGACTAAATAATAATTTCTCTTTTGGAGCCCCCCAACCAACAAGGAGTAATTATTCAATGGTCTCATGAGATAATGATTCTAAGTGTAAGATAAAAAAGGAAATTTTTATGTATTTTTAATTATATCTTAAATGTGATGTGTCAAGATTTGTTAGTTTTTGGCTTCACAAGATATGATTCTCAAAATTATTATATCTTGGCACATCATATTAGAGATATAATTAAAAATATAAATTGAAGATACTTAACACTAGATAAAAAAAAAAATTACATATATAACAATATATTGTAAATGTTCGTGTAACATATTATTTAACTATTAGAACCATGAGTAAAGGTATTTTTACCATGATATTTTATTGAATCTCTTATTTGCTGACGTGACTGTTCGGATACTAGTTAATATAGTTTCTTGGTATGTTCAGGTATTAGTCAAAAAAGCCTCTCAGTACTAAGTAATACAGTTATGTCAGATGAGTTCCAAAAATTTTTATTAATTAGTACCAAAATATTGAATTAACAAAAATCTATATATAACTAAAAAATTATATTTACTAATATTCATATATACCAATAACTGCATTCATCACTATTAATAAATAATAAAAAATTAGTAAAATGTCAGGAATAACATTCCTCTTAAAAAACAAGTATTTAGTGATCCTAAAGATTAGATTCAAAGTCACTTTCTATAATAAAATACTGTACATATAAATATGATTTACAAATTAATCGTTAGACAACTCGAACCATTTGACCGGAACATATACTGGCTTGAGATCCGGCTCATCGTCGTTCAGACCGTATGCGTATTCCCTTTGGTTTGGTGGACTCCAAACTAATTGACTTGGAAAATTTGGAACGCCGAAAAGAAGCTAAAACAATCTGTCACTCAGTCACAACTACACACTTGTAAGACGCACGTGTCTTTGACCCTCTCACGACCTCAGGAAGAAGCTTCGGAAGCCAACGTCAACTAGCCCTAATCTCTTTCTCACTCTACAATCAACTTCGCTCCAGATCACCCAGTGATCGAACAATTTCAGTGAATCCCGACGCAATTCGATCGCACGCTTCGTGAATCAGGTTAGTTTTGTCAGTTTCTTTTACTTCACAGTCACATGTTCTCTCTGCTTCAATGCTCAATTCGCTTTTTTCTTGCTTTTGTTTACTGATCGGTCTACTGCAAGGGTTTTATATGGAACTTGAATTTTCACTTCCAAGTCTCTAAACTTTGATTCTTTTTGCTTTTACTGCTTTCTTTCAGTATTTCTCGTGAAATCAAAGTAGAGAAGTTGGTGTTTTTGTGTATAATTGTTTTGCTTGAATTTGATGTATAATTGATAGAATTGAAGAGTTTATCACTAGAATGAACAAATGAGCACTTCTTTCGATCTTAATTACTCTCAAGGTTTTGTTCATTTTGTTACAGAATTCAACTACCCAGTTTATACTGTTGACTTTTCCCACCGAGATCGACTTGCCAGTAGAAACAAACGGAAAGTTAGGGTTTGGGATTTTGAATTGAGAAGTGGGGTATGGATTTTTAGGAGTTTATGAGGTCTCTTTTGATTACTTGAGAAGTGGGGTAGTGAGGAGTTTGCAAATCAAAATGCTGGTGGGTCAGCATTCACCCCGAATAGACACTTGCGAACTGAAACTTCAGATTGAGAGGAAGCTAGGGCATGGGAAAGCAGAGAAATACTTTAATCTCCTCAACCGATATTTGAGTCTTAATCTTAGCAAATCGGAGTTCAATCGACTCTGCATTAGTACAATAGGGAGAGAGAATATCTGCCTTCATAATCGACTTATACGAGCAATTGTAAAAAATGCATGTGTTGCTAAGACTCCCCCACCAAAAGTCGGCAGAACAGACGGCTTATTTAATGTCAAAGTGCCAAATGGGTATCAAAGAAGTAGTCTTCAGTCGCTCTGTAGAGATGTGTTTCCTCAGTCTCCACGTAAAGGAAGGACTCCAAATCTTCGTGATCGCAAGTTTAGGGACCGTCCAAGTCCTCTTGGACCTCATGGAAAGACCCATAATGTTGCATGTGAAGATTCTGCTCCTAAAATTCAAGAACAGCAAACTGCTACTGAGCTGCTTTCTTTGGGTAGCAGGCCCCTAGCCGAAGTTAACTCTGTGGAAGAGGGGGAAGAAGTTGAGCAGGCTGCTTTAAACCCAAGCATTTACAGCAGAAGCCCTGTTAGGGCTCCTCTTGGCATCTCCATAAATGGAAAAGAAACACGCAAAGTACTACGTACTGGATCATCAACTGCCTTTTACACTGACACTTGCCACAATAGTGGGGAGCTGCCTGGTACCAGTTCTTTAAAGATCAGATTGGAACAAAAGTTAGCGATGGAGGCCCTGAATATTTCAGTAGACTGCGTTAACCTTTTGAACATTGGGTTGGATGTATACCTGAAGAGATTGATAAAGCCGTGTTTGGAATTAGCTGCTTCAAGGTCTGGGAACAAGCATCTAAATCAAGTACATAATCAGGTGATATCTGGTTTGAATGGAATTAGTTCGATGAGATATGTACAAAAACCAAACAGACCCATTTTTGCATCCATGTTAGACTTTCGAGTTGCAATGGAATTAAATCCAGGGATATTTGGAGAAGATTGGCCGGTACAACTTGAGAAGCTTTGCTTGCGTGCATCAGAAGAATGAATTGGAACTGTTTGTTAAATGATTTGGCGGGCTTTAAGTTTTGGCTCATCTCAAAGTGATGATGTATTATTTTGATTCTAAAATCCCTCCTAACAGTGATGTTGGCCCCATTAATCTCATTAGCAGTGCTGAAGTACTTACATGGTTGAAGGTATAAAATTTTTTGATCTAGGTGATTAGGTTGTATATAAAATCTCAGCTCTGATTATTTGTGAAACAGGACACCTTATAGGGTAAAGTATAAATGTTCAAATGCTTGTAGGAACCTAGCTGTTACAAAGAACTCAGCGGCCTCCTTCCACTAATATCTATAGTTTGTTCATCTTATTCAGTTTTGGTTTGCTAATAAAGCTTATCTTTGGAGTTGCGAGATCTACTGTTTTTTAATTGTTATTATTATTATTCAGTTAGCTTGACTAAACCATTCTTAATAAGATGCTTGAATATATTGTTCATCATGTTAGATGCTCGCTTTATATATATATATATATATATATTTTTCCTTCTCCCACTTTGTATTTCAAGTAGGTTGATGTACCTATCCCCGGCAGGGTCTACGATTATATGGCATGTTAATTTTTAAATTTTTGTAATGTGCATGACTCTTATTGTGGGAATTTTTTTAAGGTTTTAGCTAATATGTGAAATAACATTTCTCTCTCTCTCTCTCTCTCTAATAAACTTTTTGGAGGATTCTCATTCTCATTATTTTTCCTTTTCCATCTGTCATCTACTGTGCTCTCAGCCTAACTTCCAAATCCCTCTGCAGAATTCATCCCCCTTTTTCTTCTGCTATCCCGAAATAACCTCCATTTCCTTTGACTATAGAACTAAGAAGAATATATTTTCTGCTCAATTCTTATTTTGGAGAAACTGAGCATGATTTAGATCACTTATTCATGGTAGTCATCAAATGTTCAACTCAGCAAAGCCTTAATCCCAATTGACAATCATGCACTATAGATGACCCTTTTTCTTTTTCTGATTTTGCATATTTTTCCAAAGACCTCGTGGACATTTCTTAGAGCAAGTATTGGACTAAATTTCATTGTAGCTTTTATTTTTATTTTTTGCATTGAATGCCTAATTTACCCTTTGTTTTGCGCACCAATTTTTTGTTTTTTAAAATATAATTCTCAAAACTTATAGGAAGATGCAAAGCGGTCACTACCATTTTATATGTCTTTCTTAAAAGATTAAAAATTCAAGTTATAATTGAGCCTTTATCACATGTCAAAGTATTATTTGGTTTTGGTTTTATGCATAGTGTGACATGCTGCATCATCACCTTCAATCCCAATCTATTTTTCATATATCAGATCACTAACTAGTCCGGTTCTTACCTAAGAATTGAGCTTGTTCCTTTTTCTTAACAGGTAAGTGTTGTGCACAGAACCAAGTGATTAAGTCTTAACTTCTTAGCTTCAAAATTAAGGCAGTGATTGTTGTATAATGTCTTTAATTTTTTTTGTTTTTTTGTTTTTGATAGTAAGACACACACACCCACTATTTCCCAATCGGGACTTGAACCCTCAACCTCCTATTGTATTTAATTCAAAATTAACTTGCTCATTATATTCATTCATCTTTTTAACCCTCTTCTGTAGATGAGAAGCACTGAAATATGCTTGCAGCTTGATTTAAGCATCAATACAGATTACTTAAAAATTAAACATGCTGATGTGGAGTTCTTCTCTGCATCTTTTAACTGAGATGATTGAGTAAGAAATACAAGTATACGACAATTCTTGAACCAGAATTGTGGAAAATTTGTTGTCAACTTGCCGTGTTTTGGAATTTCCTTGCACTGGTTGAAAAAATTCTTGAACCAGAATTGTGGAGAAATTTGTATCGATAATATGAATTTTAATCTTGATAGGTTTGTTATTATGTAGGTGCAGTAGGAATAGTTTGAGAGACAGGAAGACAACTAGTAAAACTTATGACAGGATTTGGGAAGGACACATCCAAGACATAGTTCCTCTTTAGTCTTTTTAGCCATTTGCTAAAGATACACCTTCCAAGTTTACTGTTTTAAACAATACCATGCAGACACAGAGGTACATGTTATTCCTCTCTTGGTGTGGAGTAGTCTACTGCTGCAAACACATGCTACCTAAGGTATGTCGCACTTGAACTTTGTAGTTCAATATGTTAAACACTCTCTTTCCTTCGTTGGCAGGTTATTAATATGATTCTGTACTCTATTCAGTAACTAAAGTTCCCATTTTCATTTTCATTCACATGGTCAGTTAAGTGACAATCCACACATCAGCTTTTTAGGTATATTTTGTTGGTCCTTTTTTTCCTCTGGATTTAACAGTTCAAATTGTCCTAAAATTGACAATCATGATAGAATAATTGTGCTGAGGTTATGTAGTCCTGGACTATAGTTTACTTTCACTTTACCTCCTGCCACCCAGACAAACAGACATGAAATTTGCTCTTAAAATTGTGTTTTAGTTGAGATGAAACAGCTGGTATTCCTGTTTGAGTTGCTTCTGATATCAACTTTCTAGTTGAATTGCAGAGCCCATCTAATTGAATTGCTGTTCATATTATGCTTTGAAATCATTTTTCTGGTCTTTATATTGATCTAGTAATGTTCAGTCACTGCTCCAATTTAATAAGTTATGCTTCTTCTTACAGTGAATAACCTGTAGATGGTCTTAGACTATAAATCCAAAACTTGTTGCTTTGTCTGGGTGCTTTTCCAGATCTGCATATCCAATCAACTGATAACTGAAATGTTAGATTAGGAAAGAAACTTGCCTTCATAATTGCTACAAGACCTTTAAATGATATCACTAGTTTGTTACTTGTCACGAAAAAAATGACATCATTATATCAATACTTTGTTCAGTCTTTAACTAGCTTCCGTTTAATAAAGCTTTATTCATATTCAGAGCTGGCTCCAGTTTTGGTGTATTTTTTTTTGTACAAAATAGACTGTTATTTCCACACGATCTTCACTTATTTATTGCTTATAAAAATAATGTCCCCATGGCCCCTTAATCAAGCAAATACAGATGCCCAGACCTCCTCATACCCTACAAGACAATTAGCCAAGTGGTGCTACAATCTCTGACCTACTCCCTTAGCTGAGATGTCGTTGTCCAATTTAAGTTGGCTTATTGATTCATTCCCTAGGAATCCTACTGAGGGTGTCTCATTTGCCTCTTATTTGGTAGACGCTTGACATTCATTATTTATGGTAGGTGCAATGGTATTACATTATCGATAATAAGGGGTTGTTTGGTTTTGCAGCGGAGTTTCCTTTTGAGTTGCATCATCACCTTGAGGCCCAACCTTATTTTCATATCGCAGACACTCAGGCAGTGAAATATAAGCATCAATCAAAGCACATTAGTAAGTTACAATTTCTAACTTAAATGAGCTTGCTGGCTATCTTTTTGTACTCCATTCAGGAAATGAAATTTCCGAAAGCAGACAAACAGCTATATCTGAGACACATCTGTGAGGAGCTTTGTTGTGCATCCTCCAACTGATGCGGAAGAGGAAGAAAGAATTTCATGCACACAAGGTATTGTAAAAGAGAAATTTTTAATTCTTATTGGGCATCTTAGGGGATGGCACAGCAAGACAGAATGATGTCTAATTGTGCTTTAATGCAATATCTTATTCTTCTGAACTAATATCTTATATATTATTTTTCAAATCATGTTTCACTTTAATAATCTACAGTGAATCCCTCTGCTGTGATGCATCCTAAAGATGTGAGTCTCACCTGCTTCCTAATTGAGGGGCTTTCTGAGGATCAGATTTTGTTGTATTTCTGTGTCATTATATCCCACCCAGGGTGCTGTCTCCTCTTAATGGAGTCACTCTTTCTGTTTAATTCTTGTAGACACTCTTAAATTTGAAATCACAATAGTTTCGACTACTCAAATTGCATGATCAATATTGTGCTTTCATATAAAATTGCATGAATTCCTTGTGACTTTATGATGTGGATCTGTGACTCTGAATTGCTATTCACATTTAGTATGTTCTGTTGTTTCTTCCTACACGGAGGTAATAGATCCGAGTGTCTAAACGTGAAGCCTTCTTGTTTTTAAATCTGTTTTCCCCAGAATTGCATTTAGAAACTGCATTTTTACTATAATGTCTGGATTTGCCATTAGTGAATGATGCTTAAAAGTAACATTTCCATAATTATGACTCCGGCTCTTCCATTTCATTTCTCGTGCTTGCCTCAGAGGATTTACCATAGCAGTTTGATTATATGTTCAGATAATGAGAGAATTAATGTGATCTTTTTCAATAATGACTGATGATATTCGGCTCGGTTGGCTCTGGTGACTTTTGGTAACCATGAGCCAACCCTTTCATTTTCAGTTACAGTTGTAAATCTTGAAACTTGCTGTCCTTTGATGTAGAAGTCTCACTCTGATAAGCCAAAATCATTTATGTCGGTGACATTGTAAAAGGACGGTAGCCCAAAGAAAACGACCTAAGATGTCTTCTTTTTTATTTGACATTGATTAGAAGTATCTTTTGTGATATTTTAATGTTTTTGTTTTCTTAACCAGAGAACTGTTGTGTCTTATATTTGGACTGTATTACTGGGTAGGCAACACCACTTTAAAATACCAAAAAGATAACACACAAACACAGCCACATAAAATAAATAAATAAATAAATAAATAGTGCTTCTATGTTTGTTACATGAGTATACAGTTTTCATATACAGATTAGCAAGGACAACAACAATTTGGAACTGATGATTAATTTTCCTTTTTTTAATTTTAAATGTGATCACGGGAGACTGTGGGAGGCGAGGCAGGTCTAGAGAAATTATTCAATGGTTTGTCACAAATAGTCAAAATGGTTAAATAATAAGTTACATGTGCATTTACAGTTGTACTATACTGTTTATATGACTATTCATCTTACCATTGGAACTATCCCAAGAAACCTCGGCAAGCCTAAGAATGGAGTTGGATTTTATATTTACTTAAGATTAAGATAAAGACTGGATTGGTTGGGAGGCCATTTGTTTTTCTATGAGTCTGAGGTAAGATTTTTTGTGGTTGTTCCCTTCAATTTTGTAATTGGCTTTTCAACAGTTAGAGCTCTATGTCAACAATAGATGCTACATTATTCCAAAAAAAAGAAAAGAAAAGGGAAATGTTTAATTCCATTCCCCAACTCCATGAAGTTAACTTTTAACAATTAAAATAATATATATATATATATTTTTGAAATTACTTGGGTTAAATAAGGGCAGAGTTTTGAAATAGGATTTTTATCTTATAAAATGTGAAATGGAAAGAGTTGATTTATTTGTAATATTTATGAACTTTTTCTAATTTAGGTACAAAACACGATTTTTTTTTATAAATTGGATTATGAACATGACTAGGATCTTAAATATCAGTCAAAATTTTGATACTTAACCTAATGAAAATAATGCTTGCATGCTCTTAATGAGGAAAATTTTTGAATGAATCTAGTACAGTGAGTTGGCAATGTGTCCATCTAATGGTATCTTGTCATGTATAAGATGACTCATTTTTTTAATGGGACATAGTATATGTGGCAGAATGTTATTAGAATGGTACATTGACACGTGACGTATAAGACCTACTAAAAAATTCCTCCTTAACGAGGGCATGCGATTGACTTGAACTCATAATAGCTCTTTTGAGAGAGAACAGTGTGTGGCCAACTGTACATACCTTTTAAAATAATTATTCAATTCTCACAACCTCACAAGATATTAAAGCATGCAAAAATTTTTGAATTGAAATCTCACCATCCCGACTCAGGATTAATAGCCTGGCCAATGAAAGGTTGCTATATTATTTGGCATAATAATAGAATAAGTTCGAGCTAGTATACTAAAACATGATATTTTAATTATTAAATGATATAGTAATTGAGTTTTTATTTATTTTAATCATTTTATCTTTAGTTTTTAAATTATTTAATAATTAAAATACTATGTCTTACTATAAATGATAGCTTACAATAACATTACTGTTTGAATAACACTTGATAGGCTCAAAATTTTGGATTGATATGTCTCGTGTGCTCTTCTAAACTCATATTATATGAGGGAAGTAAATGTATTGACAAGTTTTTTTTTTTTTTCTTTTCAAATTTAACGTATTTTTATTATAAAATAAAATGAAAAAGTCTATTATTTCACATTAATTTTTCTGTTTTATTTTGAAGTTGAAAGAAATCAAATTGATTTTTTTTTCAGGGTTCTATTCTCAAGTTGATGGTCCTGCAAAAAGGTTGGGGAAACAGTGATCTTCTAAAAATATTATAATGGGCTTCAATTATTGTTTTGTTCGCACATCACTCCTTATCCTCTTTACTAATTCCAAATATAATATCAACATGTAATACTGTGCAATAACTCAAATTTACAATAGTTTTTATTGATATTTGTGAAGAATTCTTGTCTTCTAAATGTACATTTACTACTTGTTATAGTGATCATCATGTTAAAGAATTTTCGATCAACATCAATGTGCCAAGGATCCAAAAGGCGAACCTAGCAATGAGTGTGTGTGCATATACATACATACATACATACATATATATATATATATATATATCTTCTTTTCTTTGATGAGTACAATTGTCTCTTTCCTTTGAGCTGATTTTCTATCCATGTGCATCTTTTCTTTATCCCCCTAGATAGTATCTCCATAAGTTCATTATTGGAGAGGAAATAGCCAAAAGATGAGCCACCTATATTTTCACACACATATATTTATAATAAATACTTTTTCTTGTAGCAGTTCATTGGAGCATGAGTTTAATTAAGATATTAATACACGCATTAAGTATTGAATCCAGTTAATCATGCATGACTTGTGGTCTTTTTTTAACTTTACTCTCTCTCTCTCTCTCTCTCTCTCTCTCTCTATATATATATATATATATATAATAACAGTAATGGTGACAAATAGTGGAATTCCGAGACCAAGTAATATTACTTGTTATTTAAATGCATGTGTGTATAGAAAATAATGGTTAATAGTTTAGAGAGGAACATTTGGTATGCTCTGTTTGTGATATAGCACCTGCACATGCATTTTGAGTAGTATGAATTCTAGAGTGCATTGCAAGGACTTCTTTGTCGCCTATAGGATAGGCCCAGATCTGTCCCCCCTCCTCCCGTCGGCACGAATAATACTTTCTTTACGTTAATATTTTATTAAAAAAATTTACTTAAGGTAATTATTCAGATGTAAATAAATTTAGTTTTTTGATATTAGTGAATTTAGTTTTTTGGTACTAATCATGTAAGGTGAATGCAACAAACTTGATTGATTTGTATCCACATATACTAATAGGCTTAATTAACTAACACACGAACTACTCACGCTAACAGATAAAAGAAATTGATAAAATTTTATGATAAAGATAGCATTACTCCACCCTCCCCTGCCTATCATTTTATTACTTAAGTAATTTATACAAGGAACAGAGGAAAAAAAATAGAAAAACAATAATATTTAATAGCACATATATCTGTGCACATTTACAAGAGTGTGGGACTTACAATAACGATACTTACATGATTCTCACACTCATGTAGTATATGTGCATAATATGTGTACAGTTATATGTGTCATAAAACATTATTCGTCTTTTAATCATATCTTAACTTCTTTTACCATTGAGGTGATTAATAATATTATAAGTTTGATGCTCTTGTAACGATCGATCCTCAATTGGGTTTCAAATTGTTTCTATGAAAATTATTAAGATAAATTGCGAAGAAGTTTGAAATTTCGTGACGTTATCGGTGCATACAAATCACATTACATGCACATATATCAATCACGTCGTGAAGTTAGAATTGATGATAGTGACACTTTTTGTTTTCAAATGCTAGATTGTTCAAGATTGAAATATTGTCTATTCGATGACTTGTGTATTCTTATTTTATGTTTTTGCATAAAATATACAAACATTAGAACTGTTAAATCACAAGTTATTATAAAAGCTTAAATTATTAAAAAAAATGAGTCCAATAATATATATCAAGTTATTGTAACATCTTTCCTTATATATAATCTTGTTTTGTACATAGAGAGTAACAAATATTTATAAAATGACATATTTACGAAACATGAGTACAAATTCTAGCATATAAGACGAGAGATTTAATCTTAACATAATAAAGTAAAAAATATACATAATAAGACTTGAATCCAAGATTTCTTCTATTAAAATAAGAGTTCTGATACTACTTATGTTAAATCATTATTTACATTAAAATTTTAAATTGTTAGCGAATGAATTCATTAATAATTATTGAACTGTTTTAAAATAAAATTTTAAAAAAATTATTATTTTTTTTCATAAATAAAGAAAAATGAAGACAGCCTAAAATTCTAAGAAGGAATCCATTTTACCAAAAATAATAATAAAATATTGGCATTGCAAAAGATTGAACGTTAAGGCTACTGAGGCTTGATTAGGTTTTTTTTTTTTTATTTTTAAAAATAAAGTGGTGGGATCCAGGGACATGTTTTGTCAACCTATGAAAAAGAGATCATTGAAGGTGATTGAGTCACACACAGACAAGACAGCATACACGCCATGTATTACCGCCATCATTTGCTTTCCAATGGGACCTCAACTGAAGTGTCTACGGATAAACATTGATAATTACATCCTTGTCTCCATCCCCCTTCTCATCTTCTATCATCTCTCTCACTCATCCACACAATTTTACCTTCGTTATCATAATATATATATAAAATAATTTAAATTAATTTATCAAATAACATCATTCATCTTCTGTCATTTATCTCACACACTTCGCACAATTTTATCTTGGTTATTATATTACCCCACACACACACACACATATATATAATAATAATGTAACTGTACTGAATTAATTTATTAAATAACATTATTCATCATTCAATAAATCAAATGTTGAATGAACTTTTGAAAATGTTGTAAAAATCTTAATAACATTATTTACTGCAAAATCCCAAAGCAGCATTCCTCATATTATTACTTGATACGGTGATCCAATGCATCAGTTGATATTATTGAAATACAATCCAAATCACTAATTAAGTTTTCTCCATTTAATTTTTATTTTATTTCCAAACAGAATCACAAATCTGAATTTGGTTTATTATTCAGCTTAAACATTGACAGAGAAATAAATATATGTTTTTCCTTCTCTTAATTAAATGCAGCACAGTTAGCTCGAATATTCCCATTCGACCCGGTCTTGACTCCGACCCGACCTAGTTTGGTAATGCCCGTCACGAAGGCTTTTTGGAAGGCCGGGGAGTTGTTGGCCCAGACATTCACAGTGGGCTTGGATCTTGGGTCCGTGAAGAGGACTTGGTCTGAGGTGAACAGGCCCTGTCCTTGCTGGAGATTCTTGAAGTAAACATTGTCGAAGGTTCTGGGGGTGTTTGGGTCCATGTTGATGGCTATCCTGGGGTCCACAATCCGCGGGCACATTGACTGCAGTTGGGTGGCGTATGCCTTGTTCAACGTGGGGTCGACTAAATTTTGACGGCTGAAATTGTATATCCGGTTCGCAAACTTGCCACAATGAGAGAATCCTACGGTGTGAGCAGCTGCAAAAGATATTATTTAGCAAAACTATTGAACATCATTCTCAATCGTTTTTTAATTGAGTAATACCAGTCTTATTTTCATATTTTATTAAAAATATTTATCTTTCATGAGTTGGCAGTATTGTATTGGTTGAAAATCACATCATGATGTGATTTTCAGTCAATACAGCACTGTCAACTCGTGAAAGTAAATATTTTTGTTAAAGTTTTTAAGTAAGTCTAACATTATTATTTTTAGTTTGAGTAATGCTAGTCTTACTTTCATATTTTACCAAAAATATTTATTTTCATGAGTTGACAGTATTGTATTGACTAGATATCACATCATTACACATCATGATATGATATTCAGCCAATACAATACTGTCAACTTGTGAAAGTAAATATTTTTAATAAAATTTTTAAGTAAACCTAACATTATTATTTTTAATTTTATAAACAGAAACACAAAAAAGAGACGTAGTTCAAATGAGTTAATCAATCTCAATCATGTCATTGCCATTGCCAGCTAGCTCTTAACAAAATTCTAATGACTAGAAAATAATGAGATTGGGGAGGGTGTTGAAGACGTGTGTCATTTACCTGAGAGAGCAATCATGTCAGTTTGAGTTAGGCCATTAGCAGCAAACAAGGCATTGAGTTGATTCAAATTGAAAGTTGGCTGAGGCAGCTTTCCATTAACACTTGCTGCTGTTGAGCTCAGCCCATCCAATCTTCCCAACTCAACAGCATATGAAGGTCCTCCGGACTGCATCAATGAGATAAGATTACTTTTTTTTTTTGGTTTTTTGTTTTTTGTTTTTAATGGATTGCAAGAGAAATCAAGTTATTCTCACTTTTGACTCCTAATTCATTCAGTTAAAATTTTATTTGAAATTAATTTATAAAATAAATAAATTAAAATTCAACATAATTTAAACTTGAATTGATAAGATAATGATGTAAGATAAATATGGTACTTTTCAAAAATATAAATATTTGTTTCAAAATTATGATAAAAAAAATTAAGTTTCTAAATTTTAATCTATTTAAGATTTTTTATTTTAGATAAAATTTATATTTTTATAGGACAGTGCTTGATTCTACTCAGGATAGCAGAAACCTTCTACCCACATACGTGTTACAATCTTATTGTGACAAACATGCATTCACATAATCACATGTATTTAATATAACTATTTAGTTTTAATTAAAAAAAATATTAAAAGTACATGTGTAATGCATATGTGATAAATTGTAGTAATAACACATATTTGAGTAGGTCATTCTACACAGAGTGGAGCCAACCATTGTCCATTTTTTTTTTATTATTATTTTGTATTTTAAGTAGGACTCATTTCTTTATTATACTTAAGATTAGAACTTTTAATGTCTATATATATATATATGTATATATATATATATAATTGCAAGTCTTGATTAGAAATTTAGAGATATCTTTGAATTTTAATATTAATCATGTTTTTAAAGAATTTTTTTTGGCCAGGTTGATTGTTTTTCATTTTTGATAATTGTTTTGCATTAAAAATATATATGAAAAAAAATTAAATTAACCCAATTCAATTTGAAATCGACTTGATTGATGAATAGAGCTTTGGATAATATCGGTTCAAGAAATAAATAAGGCTTGCTTAATTGTAATTTGAATTTCTTTTTATTTTAATAAGTCAAAATTAACAACTTACTTATAAACTCTCGACCCAGCTCATTTATAAAAAGCATACTAACCAGTGCAATAACATCCCGGGTTGCCATGGCAAGAATGTCAGCACAGGAAACCTTATTCCTGCAACTTGGGATTGCATCAATTGCTGCTTTAGCTTTGATCACTGTGTCAAATCCATCTCCTGCCAAAGACAGATTATCTGGGTGATCCTTCTCTGCTCTGTTTGTACCAGAAGATGATATTATGACTGAAGCATCACAACCCTGTTGTTTACAACAAAACATGCAATACCTGAGTTTTGCTGTTATTTTCACTAATAATGGGTGTGCCAAACATGGCCTTTAAAAACAAAAAGTACCTGGACAAAGCAATCATGGAAGAAGAGACGGATAGTTGCAGGGACTGTGACAAACGTTTGTTGAAATTTTTTGTTAACGGCATTTCTAACGATGTTTTCAACATTTGGGCAGCTATTGGCATAGAAGTTTTGTCTAAGTTGTGCTGATGCCAAGTGGGAGAAGAGAGGCACACTCACACAAAGTGACCAAACGGCTATCATCAGAAGATTGAATCCATCCCATCAGTTCTGAACTCAATATATATATATATATATATGATTTAGCAAAGACAATTTGGAAGAAAAAAGTAATGGAGATTCAGAAGAAATGGGTCACTCTGTATGGTTGAGCTGAAGGAACATATGTGTGTGTGTGTGAAGTGGTCATATATGAGCCAGTTGGCTTGGAATCTTTTTTACAACTTTAAAAAAAGTAGTAGTGATTTTGAAAGAGACATATTGATGTTGGTTGTGTCTAAGGCTGCATTTGTTTCCTATATTCTTCATAATTGCTACCTAATTTTGAGTTGAAGTTTCAACTTACAAGTTGATTCACAAAAACGTGAACCATGTACGTAAAAGAAACAGCTTGAGAGAGACAGAGGGCAGCATGGGTAAATGGGCACAACTAGAACGTAGCATGCTCATCAAGATTGCTTCCCGTGGCTGTGGGCTTCCCAAACTCTAGATTAAAAGTACATACAAGTCAAGTCCACTCTCAAAACAAACACTTGTGTGATTGAAAAACCATGCATATACAGTGTGATCTGATCAGTCAAACAAATCTA
Source organism: Nyssa sinensis (assembly GCA_008638375.1). NCBI lineage: Eukaryota > Viridiplantae > Streptophyta > Magnoliopsida > Cornales > Nyssaceae > Nyssa > Nyssa sinensis. Next base: position 55,620,451 of record CM018048.1, read on the forward strand.
TCATATGTATGAACAAATCTACGTATACCCACAAGCTACACATACATGTTTCCGGACTACTTGATAGATAATGGTGTAAATTAGTTTAATAAAATTGAGATACCACTTATCATCAAAAAGTTTAATATGAAAATCTCTTTCCTATCGTCTGTTTAAATTTTATATAAAACTCACATAAATATTGCATAATATTTAAATTTGAGCATTTTACTATGAGTAAATGTCGGAAGCAATTAAGCAATCTTGATCCCGAAGTTAATTGCTTCCCTTTATTGAAATTTTTTTTAAAATATTTTTATATTCTTAAAAGAGAATTTAAATAATTTTCTTTAATTTATATCTTTGCTCTGTCTAAGTTTAAAATTCTATTTACTTTATTCTTATTTTTAATTTAATTTAACTCTCTTAATGAATTTTTTTTATTAATATTCTTCTTTAAATTTTTTAATATAATTTAAAATTTATCTCCAGTCGAATAAATTTCGGACTACATCGTGATTCAGTGAAATCTTTTGACCCTACTTTTTTTCCGTACCGTGATGTAACCATATCCTTTTGATTCAGTGAGATCACTCAACTGTTGTTCATGATTAGTAATATATCAAAGGGACAAATATCTATCAAGCCCATGGGATCATGAGTTGGCGCGATAACGTGAGAGTCTGGCCTATACAAACATAAATTACATAAGCTGTTAATTGACTTGGATTTAGTAATAATGGTCTTTGGTCATGTCATGCGATGCTACAAACCATGCAAATGGTAGGCAATCAATCTATAACTGTGTGTGAGAGAGAGAGATTACAAGAGATAAAAAGACTCTAAGTCGGTCAGCCAATCGATCAAAGTGAAAAAGGGACACTTCTACTTTTTCATATATATATATATATATAGAGCATGATTGGTAGCTAAACATATAAAAAAAAAAAAAAAAAGTCGTTGTCTGGTTTATTAAAGAAATAAAAATGTGGATCCCCTTGTTAGCTGTTGCTTTCTTCTTCTCTTTTTAAAAAGAAAGAGTTGAGTGTTCCACATGCTCAAAGCGCCTATTCTTGGAACTCATTTTTTATTTTAAAAAGAGAGAGATAGAGGTGGCTGGAGGTGTAGAAACTGGATTCGAGCTTCATTTGGTGGGAGCGATTTCGTGCAAATTTTAGTGTTTTCATAAAAAATTCCATAGAGAAGTTCCTCTTCGAGATACTATTTTTAGTCACACGATTGCTGGATTAAATTGCAACCAATCAGTTGATTTGAAAATGACAAATTGTGCCTTAAACCGGAAGAGTTGCTTCAAAGAGCAGAAATTAGGAAACCATTTTCTAATTTTAAAATCCTAGGCTTCTTTTATTTTGTGAATTTAGTAAGGGAAAAGAAAAGAAGAAAATTTAAATTTTCTCATTTTTCTTCTTCTTTTAAATAAAGTTAGAAGTTTCTCAAAAGGAAAACAATGACATGTAAAATTAAAAAACTTCTCCTTTATCTTGCTCTCATTTTTCTTATAAATGTATTTTACTTTCCATTGTAATGAAAGAGGGAAAAAAAAGATTCCCTTCTCATTGTTTTTCCTTTTTTTAACTAAGGTTTTGCTTGGTTTGGATTATTTTGGTTGTGATTAAATTAAATTTTGATTTGAAAAATATAGTTTGTTTAATTGATTATTTTATAATCAATTAAGTAATAATTACGATTTTGGGTGATTATTTTTTTTAAACAGTTACAACCTTAAGGAAGAATTTAAAAACGTAAAGAAAGTACTGTTTTTATTTATTTGTAACAAATCAATTAAATATTCAAGTCATCATTTAAAAATAATTCACTGTAATAATCACAATCAAATTAAAAAAAAATCTAAATCAAATGTAACCAAACAGTCTACAACTGTCCTTGTAACCAAACATCTCTGATATTATTGATTTATGTCATGCACTAGAGTCTCTTATAACTAATATTTAATAAATTAATATTTTATAATAATTAATAAATCAAGAACTAATTTAATTTTATGGTGAATAATTAATAATTAATACTTTGTTAAAATAAAATTATTATTGGTGTGCCCAAACTTAGTTCACAAAATGATAGTGATACAAGGTAGTCCAAACCAAAAAGATACCCTTCAAAGTTTATTACTTAGTGCTGAAGTATACGTATGAAGAAACAGTTATTTAGAAACATGTGAGAATTGACTAAGACAAAAAGGTTATATCAAAATTCTTACTTTCTTGGAAATATTTCAACAAGAAGATATTTATCATTTATAAGAAGAGAAATACCTCAATTTGAAGATGTAAGCTTTTCTCTAAACTTTACACTCATTTTTAGTAATTTCTTGTTCAAGCTACTAACTAAACCGTCGAAAAATTCTTCCTTGGACCTCCACCAGTGATCTTCTAACTCTTTCTTTGCAGATACCTTACAAAAAGAATTTTTGGGCATCGACTATCAAAGATAAAAAATGACATCATCAATTATATTAATTACTAGAGAGATAAATAGCTATATATGTATACTATATATCTCATTTATGATATGTCTTGGTAACTATGTTTATTAATTTAACATAATTGAATTTCAAAGTATTGTAAGTGAAATAAATTATAACATTGGAGAACACTTCTTTACTCTAAAAGGTCATTAAAAGTTTTTTATACTTTAAGTTAAGGGTGCAACTTGGGCGGGCAAATCCGGCACCAACCCAAGTCCAGTCCAAATCTTTTAGGACTTGGGTTTCATTTTTTACACTTTAGAATGGGCTTGGGAAAAAGAATTTAAACCCGATTTGAATTAGGATTAAGCTTGGATTGAGACTTTAGAAACCCGAGCTCAACACGAGCCCAAACCTAATATTTTGCATCTAATATATTTTTTTATACTTTAATCATCCATAATTACATTATTAGGAATTTCTTACGAGTATTACTATTTATATTTTTATAATTTTAAAAACTTATTGTCCTTTAACATTTTTTTTAAAATTAAATTATGTTGAAGCAATTATTTTGACGATTTTTTATTTTTTAGAATGAGAAATTGAAATAGATTATTGGAGTTTTTAGTATATAATCAAAATAGGAAAAATTGTAATGTATAGAAGAATTTGTGAAAAAAATTTGAAAATTAGAATTGATAATCTAAATTTTTTAAAATTCGTTGAGTTCGGGTAAAACCTAATACTGATGAATTTTAATTCAGGTTTGGCTTGAGTTGGGTTGTTTGTGTCCGATGTCGGGTTCGGATTGAGTTGTTTGAGTTCAAGGTTGGGCTTTATTTTAGAGTTTGAGTTGGACTTGAACATAACTCAATTCGAACTCGACTCACCTGAATTGCTATTAAACAAGTACATTATCACGTGATGTATCAAACTTATGGAAGAATATCTCATGGAAGAGAAGTGATTGTCTATGTTAATGACGTGGGCCAGTGCTTGGCATTCTTTAAATTCTCAATGAGCCCAAAGACTATGTCATACCGACTATGGACGGTTCACCTAATGTAGTTTATAATGGGCCAGGTCTACTAAAGTTGAGTTTATCCATCCCCAAATTCTTGGCCCTCCAGTAGCCTATGATTGACAAATGGTAAAGCAATCACAGAAAGGGAGGATTTCACAACGGATTGTTGTTTTTAGGGTTTAGCAAACCCTAGTATTTGAACTCTACCAATTTTTTTAGGCCACTTACAGCGACGACTTAAATTTTTATTCGAATTTAAGTTAAGTTTTTATTTTGAGTTTAATGTTCTAGAACAATCACTTAGTTTTTACTTAAATATCTTTTTTTAATTTTTTTACACTATCCCAAAAAATTTCTTATCCAGTCTCAAAAGTCTTAAATTTATTTTGAACAGTGATTTGAGTATGTGAATAGTATTATACTGATTTGAATTTGAATCTGAGTAAAAATAGATTTGAATCTATTGCTTAAGAGAAATTTTTTGTAATTTTTGACTCAATTTAATTTTGATTTTAGATTAGACTCACTACTGGAGATGTTCTTAAAAAAAAATTAGTATCAATTCGATAAATTATAAATAAACTAATTATAAATGTTTTAGCGACAGGTAAATTCCTTTCAACAATATGAAAGTTTGCATTTGTTTTTAAAATTTGAACAATGTTAGATCAATTACAATTTAATTTTCTAAAAATAAAATAATCTAATAAAAATGAATCCCACCTAATCCATTTTAAAAAAGAAGTATAAAACAACCTATTAAAATTACTAATAAGTTAAGATATTTAATATTATTGAGTGACAAAACCCATTTAAAAAATCTATATGGTGAAATATATACAAGGGGTAGAGGCACCGAACCTCCCAACTATAACAAATTATCAATTGTGACACATCATTAAGAGAAGCGCGTGATATTCATTTGAAGTGACAAGCACGAGATTCCCAATTTTATCATATATAAATGAGTATTTCACTTACATTCAACATCTAAAGACTAAAATTATGGCTATTGTAATAGAGAAATTCTATCATGGATGGGGTTTATTGGTATGAAATAAACCCTGTCAATAATATAAGAGTAATTATTTGGTGTTCCCTTGAAAGTATAGTTCCAACGATTAGATTGAGTGTCACGTCTGTAACAGTATAGTATATTATATATGTACATATGGCTTGTTATCTGATCGTTAGAACCATTGGAACCGGTTTATTCAATAATTTCTCATAATATAATATCATTTGGACATGATGTTTGACTTTTAGGAGATATAAAAATAACATTTATTTATATGGAAGGATGTGATGGAAGAATGTGATTGTTGGAGTTCATGAATCAAGTCAATGAATCGGATCTATGATAAAATTTCTCTAACTAATTATGTTCCTCTAATCTAACATTAGATGCATTATTATTATTTTTTTAATAGGAAAAGGAATTTTCCTGCATTGATTTTGGAAGGACAATTGAGTTTTTAAAAGGGGTGCTTTGGAGTTTAAATTAGATTTTTTTTTTTTATATTTGAATATTTGTTTCGACTTTTTTAAAATGTTCGTTTGGACATTTTTAAATCCAAATGCTTATTTTGAAAAAATGTCAATGAAGAGTTTTTTCAAACTCCCATTTCAGAAATGTTCCTGACACATTCAGCACTTTAATAGTTCATTCAAACACTACACTATTTAAGTATGTTTTAAATACATTCATCCAAACATCTGTGGTTTAATTGAAATTATATTTTTTCAAATTGTATTTTTTTTAAATCACATTTTTTTACCGCTAATTCAGACGAGCACTAATCATGTGAATTACTAAGAGGTGAGTTTTACGTATTAATCAACTTCTTTCAACTCATCCAACCAAAGATTAACGACGTAGAACCACTGGCAAAAAAAAATCAACTTTTAAATTAAATTGTTTTGTGTCAGTTCTTGAAAACGGTTTCTCAAAACGTTTTGACTGCGAAAACCTCTACATAAACAATACCAAAAAATAACTATACTTGACCTGAAATGATGAGACCTAAGTTGTGCGTTTAGGCCTAAGTTACTCTTTCGGCCATATTCGTACTAGTTTAGGACAGTTTTATCTTTACAATTACTTTCCTTAGAAAATTTGGATTGAGTGCCGTTTGTGACAAATTCTTTCTCTTCTTATCTAATTTTCAATTTTGGACATAACTTTTCCCTAAATCTAATTTTATCCAAATATCTTATTAGGATTCACTTATTGTTTTAATTTTCTAATGAAACTTGGAGTATGTTGTATCTATAAAAATGACATATGAGACTTCTATTATTTTGATTTTTAATAATGTTATAATTTTCAAATTTTAAAAATATGGTCAATCCCTATTCATGTTAGTATTGCGTTAGTTGACTTTACATTGAGCACACTTCCATATATAAGCACAAAAATACAAGAGGGCTACTTTGGTAAATCGCAGAGGATCTCCGCAATCTCATTAGTCATTACAATACACAAGCGAGCGCTTGTGTTGCACGGACTAATGAGGTGACGGAGATCCGGGCACATGTGTCTTGCACAGACCAATAAGATCGTAGGAGATTCGACCTCCACGACTTAACTTAGCAAAAATCAAAATACTATACATTCTTTTAAATGGTTTGAATTATGTTTAACATACATCAATCAAATTATGCAAGCATCAATGGGACAGGATGAGAAAATTCTTGAATAGAAATGGTGCGATGACATGATAATGAGTCATTTCAATAATATTTTATCATGTGTAATATAATTTACTTTTTTAAATAAGATATAATATATATGACAAAGTGTCATTAAAAAAATATATTATCACATGAAATACCATAAGTACTGAAAAACATGTCCAGAAGAGCAAAACTTGAATTTATTGCTAACATTAGCCATGCTTTGTTTTGCCTCTCCTTCTAGTGAAAGTCTCTCTGCAACAGATGGTTAAAACGCATAAAATCAAGAATGAGTTGTAGGCCAAAAAACCACCTAGCAGTAGCTTTCTTCTTCTTGAATTTCTATGGAAAGCCTTTCTTTCTTTGCATGAGGGCTTGCTTTTGTGACATGTAAGGAGGAGGGTTGCAACTTGGATGGTCTAATTCGAGTCTGACCTAAAACTTTTCGAGTTTGGGACAATTATTATTATTTTTTTAATTTTTAAGGATCGGGCTTCGGTTTAAAAAACTAAAATCCAAATTTAATTTAGGCTGAGCTTAGATCAAAGCATGAGCAACTCGAGTCTCGTTTGAACTAGACTTTTATTATATATTTTTTTATTATAAAAATTATAAACTATTTGATTAATAGTAAAATACATCACCACTTATTTACATACACAAATATGATGTATCTCCTGCTTTATTGCTAATTTTAATGTTTCAACGCGATAGATATTCATAGTTACATACCACTTAGAAAATAGATACAATTGTTAAATTTTACTGATAATTAAAAATTTATCGAGCTCATGTTCAACTCGATATTTGTAATTTTAGTTTGAGTCCAAATTCAAGTTAGATAACTTAGACTCAAATTGAGCTTAGATTAAACTTGGACTAACTATCAAAAATCTTTGACAAATCTCACTTTAAACATGAGTCCGTTCCGTTAAAATTACATATCTTATAAGAAGTTAATGCTAACAAATACTTCTATTAATAAACAAATGATATATATATATATATATATGAAAAATAATTAATACATTGATTTGATATATCAATTTGATTTATCAAATAATGAATAATATTATTCAATTCAATTCAGTCCAGTTATATTATTCTATATATATATATATGTATGTATGTATGTATGTGTGTGGTAATATGATAATTAAGGTAAAATTGTGTGGGTGAGTGAGACAAACGATAAGATATGAATAATGTTAGTCGATAAATCAATTCAATCAGTTAAATTATTTTATATATATATATATATATATTTTTTGTGTGTGTGTGTGTGTGTTAATATGATAAGGTAAAATTGTGTGGGTGAGTGAGATAGACTATAGATGAAAGGGAGATGGAGACAAGGATGTAATTATTAATGTTTATCCGTCGACACTTGAGTTGAGGTCCTCATTGGAAAGCAAACTGATGGTGCCAATACATGGCGTGTATGCTGTCTTGTCTGTGTGTGACGCAATCACCTTCAATGATCTCTTTTTCATGGGTTGATAAAACATGTCCCTGGACCCCACTACTTTATTTTAAAAAATAAAAAAAAAAAAAACTAATGCCACGCTGGAGTCAAGTGTTAACTGGTTATAATGTTAGGTGATCAAGCCTTAGTAGCCTTAACGTTCAATCTTTTCAATGCCAATATTTTATTATTATTTCTGGGAAAACGGTTTCCTTCTTAGAATTTTAGGTTGTCTCCATTTCTCTTCATTTATGAAAATAATAATAATAATAATTTTTTTAAAACTTATTTTACGACAGTTCGAAAATTATTAATGAATTGATTCTCTAATAATTTAAATTCGTAATGATTTAACAGTATATAGTATTAGAACTCCTCGTTTTAAGAGAAGAGATTTTGAATTTAAGTTTTATTTCGTCCATCTTTTACTTTATTTTATTAGGATTAATTCTCTTATCTTATTATGTCAGAATTTGTACTATGTTTCGCTAATGTGTTATTTTTTAAATACTTATTACTCTTTATGTACAAAATAAGAGTGTATGTAAGAAAAGATGTTACAATAACTAGATATATATTATTAGACCTATTTTTTTAATACTTTAATCTTTAATAATAATTTATGTTTTAACCGTTCTAATGTTTGTATATTTTACGCAAAAACATAAAATAAGAATACACAAATCATCAAATAGGACAATATTTCAATCTTTGAACAATTTAGCATTTGAAAACAAAGAAACAATTTGCAAACTTCTTCGCGATCACGTCACGAAATTTCAAACTTCTTCACGATTTATCTTAACAAGTTTCATAGAAACAATTTGAAACCCAATTGAGGATCAATCGTTATAAGAGTATCAAACTTATAATACTATTAATCACCTCAACGGTAAAAGAAATTAAGATATGATTAAAAGATGAATAATATTTTATGGCACATGTAACTATACACATATACACACATGAGTCTAAGACTCATGTAAGTGTGATGATTGTAATAAGTCTCACACTCATGTAAATATGTGTACAGATATATGTGCTATTAAACATTACTATTTTTTAACCTCTATTTCTTATATAAATTACTTAAGTAATAATATGATAGGCAGGGGAGGGTGGAGTAATGTTATTTTTATCATATAATTTTATCAAATTTTTTTATATATTGATGTAGTTGTTTGAGTACTAGTCAATTAAGTCTATTGATATATATGAATGCAAGTCAATTAAATCTGTTAAACTCATCTTACATAATTAGTATCAAGAAATTAAATTTATTGATATTAAAAGACTGAATTCATTTTTATCTTAATAATTATAGTAAATTTTTTTAATAACATATTAAGAAACCTACCACGGGGAGGTGGGGGGGACAGGTCTGGGCCTAACCTATAGGCGACGAAGAAGTCCTTGCAATGCACTTTATAATTCATACTACTCAAAATGCATGTGCGGGTGCTATATCTCTGAGAGAGCATACCAAATGTTCCTCACTAAACTATTAAACATTATTTTCTATAGCATTTAAATAACAAGTAATATTACTTGGTCTAGGAATTCCACTAGTTGTCATCATGAACGTTATTATATATATATATATATATATATATAGAGAGAGAGAGAGAGAGAGAGAGAGAGAGAGAGAGAGAGAGAGAGAGTAAACTTAAAAAAAGACTACAAGTCATGCATGATTAGCTGGATTCAATACTTAATGCGTGTATTAATATCGTAATTAAACTCAAGCTTCAATGAACTACTACAAGAAAAATTATTTATTATAAATATGTGTGTGAAAATATAGGTGGCTCATCTTTTGGCTATTTCCTCTCCAATAATGAACTTACGGAGACACTATCTAGGGGGATAAAGAAAAGATGCACATGGATAGAAAATCAGCTCAAAGGAAAGAGACAATTGTACTCATCAAAGAAAAGAAGATATTTATGTGTGTGTGTGTATGCACACACACCCATTGCTAGGTTTGCCTTTTTGATCCTTGGCACATTGATGTTGATTGAAAATTCTTTAACATGATGATCATATGACAAGTAGTAAATGTACACTTAGAAGACAAGAATTCTTCACAAATATCAATAACAACTATTATAATTTGAGTTATTGCACGGTATTACATGTTGATATTATATTTGGAATTAGTAAAGAGGATAAGGAGTGATGTGCAAGCAAATCAATAATTAAAGCCCATTATAATATTTTTAGAAGATCACTGTTTCCCCAACCTTTTTGCAGGACGTCAACGTGAGTATAGAACCCTGAAAAAAAATCAATTTGATTTCTTTCAACTTCAAAATAATACAGAAAAATTAATTTTTTTTGCATTGTGAGACTCGTCATAAGTAGACTTTACATATTATGAATTATATCATGTGAAATAAATAGACTTCTTCTTTTTATTTTATAATAAAAATGTGTTAAATTTGAAAAGAAAAAAAAACTGTCTCATATAATATGAGTTTAGAAGAGCACACGAGACATTTCAATTCAAAATGTTGAGCCTATCAAGTGTTATTCAAATAGTAGTGTTATTGTAAGCTATCATTTATATAAGATATGGTATTTTAATTATTAAATAATTGAAGAATTAGAGATAAAGTGATTAAAATAAATAAAAACTCAATTACTATATTATTTAATGATTAAAATATCATGTCTTAGTATACTAAGCTCGAACTTATTCTAATATTATGCCAAATAATATAGCAATCTTTCATTGGCCAGACTATTAATCGTGAGTGGGATGGTGAGATTTCAATTCAAGATTTTTGCATTGCTTTAATATCTTGTAAGGTTGTGAGAATTGAATAATTATTTTAAAAGGCATGTACAGTTGGCTACACATGCTCTCTCTTAAAGGAGATGTCATGAGTTCAAGTCGATTGCATGCCCTCGTTAAGGAGGAATTATTGAATAGGTCTGGTACGGCACATGTCAATGCATCTTTTCAATAACACTCTGTCACATATACTATGTTCCATTAAAAAAATGAGTCATATTATATATGACAGGATACTATTGGATGAACATATTACCAACTTACTGTACTGGATCCATTCAAGAATTTCCCTCATTAAGGGCATGTAAGCATTATTTTCGTTAGGTTAAGTTGGACTGCTTTCGAGGGCCTATATTTAAAAGGGGAAATTAAAATTCAGTTAAAATTTTGACTTATATTTAAGATCTAGTCATGTTCAGAGTCTAATTTAGAAAAAAGTCATGTTTTGTACCTAAATTAGAAAAATATCATAAATATTACAAATACATCAACTCTTTCTATTTAACATTTTATAAGACAAAAATACACTTTCAAAACTTTGTCCTTATTTTATCCAAGTGGTTTCCCTAACCCTAACCTTAGCTGTCGCACTATCCTATTAACCAACCAAAGTCGTCGTCGTCGCCTTGCCATTGTCGTCACCTCACCGTTGCCGTCGCCTCGCCGTCGTCTTGCTCTCATCGTCGACTTGCTGTCGCTGTCGTTATCAATCTCACCTCCAATAGGTAAGTCGTTCTCTCCCCTTCTCTTGCCATTGTCCCCTAACCCCTCTTTCACTCACTCACACACATGAAAACTTGTGTATTTTCTGAACTATTTCTTTGACCTTTTATGAAAAAGAAAGTAAAGTTGTGAAAAAGAAAAAAGAAAAAAAAAAAGAACATTTGATTCTTGTGGCTACCTTGTGTTATTTGTGTTTTTGTGTTATTTGTGACTTTTAATATTGTTGGTGTTTGTAACATGCAACATATAGGCAATTTATATGTAAATGATCACTCACACACATGAAGACTTGTGTATTTTTTGTACTATTTCTTTGACCTTTCATGAAAAAGAAAGTGAAGTTGTGAAAAAAGAAAGAATCTTTGATTCTTGTGGCTACCTTATGTTATGTGTTTTTGTGTATTTATTTGTGATTCTTGTGACTATCCTTGTGTTATTTGTATTTTTGTGTTATTTGTGCCTTTTAATATTGCTAGTGTTTATAACATGCAACATAGAGACAGTTTCTATGTACGTATATGATCATTAAAAGTCATACTATGAGTGCAACATTTACAACTTTTAAGAGTAACCAAGTAATGCTGAGGTACAACTCACAGAAATTAAGATTCAACTCACGTAACACTGCATCAAGTTGTATTGCTCCTTTGAAAATAGTAACTTTACTAACTTTATTATTTTAATCTTGACTCAAATTTTATGTATGGGATGAGTCTGACTCAAGTTAAAAATCCACTAGACACCGACAAAGCAGAATTCAGATTTGCCATTGAGTCATGTTTTGAAATTATGAAACACAAGCGAGAAAATGCTTGTACCTCCCCTAGTCTGCACAGTTCTAAAGTTTTTTTATTCTTGAATATGCTTTTCATATGGTTTCATGTTTTTTTCCATTTTTTCTTTTCTTTATAGAGATGGGACCAAACAAGAGTGCAACCCCGTGGCTTAGCCTTTTCAGCAATCCTATGAGGACCCACTACCCCATACTTGTGCACCGTTCTTGCTCCGGCCACGCGTGCTTCCAAGTCCTCTCTCTCTCTCTCTCCCTCCAGGTTTCTTAATTTCTTTCTTCGATCTACTCATGTATTATACAATTATATGTATTCTACAATATATATACGCGTGTGTGTGTGTGGAGACAGAGAGAGAGAGTTATCACATAAGCTCAACATGCATGTGACCGTCCTTGTTGATAACTACGAGCAGACAAGGATTTCATTTTCGTTTTACTTCCACTTTTTTTTTTCCGTTTTTTTTTTTTTTTTTAAATCTTACTATGTTTGTTTCCCCTTTTTTATTTTGGGTATTTAATATTTAAAACGAAATCCATCATTCTTCCACATTCATGGTCTTGGATCTTCCTCTTCCTATCTGTCTGTACAGCTAAAACATATAAAAGACAAACCAACTCAACTCTTTCTTCCCCAAACAAATGGAGATCTATATATCCATATTGGGTGTGACTATATATTATATTAATTACATCTTATGTGGTGAACACACTTTCTTGGCCTGGGTCCACTGATCTGGACCGTTGATCAATATCATGAATAGTATCTAAACCCTCCACCCACATGGTCAATTAATGACCATATATGATGATTTTTTGGATCTACTAACCTAACAATACAGTCCAAGTATATATACACAAGACTCATGATCCTTATCTTTCCAAACATAAAGTATATCAAGCCTTATACGATGTTGTATTTTAGATCCTGTGGTCAGTCGTAACTTTTGGACTATTCCAAGAGGTACGCACCTAACGTACGGTCAAGATCTATTTGTTGGGGTGCCAGGTGATGCCACCTTCATCTCCCTCAAATTAATGTATAATTTTTTTCCTTGCTATATAATTGAGACAACTGTAAATTGTGGTTTCATAGAATTCTTGGGTGCATGTGATTCACTTTGGCAGGCCAAGCTGTTATTTTGATAATTGTCTGGAGTAGTGTAAGGCCTTGTGATCTAACATATATATACACACAGTCACACAAACACGTATATATATATATTGTATATTATGAGTATTATTAATATATGAAGATTAATATATCTGCACTGCTGGACCTGTCAGAGGCATCTCTTTCACAAAACTTGAATCAGATTGGCTTAGGCAGTGGGATTTGTTAGGCATGCCTCAAACCCCAAATGCAACAAAAACTTTGGTTTCTGTGTGAAAAAAGAGAAGCTTAAATTCTTCTGCAGATTTATCTTCTGTTTTTTTTTTTTTAATCTTTTGCAGCATATAGTACTGATGGGAATGTGAGGATCGGGAAGTTCTTGCTCTTATCAAACAGAGCTGTGGCTGAGGTTGGATTGTAAGCAAGAGATTTTTTAATTTGTTTGTCCTTGAAAGAGTACACTTCTTTCTTTCTTCATCTACTGTGTAAGACAAAGTTGCAATCTCCTTGTTCGTGAGACTCTTACAGGTCAGTAAGACTCGCTCTTTTCTTTCTTTTCCACCTTTTGTAGTTGATGGTGATGCTGTAGAATTGAGAAAAAAATATCATAAAGTTTGTTTACTTTCCTTTCTACTGATAATCCAAATTAAATACAGTTATGAATTTGTGTCAGTATAATCTTCTGTTATATATGTGGAAAGATGATACTGAAAGAAAGCATATACTTCAATTTTCTGTCATGATATATATATATATATATATATATATATATATAGATACACCAAATAGTACTCGTTTAAAATAACTACTTCTGATTCTTGCATGACTTTTGAAATTAAGAAGAGTGTTCTGTTTGAACCAGTAACCTGTAATTTTTGAATTCTCAAACTTAAGAAAATGAATAATATGTTTGTATCATATGTGTATATATTAAGTATAGAGGTTATGTCTTCATGGATGTAGTCATGGATGGATGTAATCATGAAAGACTTGTATTATGTTGAATAATATTGATATGCAAGTCATGAGGAATAATGGCTTTTTTCCTGCTGATCATAAACGTACTGGCCACCTAATGACATATACATATGTATGTATGTATCATGTCTGTGTGTGTGTGTGTATCACATCCATCTAAAACCCAATTTTAGATGTTTTGAGTTGAAAAAATGCATGTTCTTAGTTTAGTGTGCTTCCAAACAACACACACACAAAAAAAAGAAGAAAGAATCTAAGAAGGTACTTGAGATGTGATTGGGCCAACAATTCAAAAGGATAGCTTTGGTAAAAAAATATCAAAGTTAACATGTGCTAAGCCATTATTGTGGTGATGAAAATGATACCTGGCCATGTTTGGAAGATATTTGGTATGGAATTCTCTATCATTCATGTGGTCCAAAACTAATGTCTGAATATACGAAAAACAAACCCAGCAAACCAACAAATTATACTAAAACCATGGTGACGTTTATCAGTAATCCATAATTGTCTTCTGACCTTATTTGATTCTCTTCTCATTCACTTTCTCATATAATACACCAAAAATTTTATCAATCAAAGCACATCCTTTGTTTTTTAATCTTCCCCATATTTCCAGCTCATTTCATAGATGGATCAGTAAGAAGGATCAAATATATATTACAGCATCAGAGCGGAGATGTGATGAAAGATGCACTTTTGAGCAGTTGTTGTGGGAAGAAAGAAGTTGGATTTTACTTTCAGAGTTTCTTGATCTTGAGAGAAGGGAACTCAGTTTCAATGGAGAAGCTTGTCAAGCCTTATGACAAGGAATATATGAAGATGGCCATGTTGAAGCATGAAGAAACCTTTAAACAACAGGTACGTACTTTTCTCCCTACATCTTTCTATCATGAATAAGACTTTGCTGAGTTGAGTGTTTTTCTCTTGGAATCGAATAATTTTTCAGGTACATGAACTTCATCGCGTATATGGAATTCAGAAGATTCTGATGAAAAGCATTGAAAGTAGCAGGGCAAAATGGGCAGAATCAAAACAGCTGGAATTCACAGAATGGAATTAGTTTGAATCAGATTGATGATCATGACCATGGTGCACAACAAAAGCCTAGACAAACACTTGACTTGGAACAGCCTGCTGATGAGTACATTGCAGAATCAGATCATGGGGATGGGATGCTAGAGATTGAAGATGAGAGTGAGATAGAGTTGACACTGGGCCCTACAAGTTACTGTCAGAGGAAGAAAGGCGAAACAACACCACTAACTTCAGATTCTGGAATGAGTTTTTCTTCATCTTCCTCAGGATCCAGCCGTTTAAAGAGGACAAGTTTGGGGACCCAACAAAGAACAGATAAAACAAGAGAAGAATTAACTGGCCACAAATGGGGGCTCCCGGAGGCAAACGCAGCTTTCCAAACTGGAAGAAGAAACAGTTTTGATGTGGAAGAACAATTGAGACAAGATAGACTAAAACAGCCTTCTTGGCTTTTCCAAGCTTTAAGTCTGAACATGACTTGAAAAAAAAAAACTTCTTCCAGAGTGGTATGATAAGATTTTAGACTCTCTTCCTATTGATTAATTCCACTGATTAATGTTTGTATTGATTTTTCGCCTTCTACTTAATTTTTAGCTTCCATTATAATTGGGAAAAGGAGTCCTCTCTGAAAATTATTTGTTTCCCTGGTTTTTAAAGCACATTACAATCTACTGAGCTTAGATAGATCTTTACATCATTAGTTACCATGGTTTCCAGAGGCATGAAAATGCTTAGTCTTTAGACTGCTTCTTAGGATGAATGCATGATGTACATGTGTTTATACCATTCTTATAATAGATCTGAAGTATTAAGTTGTATCAATGAAGTTCATCTTTAGAAGTGTAAAGAGGCTCAGCCATAGAAGCCCCTGCTACCTAAAACCATGGTGTTAAGTAGAGGGAAGATAGGCCTTATAAACAACACAACGGGGCTGTATATGGGCGATGTGGGACACAATTTCAACACACCCCCTGACCCAGGGCGCCCATAGAAGGCTCTGATACCACGTAAAGAGGCCCAGCCATAGAAGGCCCATGCTACCTAAAACCATGGTGTTAAGTAGAGGGAAGATAGGCCTTATAAGCAGCACAGTGGGGCCGTAGATGGGCGATGTGGGACACAATTCTAACAAGAAATACGAAATTATAATTCAAGTATGACAAGAAACTATTGATTAAAGTTGTAATTGCAGTGAGACTTGATCTAACTTAACAATTACAGACTTAATTAAGACTTTCGAAATTAATTGCCAAACACATACAATAAAAGAGAAAAATTTCACAACCAATGTAGCTCAAATTTTCTTACACTCTGCACCGAACTTAAAAGAAGATATCCATTAATGAAATACCTTTCGCCCCACATTGTCCCACATGAAAACACTTCTTCAATCCACACTAATTAAGTTGATATCTTGATTTGATTAAACCTTAAATAATAGTCACTTTGTTTGCATAGTCAATCAGCTCTCATGTGACAAATTTTATATCAGAGGAATTAGCTTTAGAGAGACAACCTTTTAACAAACAGTTGATTTTACATTTTTTTTTTTTGTTGCTCTGAATGACTCAAAGCATTCACTGACTTATTTATATTAGTAAGCAGTTAAGACTTTCAGATCATTATTGGAAACAAATAAAACCCAAAAGGAATTTCAAGTCAATGAGGACTGTTTTCATCTAGGAGGGCTTTACTCACAGAGAGAGATCTTCACAATTTTCTTCATTTTGACCTCAGTGCTCTGTTTTCATTGTATCATCAAAATGACTTTGTCATTATAATTCAAAACAGGTGGGAGGAACCCTTAAATCCATTTGTTAACTTTCTAGGAAAATTTATATAATCAATGAGTTCACTCGACCCTTCCAGTTCTCTTCAATATTCTTCACTTTCCACCCACCACTTGGAAACTTTTTCCCCAGCAACAGTGAGTACAAAAGCTCATTTGTCTGTCTGCCATTACTCCAACACTAGATTCCCACTTCAAATAAATAAGGCCTCACCAAGGACTATATAGATGATTCCTAATCTATGAATTTGAAAATGTTCATGAAACCTCCATCCATTTGAAACATCCTCTTTTGGGTTCTATGATGATTGGCTCTGGACATCAACACGCACCACTGCTATCCTGTCTCTTGAGTAATTCTTACTTTTCTTAAAGTGAAGCTCTTTACCCAAAAGGATCCAATAATTCAAACACAGTCCCCACACACTTCTGTGATCAGGTACATTCTTTGAACTTCAGATAACAACTAAATTTACTGTAATTTACACCTGCAATCTTAGAAATTGTAACTCTTACAAGAATCTGGAAAAGAAGAGTGCCCATGAGAGGAAAACTAGTTGTAAATGTCAAAGCATTACCTGCAAACCTCTAAAGATGTCTCTTATGGCAGCTCTCATACCAGTTTGTTATAAAATGGAAGCGAGAAACAAAATAAAGAAGTACAAAAACAAATAAACATAATAAGACAAAGAAGTACCAAACAATTTACGTGGTGATTCTGCAAGTTGCCTCCGTTCACAAGAGATGATGATCAATCTTA
Source organism: Nyssa sinensis (assembly GCA_008638375.1). Classification (NCBI taxonomy): domain Eukaryota; kingdom Viridiplantae; phylum Streptophyta; class Magnoliopsida; order Cornales; family Nyssaceae; genus Nyssa; species Nyssa sinensis. The sequence goes on from CM018048.1 coordinate 55,638,033, forward strand.
TGTGAATCAAAAGAGATTACAAGACTAACCCACAACCCCTTTACACTTAAAACGGCTCACAAAGTAGCTCCCCACTCTCACCATAATCATATTCATGAAACCTTAAAGCAAGAACACCTTTATATAGATGTTCATGAAACTGGCAAGTCGGAGCAGAAAATTCTACCCACGTTCGAACAAGAAAGTCTTACTGAAAATTGCCAAGAACAAAACCAGGTCAAGTTGTCGAGAATAAACTCATACATTGATCATTTTTTTGGGTAGTATCGAGTCATAAATGGGTTAAATAAATTAATGACAACCGCCCAACAATATGAAAAAGCAAATGATCCTTAAATTGGATCTTCTTTTCTGACCATTTAGATTTCTAGAGTCATTTTCTTTTGGTTATGTGTTGATTATGACAGTGACCATACAACTAGAACAAGTCGACAATAATTTTTGGCTTGTAATTTAATGGTCACCAGAAACTGTAGGAACAGAGGATAAGTCTGAATATCAATACAATTTCACTCCTAATTGGTTGTAAGATTCCAAATTATTCTGTCTTGGACAATTCAAAAATGTAGTATTGATAGCCTTTTTGGTTTTAGTGATGTACTTTTCATTTCAGAGAATGATGATATGTTCAATTATTTAATCAGTTTTTCTATTCACTAGCTTTTGAATTAAAGATTATAATGAAAAGATGATTGACATATAATTTACAGCAATAACACACAAAAGAAGAATTGAACAAGAGGACCAAAACATACAGCAGCCAGTAGTAGTCCTCTTCTCAAGCCTTAGAAATATTTGAACAAAGATGTAATACCCTTCACAGAAGTAAAAATATGTCTTAAAGAAAAACCAGTGTCTCAAGATATGGAATGCCGGCGATCCCTGCTGGGTTTGGTCCGACCTTTGCCACCGGGAGGTGTCATTCCATCAGCGCGCACAAAAGGATACAATCTGCCAAGTTTCTTTGACACCGAGCTTATAAATGATTTTCGAGGCAAAGGAGGTTTATCAGCAGGTGACATTGTGTTCCCTATTGGACTGCTAACAGCTGATGTAGGAGTATATGATGATTTCTCAATTTCTTTCACTCTCATTTTCATTTTCACTAGCTCTAATTTCAGGTCCTGATTTTCTCTACGTAAGCTTGAGAGCTCATCCGAAACTGGGGGGATATTGGTGGAGTATACATTCATTTTGGGGGGAAGAGCTGTGGTTTCCCCACCCATGAGGTTGCCATCCATGACCTCTCTAAGTCTCTGTTGCTCATAGTAAAGCACTTGAACCACAGTTTGAACAGGAAGCCGATCATTCTGAGCAGCGTGGGCACAGGCCTCCCGAGATAGCTTCTGACAGTCCATCACACTGCAGACTTTCTTCTTTTCCATGTCACTTAAAGCAGGATGAGCCTATGAATTAGAAAGAGAGGTGAATCAATTATACAAGAAAGGTTTGGATATTCCAATTGCATTGTTAATTTCAATTGTGAGTGAAGTTGAAATGAAAGCTTGAACTTTTGGAAGTTCTTTGAAGTATTTGTAATATCATCAAAATTTAGACTTCTAAAATTTCAAATTGGGTCAAAATCTATATAAATGTCAGTGTTGCAAATTTCCATTTCAAGTTTCTATTGAAATTTAAACCCTTGAATTAAAAGGCAGCAGCATGAAAAAAAAGTGAGGCAGGATGAGGCCTACATCAAAACTGCTCAAAAGTGCACAAACAAGCCGTTCAAGAAAATGTAGAACCAATTTCCCGAAATAGAAGTGGATGTATGAAAAGGTGAAAACTGAGGAAATTTGATGTTTTGAAATTATATGTACAATGACAAAAGCTTTATGAAATTAACCATAAAAATAACTAGAAATATTGCGTGTGTGTGTGTGTGTGTGTATATATATATATATACACACATACATATATCTATAATCTACACACACACACACATAGGAGAGTGCACCTTCAAGTAAATGTCTATGGCTCTATACATCCCATCCTCTGTTACCCTTGATTGTTCTGGTATAAGTTCAGCAAGACTAATGAACCTTGAGACAGATAAATTACGGTCAGAGGCTATTTCAGCAAGGTAGTTTTCCATTAGCTTCCCTACCCTTTCCATGTCGCTTGGAGGAGGCGAAACATATTCTTCATCCGCATTGTAGCCCATACAATTCCCCTCCAATTCATATTCAAGATAATTGGTCATGATCCTCTGCACAGAATCCACATCAAACAACGTGTCCCCGGTAAAGGAAAATGAAGGAATCAATAAATCATCCAAAACAGCCTGTCCAAGTTGCAACCCCATCCTCTTCTCCAAGTCAAGCCTGCAAGCAACCGTTGTCTCGAGATATATTGCAGCACGAAGCAGCATTGAAAGAAAGCTAACTGACATGGTATTCTTCTCCCTTGGCAGAAGACTAACTATTGTTTCCAAAACAACCCTCTTCTCATGTTCTTGTCTTGGCTCAATTTTCTTCCTCCCCTGACCAAATATTTCCTGCATTGACAATATAAATTGAACATAAATACACACACACACACACACATATATATAACATATGATTGAAATAATTCAGTTGGTTGGGATGAGATCTCACCAAACCTCTTAGAGATTTTTGTGCATAAAGCATAAGAATTGGACCGAGTGCATACTGTTTAAATCCTCTAGCCATCATAGCAATCAGAACCCTTTGGAAGACATCAATTCTAAGAATAGTTAAATCTTCCGCCCACCAATCGACAACCGGTTTCAGATGAGACACAGATGAATTAACAACTTCGGTGCCACTGGCAGCCCTACTTGATGGACTAAATTGGCTATCCTTGCAGACTATATATGCTATTGTGTCGATGCACCGGCTCACCAATTTTACTTCCTCTGCTATTGGAAAGAGGTTTTCTGATATATGCAAAATGGAAACTGCCCCTGCAAGGGTTTTAAGTGCCACTTCATTCAAATAGGCCTCAGCTCTTCCCACTAGGTTTCCAACTGCATAGTCCTCTGTCATCTCAAGATGCTCAGCCACACACCTGAGCAGTGCAATGTTTTCTGTACTAATCTCAAAATTTATTCCATAACAGAATTTTGCTGCAAATTCAAATGCTTCTGCCCCACCGGGAATATCGGGTATTTCAATAACAGAAAGATCAGCATCACTAGATTCAGCTACCAATTTTCTTATGTAGCCACACTTTGAGACTAATGGAAACTGCATGTGAAGTAAAAAAATGCATAGAATTTTTATTCAGTTGATCAACAAAATCAAAATTCAATACTAGATTCTTGTTAACTTTCGCATTTGGTTACTGTCTTTATTATTGAATTTCAAATTTTGATGTTAAAATCATGTCTTTCTGTCGAGTAATCTTCTGAAAAAGTAGTTAAATGAGGCCTAAAATTCTAAAACAATTTTCAAAAAACCAATTCTGAAATGCTATCCATACGGGGATTATAATATATAATATATATATAATATATTCTACCTTGTGCAATGAAAAAGAAGCTCCACCAGCATGAACTGTGACATCACTTGGGATTTCTTGGGAGAAAATCCTGTTGAAATTCAAAATAACAAACTTAAAATAAATTTAGAAACAAGATTGAATTTTGAAACTGTTTTTAAGACCTGACCCACTAAAGCAAATGAAGAAAACCGAAGAATTGAAAGCAAACCATTCGCTAGTCCTCTTCATGGCTGTGGAAAGAAGCTCCTTCTTGGAACCCATGTTAACAGTGGCGAGTGGTGCTGTTTCCTCCATGGCAGTGATTGGAGAATCTTTACCATGTTCATGTCTCCATCATATAATGAAAAAAAAGTAGGATTCAAACGCAGTTTTTCCTCAAGGTTGTGTTGAAGCAACCGCTCCCAATGAACATGTCATCTCTTGTTCTTGTTTTTGTTTCCTTGTACCACATTTTCTGTTTCATAATGAAAACTATATTGAATCAACAGTAATGAGAGTACAAGCTCTAGCTTTGATCTTCCACCTTTAAGAACAATCATTATCCTTGCTGAAATACCCAGATTGGGTCTCCAGTTTGGAAGAAGGATGGACTACTTACAAGGGGTAGGAGAGTCTTTGGAAGGTAATGAGATAGGGTAATGAATGGCATTTTGGTTATTATAGGGAAAAATATGGGTAAATACAATTGAAAAAAAAATAGATGTATAGATGATAATGTGTGGTGGTGAGCTTGGGTATTTTGGTTGAAGGGATGAGATTGTGGCGCCAATAGGTAGAATTTTCCACATGAGAAATATTTTCATCCACAAAAATGCCTCTTTGTTTCCTTAGAATTACAGATTACCATTTGATTATAGTCATGCATGGGAGATATAAACTATTTTTATTAATAAATTTGAATTAGATGGGTAATTACTTTTAATTGTTGCTTAAAAGAAAAAAAAAACGTTGGCCGAAGCAAACAGTAGACTAGTGGCCTTACCTCCTCAACTTTTCAAAAAAAAACCGGTTGTTATTCAAATCATACTCAAATTTAAATTTGAATCAAAATTTATACAAAGTTTTTTTAGTGATTATTCAAATTCAGACTCAAATAAAATTTTACTCAAATTCATACTTAAATCAGTACACTTCTGTTCATAGGCTCAAATTCAAGTGACTATCGGAGAGCATGATATTCAAATTTAACTTTTACTCAAATTTTGACTTAAATTTAAATAAAAACTTGAGTCACCACTAAAAATATTTTAAATTTTGTAAAAAAGAAGAGTAGAATTAATAAGAATTTAATACATGAATCTTAGCGGTTGGGTAAACTTTTAAAAAGAATAAATATAATAAAAAAGAAGAAAGGTTGGTTATGTTTGCAGTATAGTTAGTTACTACTTTTGAGTTGTATCTTGAGTCTTGACCATTCATGTCAGCATGAGTCTACCATATGGTGGGTTCATCTGGTGGGAAGTTCTAATAAAACTGGACAGGTCTAGAGACTGAGATATCAAATTTCAGTAATGCTATATACACTTTAAAAAAGTTATTGCACCCATAACTTTTTTTTGAATTTAAATAAAAGAATCAAATTTATCTATTAATTTTAAAAATATTCCTGACATATTACTATGCAAATAAAAATAAGTAATTAAATTTAATAAACCAAACATTTATCTGTAAACATCATACAGAGATAGATAAATACAAAAACAAGAGAGAGAGAGAGAGAGAGAGAGAGAGAGAGAGAGAGAGAGAGAGAGAGAGAGAGAGAGAGTAGAATTGGGTATTTGCCTTCTCTTTCTTTCCATATAAGTGGACTTGGTTTGATGATTTATAGTTAGGTCTTTCTGTCTTCCAAATCACAAATTCCAACCTTGAAAATAGAGGCAAAATTAAAATCCAACTCTCTTCTTTGACCAATGTAACCAACATTGTGAGAAGCACTTGTATCCAAACAAGTTTGGTTTTGCATCTTGGAGTCACCTACACAATAACAAAGACGATCATTTTATGTTATTATTCAATGTGGTGTAATAGTTCGTCACAAATTTTAATTTTTTTAAAAAATATTCAATAGATAACTTTGTGACTACAAAAGTTTTAAAATTAATAAGAAATAGTCGTAGCACAACAAATAAGAATATGAAATGATTGTCTCGTAGACAGTGTCTTTACATATGTTGTCCACACAATCCAATCAAAGTGCACAACAAGATCAATTATTTCTAGGCAAGTTGCCTATTCAAGACGGGAAAATTCATCTCTTTTGTACATGCAACTCTGAATCGAGTTATTGCATATACATAGTATTACGATTTTCTCCTCGGACATTACTAGTATAAAAAAAGAAAGATTGATTATTTCCAAAAAAAAAAAAAAACACCACCCAAGTAGTCTTAGAATGAAACTTCCTCAATAAATGACTGTTTTCCAAAATTAATGAAAAAAATTGGTCTTGTGGCCATCAAAGGGCTCCTTGGGTTATCACTCTTCACATCACAGAATTTTGGGGTCCTCTTGCCCATATTTTCTTTGTTAGGTATCCCCTTTCAAAAGTTGATTGATCATTAAACATAGACTCATCAGCAAATCTCAATCCATCTGTATGATACAATACAAATCTTCTTGATTGGGCCTACAATTTAATTAATGCAATAAATAAAAGTCTTAATGGGCCCTATCAATTATATTATACAGTTGGTTGGTGGGCCGCCCCATCTGTTGCTTGCTCAGTCAAGTAAATTAACTGTCATGAACTTAAAGTTAACAATGTAATGTCAAGTTAAATGTTCTTCCATGAGCAAAAGATCAAACAAGGAAAAAAGAACAAACCTTCTGTAATTTGGTAAAAGATTAGCACTCTATTAAAAAGGGAAAATACAAGGCAGAACCAAACATTGCTATATATCTTTACCCAACCTCTCTCTCTCTCATCGAATTAACAAGGAGAGAGACTTGAACCCGAAACCGCTTAAAACTAAAACTTAGATACCATGTTAGATAACTAATTGTTCTAAAAGTTAACAATTTATATCAAACTATTTTAACCATGAAAACTTAATAGAAAAAAAAAAGAAATCTAAAAATTTGAGAATGTGTTGTTATTCACACAGCATGTAAAATTGGGCTTTCCTAAAGCTTTACAACAAAAGATATATATATATATATATATATATGTTAAACTGGTGTAGTTTCTTTCTTAATTCAGCTATAATGCAGGGTGCCAATAAGCTATGCCAATTGACTTCAAGAGAAGATGTTAAAAACCTTAAATCAACTGAGCTATGATAGGAGGAACTGGGAAGAACCAAGGAACTTGCCACCCCCTAAGGTGATATAATGAGGGCACCAACTGGCATAGTGGGGCCATCTCCCATTCCGCCTCACACACATTTGAAAATTTCAATTTTATTAAAAAAATTTAAAAATTAGAAAATCCCACCTCCAAAGCTTGGTATTAATTTTTTTTCTTAAAAAAAATTCTAAATCCGTCGCTATTTATATACATGGAACAATGACAAGAAAGAGGCACAATGTGCCATAGGTGAAAGGTTAAAAAGGATAAGAAATTATTTGATTCTTTTTTTAATTATATATAGTGACATGCAAACCAAATTTAGATGGGCAGCACTTAGATGTAACATACATCACAAGGCCCACAACTGTAGCAATAATTTTTACTAGTGGCCTAGAATTAAGATTCTTGTTGAATTAGGGATTCATAAAAGTTGAAAACCTAATATATATATATATATATATATATATATATATATAGTTCAGTACCCCTCCAACAACTTTCCTATGGGACAAATTGTCACCGCAGGGCAGCATGTGACTTCTTTTTCACTTGCTTACAAAAGATTTCCTGCTGAGTTTCACACCCAAAAAAGATGGTCAGCATGTCCAAAAGAACCCTGCCAAACAAGACATCAAGAAGTCCTATTTCTCTGCAAGGTGTAAAAAAAAATGCTGTTGGAAGTTTTTTTTTTGGATGATCCAGAATCTAGCCTATCAATTAAAATCTTTAGTCGCGTGACTGTCAGGACTCAGGACCCTACAATCTGCAGTCGCATGACTGTTTCGTCAATCAAGACCCCTTTTTGTGACTATTTCACACAAGTTTTGTTTGTGGGAAGAGTAGTCCCAAGGGTACCTGTAAGCCATGTTTGACATCATTTATATCCCACTTAAATGGGATATAACTTATCACAAGGAGGTGGTAGTATTAGAGTTATCGCATTTCATTAGAATAAAAATACAACGCCCAATATAAAGAGACAAAGACGTCAAAAAGTCAAGTTAGCAAAATCATATTTTTTTCTTTTTTTCAATTGTTCAAATTTTTTTGATATGTTTAAAATTTTTAATGTATTTTTTGAATCACTAAATAGACTATTATATATATATATACACATTATTTTATATATATATATATAATATTTTGCTACTGTTTATTTATATTTATATATATATATTTGCGTGTAATCCTTGATTTAAATTATTCTTAACAATACGAATCCTGATTTTTTTTAGTCACTTCAAAAGTAAAAAACTATTATATTTTAAATAATGTTTAAACAATTATATTTTAAAATATTATAATTATAATTATTAGGTTTTACAATTAATTTATAAATAAAATATTAATTTTAAATAACTAATCTGCATATAATTAAAAAATTTTTAATAATTTTCATAAAAATAATTTTTAAAAACCGAACTTTATATCTGAACCTTATATCCGGTAGGCATCTATACATAAGAATGGAATATATTAACATATTCAAGTCTTTTATCTAAATCAGTTCTAAAAACTAGATTAGAATATTCAATATGTACAAGATTTGATATCCCGTCCAATCTAACTACATCTTATTTTATCTCGCATTCTTATCCGATCATCCAAACAAGACCGTAGAATATTGAATCAGAGACCTCCTGAACACTTATTCCTTCGGATGTCTCCAACCGAGCTACCCCTTTGAGTTGTGTCAGGAGTATGTGTGCAAACGATCCAGAAAAGAGACTATCTGTTCAACTACTGATGCCAACAATAAACAATAGCTGAACCAGCTGACTTCTGATCTCCAGCAGTAGATGCATAGAACATTGGACAAACAATGGAACTAGCAATATGAACTGAGTGAATAAATAAGCATGTTTTTTTTTAAAAATAAATCAGGAACTGAATCCACCAACCAGACTCTTTGATCACATGGTCAGATCGTAAATTTAGAGTCACTTAAAAATAAATAAGCATGTTTGATTATGAATATTATATTCTAAGTACACGGAAAATATATCAAGGACTGTCTAAACAAAAACATCAATCAGAACAACAAAAATAACAGAGCTAATTACCTCTTTAAAAAAAAAAAACAAATCTAATTACCCCTTGATCAGGGTGCACAAATTGAAGGCTGTGAGCCAATTAAACCAAGTTATATTTTTAGTAGGATTTTTAAAGTTGAGTTATGGTAGTAGTAGGATTTGATTTATTTTAATCCTAATGAGACTAGGAGTCCTTGTCCTAGTGGGAGTGGTATTTTAATTCAATTAGACTTAGAAATCCTAATTGTATTAGGATTAGGCTTTATATAATTTATATATATATGGGTGGATGTAAGCACGTTAGTTTGTGTGGGCTGTGTGCCGTATGCCCAATTCATGAGAAGCTGTGTGCCGCAAGCTATAAGCCATGAGCCAGCCAAGTTGAGAGTTTGTTTTTCTGCCCAAACACAAAAGTCAAATTCTATGGTTATTTGCAGCCACCGTACAATATTGTTTTCTTTAAGGGAATCCAATTTGTTTTGTCTTTAACATGATGAATAATGAACCAATATAGTTGAATTTTTTTCTTCCGCTGGATATTTGTTCTCAAGGTTATTTTGTTGCATTAATATTATTATTTGTTTGATTTGGATCCAACAAAGGCCATTACAGGTGGAAAAAAAAAACTCAAAAATTAAATAAAGGATTCACCATTCAAATGCGACACCAAGAATATCAATAATGGAGTGTACATGTAGGTGGAAAAGCATATCTCTATTATTCTGCTCAAAAAGATATATACATGTTCGACAATGCAGAAAGTAGTCCAAATATCACATAGTTCCCACCAAGTCCACCCAACTGAGAGAGGGGATCTTTGAATATTGTGCCATTTCCATTTGTCCATCCATCCATTTCATTAGATTTGAACTGGGCCAGTAGATGAAATGAGAACATTGAGATAAATGTGTAATAAAACAAAAACAGAAAAAAAAAAAAAAAAAAAAGATAAAAGATAAAATGAATATATTCGTGAGATGGTAGAAGCAACAACTATATGAGATAAAATGAGAGAAAACCGATTTAAGAGTAATAACCATGTACAATGAAAATAACTAAATGCACCGGTAAGAAAGAGCAACACGGTTCATATCGAGAGTCATGCTAAGGGGTGGGGCAACCAGGATTAACTTTACTAGATATATTAAAAAAACATAAGATATGATAAGATGTAGTCTAATTTAGGAGAGAGCTGAACGGCGTGACAGAATTCATAGAGCCGGTCGGAAATAATTGGGATAAAGCATTGTTGAGGTGAGTTGAGTTGAGGTTATAACAATCTCAGTCATGTTTTCACCCAGGCTGGGCAACCAAACAAATTATTTGAAAACAGAATGAACAAAATGCAAAATGTTTATATGTTTTTTTGGTGATAGCTGCATATACAAACAGACTTGCATAGTGATGAAGGTATATATATACATGTATCTATTTAGTCTCCCTTTTCACACAAGCAGCATCAAGTATTCTCTGTTAGGATGGCAACCTTGTCTCAGAAATGGGAATTGGATCAGCACTAAAAGCTCAATCATGGGCACTACTCTCTTGACACAAACACATCAAGAAACAAGAAAGGAGATGCACAAGTGTTTGTCATGATATATATTGAAGCATCCTAAATTGTCTTGATGTAGAACTTGCTGTCTGCATGTCACCAATTCCATGTCCCTACTCCACATGATTATGACCAAATGTATAACTCGCATGATCACCTATAAAGACATAAAAGACTAGTTTAATGTATGAGGCTCCTACCACTACGAAATCCGAGAAAGATTAGATGTACGCAGTTTTACCTTCTACAAGAAAAGAAGCTAATTTTGCGACTCGAATCAGTGATCAGGTTACAATGGAACAACTTTATCATTGCACCAAGGCCCGCCCTCATAATTCTACTCATAATTCATTAATTCTCACTAGGTACTTCTTTTATATAAGAAAAACTGGGTTTCTTAAATTTATCTCTTCTCTGTTTATATTTTATTTTCTTCAAAGATTTCCAACACAACCAAACAAGAGAAAACGAAATACCTTATAATGTCTTTTCCCCTTTCCTTTTAGGTTTATGAGTTCCAAACGGGGTCTTAGTATCACTTAGATCTCAGCAAATTTCATTTTTTTTTGGACACCTGACCTAATTTCAATATAATTCAGAACAGAACAGAACAAAGAGGACTGGTTCATAATTCATCAACCTCAAACCTAAGCTCAGAGGTGGCACTGACCCTTTGTAATTTATCAAATCTCAGCTGAGCTCCAATAGGCAATTTATGGATGACTATGAAGGTTATGGCCATTGAATCTTTGCAGCTTTCAATGTTGAAGAGTTCTCAACTAAAATTCCTATAACCCTTCTCTGCAATTGTCCTTGTTTTCTAGAAAGGGGTGTCGGCTGGCTAGAGTTACTTACGGCATGCTTGTCACCTTCACCTTACTAACAGTATTCATGTAAATACTAGACGAATCTTTATCATCCATGCCATATGCTAATGAAGTTCTTATTTCGAACCAAAAACAATATATACAAATAAATATATATAAATACGGTGCAATTGGGACCTCCTACTAGAAATAATTGTCTTTCGACAAGAACAGTATGAGAATATTTCTATCCTAACTCGTTTTGATGGTTGCTTCCATTGTTAGGTCTTCTCTCCAGTCTCATCGTAATTTCAAACAAAATTTCTTCATGTGCCGCCACAAGGGTTGTGACTCCAACTAGTTCCTCATGTTTGATGGATTGTTTCTATCCACTTCTCTATGATCTGGGATTCACATTCCCATTGAGCTGGTGGCTTTGAAGACATATTTCGCCACAGAATATGGTTGCATTTCACATGACCATGTTAGCTACCTTGCTATTAAATGGGCGCTTTACATCATCGCCCACACCAACACTACATTCTGATAATTTCCCTTTATTTTCTCAACTTGCAGGGGATAGACATCTGCATCTAGTTAGTTACCTATGCTTAGACACTCATGTAAAATAGTTCAGGTTTCCAAGCAGTTCTTGTTAACCACCAGCTATTAGCTCAAGTGTTATCTCCGGGCGCTACCAAAGGTTTAAATGCTAGACTCAAAGTTCCAATTGGGACATGGGTGCGTGAGTGTTACCCATCCAAAAAAATTATACAAATATTTGCTCAAACGACACAAGGTTTCACATTAACAAACAATCATACATAACAGTCCACCTAAGTAGCGAATAAGTCACTCACATGCCCACACAAATGAACATACATTCCAATACACGTCTCAGTGCGGAATAATCACATGGGAGTGAGCTCAATATACTTGGGTTGATATCACCAGTCTCAACAGGATTGTCTTCCCCAACTCCATTTACTTTTTAAGATGAGGAAAACAAGAGTAGAGATCAGATTTGGGGTGCTTTGCTTCAGCATGCTCCCTGCATTTCATCTCCGTTGTAGTGCACATGAATGTCTGCATGCATACCTTGCACTGCATTCAACATTAACCAAAAGCATCAATGAATTGCACAACAGATCCATAAAGCACTTCAAACAACAGACTCATTCCTAATATTGACATACCCACAGTTCATAATCTAGCCAACGTGTGAGTGAGATGTAACTGTCCCATCTTCCACAAATATGTGAATTTACAAGAAATTTTTTATTAATTCAATGTCTGAAATTAGAGTGACATATACCACATAGTAGCATCAATAGTTTTGACAATTTATGGGTACGTTCCAGGTACAGCTAGTTGACTAACACGGAACACCTAACCATCACATTCTATTATACTAGAACGAGCAGAGGTTTCTGAAAGGCTAATTGTTGTTGCACGTATGAGGAGGAAGAAAAGTCTGTTAGCCATTTGCTTGTTCATTGTAGGGTTGCATGGGAGCTTTGGGGGATGTTTTTCTCCTTTTTTGGCTTTGAATGGGTTATGCCAGGGTTAGTTGTGGAGCTTATCGGGGATTGGAGAAACAGTTGCGTCTCAAGAAGGGTGAGGGTGGTGTGGCATATGGCACCTCTTTTCCTTTTTTTTGTTGCATTTGGGACAAACAAAATAGGAGGACATTTAAAGGGAGCAAGAAAACTACAGTCAGAATGAAAATCTTGGTCTTGAAGTCTTTAATTTTGGGTGGTGGAGTTGTGTGATATACAGTCTGATTCCTTTGTTGACTTCCCCATTTTTTTCGGTCGGGAGTTGGGGGGGTGGGGAAGCAAGACAGGAAGGATGAGTTTATGTTTCATATAGCTTTTGCCAATCCTAACGGAGCTTCAGGAGTATTACAGAATATATAAAAATCTTTGGTATTTAAATTAATAATATTTATTATAGTAGTATATTTGAATTTTTTATTCAAACATATTTTAAATATTAAAATAAAATATTTAATATCTCATATAATTTTATTTTTTATTTCATTTAAATATATTCTATCACATCCGAATTTTGTTTTGGTCGTTCAAACATGATTTTGTGCATTGTACAGACAATCTTGTTTGACTATAGATTTATGTTGAGTAGCCACTAAGAAAAACATTATGGCATTAACTGCAATGCATTGTTGAGTCAAACACTAAAAAGACTGCTTTTAATATTTTTGCTTACAATACAGTTCAATGTTTCTCTCACGTAATATCGACCCTATACGTTGAAATTATTTTTAAATTATTATTCTATGCGAGAAAAAATAATACAACGAACGTCTAATGTACGGGATAGAATCTTAATGTGATGCAAATGTCCTCTCTCATCTATTATTAGAATGGTGATCTCAAGCAACACATCATTTATAAAAATAAAATAAATATTATATTAAGATAATTTAAATACGCTTTAAACACTCTCATTTGTTCCTCTAATCTAATTTGTTTATTTTTTTATTTCTATAAATAATAATTATAATTTACTAGAAATGAGAGAATATCTTGATCCTCGATTATGTATAATTTTTGCACGGTGTGACAAGGGAAATAAATTCAATAGTAAGATAGTACCTAAAAACACTATAAACACTAAAGTTGTGTATATCAAAATTTTACATATAAAATAATTGATTGTAATAAAGATTAATTTAAATTTAAATTATAATATAAAACATATGTTGCATGTCAAATTTTAATATGCATGATGATACAAATTTTTAGTTCGTACTTATAATTAAACTTTTTTTCTATACGACAATTGTCAAAATTTAAATAAATATACGTAGAATTAATCATGTGAAAGACTACAAAACTCTCAAATAACAATTGATGCAACCACGTCGTGGTCGTACAAGCATATCCGTTGTTATAACCACGCCATGGTCATACATGAACCCTTTTTTTTTTTTTTTCTAATAATGTTACATTCATAAAAAATTTATTTTAAATGATGTAACAATCATACATTAACTAAAGATCAAATACACCAGTGATGTAATGAGTGACACATCACTCTGAGATATACTTTCAATGTTACTTCATTGTTTTCTTGAAAAAATAGTATCTCAATTTTATTAAATTAATTCATTCTTTATCAATGAAATAGTTTAAAAATTTTAAGAATCATAAATATAGTAAAAAGAAATATTAGTATCAATTACGAATAATTGTCATTTGTAATTTGATTGACGAGTGTATTATATGTGCACGTATAATCGTGCATAATATTAGTACGTGTAATACATATATAAATTAAATTACGAGTTTTCGTATTTATAACTGATAGTAAAGTTTTTCATATAATAAATTAAATTCAAAAACTTCAAATTTAAAGGGCTCAGGAACGGCCCATACACGTCGCTTAAAAGAGAGGCTAATAATAATACAGGTCGCTTAAAATGAGAAAAACAATAACTCCGTCTTTATGTGTTAGTTACCCGAAACGGGGATGTCTTAACCGCTGCACACAGAGAGAGTCCTTTTTGGACACGCTTGCCAGCAAGGTGGGACCAACAACCAAACAATATAACAGCCGATGCAGAGTTGAATCAAGCTCTGCTCTTCTCTTCTCTACAGATTCCTTCCCGTATCTCTCTCATCAATATCCAGTTCCTATTTTTTCTATTACTTCTCAATTTTCTTCTTTCATGGAGCTTTTTCAAGAACTCCTCTTCACTATCGCTCTCTCTCTTCTCGTATCTTTCCTTATCGCCAAACTTTTTTCATTGGCATCGACTTGTGATGTTGCTGAAGATAAATCTGTGTCGGTGTCGGTTGACGATGTGACAGAAAAAGCGGTTGTTCATGAACCAAGACTCGACAAAAAATCTTTGTTTTTCGAAACAATTGGATCCTCGGTAATATGCGATGATAGTGAGATTGATGATAATGGACTGGTTTCTGGAGATTTTGGAATTGAAGAGAAGTATACGGAGCAGAGTGTTCCTGATGAAGTAAAAGGTGGGTTTGATCTAGGAGAGTTGGAGGAAGATAAAGTTAGTGTCGGTGGCAGGGATGGTTTTGAAGAGAACTTGGTTAGTGAAAGTTCTGAGAGGGCGAAGTTTCATGATATTGAAACAGAATCGAAGAAACTGGTTGAAGAAAGTCCCGAGAGGGTCAAGTTTCGGGAAATTGAGATAAAATTAGTAAAGGATGGAGTGAGTACGGCCAAAAGCGAGGAGGTCAGGGTTTTGGAGAGTGATGGTAATAAGGGGGGTGAATGTGATAGAGTGCGCAAAATTGAGATAGAATTGGTTAAGGATGAAGTAAGTGTGGCCAAAAACGAGGAGTTTGAGGTAAACAACAATGCCGATAATGAGGAAGAAGGAGGGCTTTTTTACAATTGGGAGCGGATAGAGAGAACTGAGTTGGAAAAGTGTTTTGGTGCTGCCATGGCTTTTGTTGGTTCCAAGAGTAATGTTAATCGTATTTCTAATCTTGACAATGATGCAAAGATGCTGATGTATGGACTTCATAAGGCTGCCATTGATGGACCTTGCCATGAGCCACAGCCGATGGTATTGAAGGTCTCTGCGCGCGCAAAATGGTAGTGAGCTTCTCTGGAGACTCTTGAGTATTATAAATTATGAATAACTAGTTCTTTATCTCAGTATGCTTACAAACTGTTTTAACTTGAATGCAGAGTGTTCGTGGGGTGCATTAATTTATTGGATTGATAGGCACATGTAAAAATCATATTGATAGGCACATGTAAAAATCATGGGGTGCATTAATTTGTAGGATTGATAGGCACGTGTAAAAATCATATTGAATGTGGCAATGCTACCGTAAGCTCGAGCTTATATGGAGCAGGGCTTTCTGTAGATAGTGGAATTTTCACGAAGTGCCACTTGACATCTTGTTAAGGATAACTCTTGAATAGCCACCACAATTGCGAAACACTTGTGGCTAAAGAAACTGAAAGCTCCATGAGCAAAGCGTGACACACATTAAACAAGCCTTGAGGGAAGACTAACTTTTGATTCACAGGCACACTTAGGGTGAGATCCAATCGGGATGATCCATCCCCCATCAACAGTCACTGTAGAGCTGCGTTAGATACAGGTTCCTTGAGAACTCCATAGATCATGAGTTCCACAAAGAACTCCATAAAATTCCCTTTCATCATTTGGATGCCTAAGGACTTGGGGACAAGTCTTGGGAGACTCTCAAAGTCTGGCGCATGCTTGTAGTGTACAACCACTATAGTGTAGGTTATACTCAAGTCACTCGAGTCCTGTGGCATGGTGGCTTAGGTATTAGGATACACCAAATTACCTCACAATAAATGAGAGAGTACCTTGGTCATTTTAGAGATGTAGGATTATGACATTCATTAATGACAGCCGAAAAAGACGGACATGTGGCTGAAGGATAACCATTCCCGCCCAAGGCCAAAGTTGTGGCACGTACCCGTTCGGCTATAAATACAAGGCAGATTCTTAAAACAATAACAAACAATTAATGAGATCTATCCCTTATTAAAAAAAAATGTCATTAATATCCTAATAAGGATATTATGAATCTTCTCTATGTCTTATCGCATTCAATGCATAAGATTTGAAGAAGGTTCAACTTTGTCCCCTCTTTCCTAGAATCCCATCTTCTGTGGTTCACTCATACCTTCTACCCAAAACAATTTCACCTTGCAATTTCATTAATGGTGCAGTTACTACTCTCTGATCAAACCCACATAATCTTCTCGCATAAACTATGAGACCTCTCCTACTTGGATCTCTTGCATCCTTAATCCTTACTACTCCTCTCCATCACCGGTAGGTCGTACCGGCTGTCCACATTAACTATTGGATGGTCTAGAAATTAGAGATGAAGTGGTTGGGATGAATAAAATTCAAGACCATCCAATGGTTAAAAGACCATGCCAAATATAAGCTCGAACTTAATATAGCATTGCCCTATTGAATAACCAAAACAAAGTTGATCGCCATGCTAACTTAAACTAAACTGGTGACAGTTGTTAAGTATTATTGATCATTAACACCTAGCATTCGGGTGACCCTAACCAGATTAAATTTAATCACGAATGGGAGCCCATCATGGAACTATGATCTGTGTTACCAGTTGAAGGTTTAAAGATAGACATAGATGCCATCTTACAGGGTGCAACCGAAAAGAACTAGAAGCATAGAGTTATTAGGGAACTAGACACTCGTAAACAGGAAAACGAGTGTGAAGAAACAACGAAGTTCGTTCATTGAGACATTTAGAATGAAAAACTTACAATGTTCTCTTTATTTGTTTCATTTTTTGCAAGCAATGTGAATGCTTGCAATTATGAAGGCATTCTTAATCCATCATTATGCATTGTGGATTTCCTATGGGAAATTTGGCAATTTCCTAAACTTCTTGCATCTTTTAGGCTCTGTTTGGATCTGGAGTGATTGGCAAGGCGAAGGAAAGGGAATGCTTAAAAGTGGCTTCTTTTCTATGCTTTTTAAAACTTTTTTCACTTATTGACCCAATTCTCATTTGATAACAACTCAGAGGGTCAGGGGTCAAACCCGTTCACTGTTGTTTCTTCGCATTGTCCTCCTTCCTAATGTTTAGATAGGTTATGTCTCAACTGATGATAATATCTTGGATTGAGGCTAACTGCAAAATGAAGTTTTAGTAATTATGGGAAAATTAAGGTCATGCTTTTTACCCTCCCTGAAACTTGTTAACACAAGTTAAGCTCAAGGGTATTTGTACAAATGGATTTCATTTAGACACTAAGGGTTATAGTTTGGTTTGAACTTGGAAGTTTCAAAAACAGGGCTTAGAGCTACAATGTATAATTATTTGAGCAAGTTGGTTAGATCTACTATGTATAATTAATTGAGCAAGTTGGTTACTTTGTGCTAGGAATGCTTGGCAACGGCTAGGGAATATGAGTCCGGAGGTGGCTATGGAGCAGTATGTTACCCTTCTTTCAAAGAGCATTCCTGAGTGGATGGGAGATGACACTGGAGTAAGTAATGTCTTTCAGACATGCACCATTGCTTATCTTTATGGTAATTTCTTCCATGGAAAATGTAGTGATTCTCTTTGTTAAATAGTTTTTGCCACAGGAGGGTGAACTGTCTCTTTCAGACGCGGGAGCATCAGGGGATCTACCTTCCAATTTGCACAAGAAACCTGCTACCGAAAACGAAAGGTAAATTTTTACATATTCTCTTTATTCTATGTTGGTCAGTGTTAATAAATTTTGAGATTTTCTTTGTCTACGTTTGCTTTGGTTATTGTTTTCATCTGCTTTTCCTGCAGGAAACGAGAAGAATTAAAACCTTGTGCGGAAAATTGTGGTGCGACTCGATTGAGAGTCCAAACTCCATAAATTGGTATGCACATGGATTCATTTGTGGTGCATGTCTTCTTTTGATTTTTATTTCCTATAATCTTGCATATTGGAGATGAACATGATCTGGATGGTGATTGATATCTTTGCAAATTGGAAAGAAAAGATTTTTTTTTTTTTGCAAGTTGTCCCATCACTCTAAGTCTCTGCTTATTGCTGAATAGGATAAATATTTAAACTGGATAACTTGTCATAGGTTAAATAGATTGATTGATATTCTTTTCAGGGAATGTCATCCATATGTCTTTAATATATCACCATCTTATGATTAAAATGAATTTGCCTAGGATAAGTTTTCCAATCTCCATGACATCATCATTCCCTTTAGCCTTTTGTGGATCAATTCTAAATTGTGAGATTGTATCAACTTAATATATAAAAACATATATATATATATATATAGACACACACACACACTCTCTATTACATAGGTTATTTGCTCATGACACATGTCAACGGTTCTGTCGCTTGGGTGTCTCTTGCTTTTGTTCTCTATTCTTTTTTTAAAACAAAAATAACAAATAAAAACTGAATTATAGGCCTGCACCTGTGCCAAGTTCTTGGGAGTCATGTACGAGATTGTAGCATTTTCCAAACCTTTATTCTAACTGTCTCATGATTAGATAGATGAGTAAATTTAGAATATAATATTGTGTCTTCAACTAGGTATAAGAAGCAAGAAAGACTTTCATTTCTATGTGAGATCTGTATAAAACCAAATGTGCTGTATCTATAATCAGCAAAACAGGATTCTTGACTGACATTTGAAATCAAAGACAATTTGTAGTTCTGTTTCCTAAGTTGACTCAGATTTTTAGGAAGTCATAAGTTTGGCTTGAGATATTTGGATACTCAACTCAACAAAGCCTTATACCAACTAGTTGGGGTCAGCTACATAATTTTGTCTCGTCATTCTACTCTATTTAGGACCATTCCGCCAATTAGACCATAAATATCTTTTTTTTCAATATCTACCAAATATAATTTTGGTCACCCCTCCCCACTATCAAGACCCTCGATAGAAATAATTTTAGGATAACAGAATTAATGATCTGTGATTGCATACTTAAATGTTAGTTACATGTCTCACATTGCATTTACTTGTAGTTACTACAATTCTACTCATCCATGACGTGGTGAAAATTGTTGAACTTAAAAAAAGTTAAGATAACCAAACAAATCCCTTTTTTGTTGGAGGCAGTCATACATTATATATGGTCCATATTGAGTAAATTTTGACACAAGAATTTACGTTTATGTGTATAGTGAATTAGTATTTGATGTGAAATGCATTTCCAATTTCCATAAGCATCATATTTGGTAGCAGTAGCCACTGCCTGTCCCATTACTTGGCTTGGTTCCTTCATATTAGTAATCTGTGATTTTTTTATATTGTACATTTTTGTAAATATTAGTTCCCCCAATGATCCATAGTCGATCAAATAATAACTAGGGTAGGATTCATGTTTAAGTTGATAGTGTTTTTTCTAAGTTTGAGTTCGGAGTAGATATGAGCAGTTGTGATAAGAGGTTTGGCTCAGATGATATGGGTAAGAAGCAACTGGTTTCTCTCTCTCTATAGATGTGAACACTCAATTCAACCCAGCTCAACAAAGCTTTTGGAATCGCTTACATGGATCCTTTTTATTAATTAGCTTTCTATGGCTCTAATTAGTCATGAGATTATACACCATCATTGACTTCCTCACTACCTTGCCCCTCAGTTGTTTTGGCATTCCTCTTGTCCTTATATCATCTCCTACTTTAATCAAAATACTGTTTCTTTACTGGTTTACTATGGGCTTTTTAGCTGCGCAAGGCACATGATTAAATATTCTTGAAGGACATTTCCAAAGCACCAAAAAGATTGGTTATAAAAGTGCATGGATTTGCAAGTAGATAGATAGTCTACATAATATATAGAAAAAGCATAGACTGATCAATATATATATATATATATATATAGAGAGAGAGAGAGAGAGAGAGAGGATAGAACTTTGATTTTTTAGTAGAGGACGATTGGTGGTGGTTGGATCCAGGTACTGCACTCGAGACTTTTCCTTTTTGGGGTCAGTCATTCTGGACATTTCAGAATTCATACCAATCAAAACTTTCACAAGGGCACATACTGAATTAACTCCATAAGAATGTACTCCTTTTCTCTGTCCTCTTTTTTACTTTTTCAAGTGTGATACTCCATAAATCTTCCAAATATTGTTCAAAGATATGAGCATAAATCTGCATTTGATTGAAGATAGCTAGTTTATTAGTAAGCATCTTTGTAGTAGAACCACTTACTTGGATTTTTGTATCCAAGGACCTTAAACACTATTTTCATCTACCATCCTTGTTTGCCTATCCAGAACATACATGTGGACACAGAAGAAGAAAAAACAGCAATCGGTTATTGGGTGTATTTTCGTGCTGGCTCCCTTGATTTAGCATCAACAAAATAACATACTATTATTTGTTTGTTCTACATACGTGTTAATTTCTGTCAATTATTGTAGTGTTTAGGTGTACTGAAATTGAAGAGCTATTCGATAACCTAACAATTGAATATTCATGAAAGCATCAGATGTATCATGCTTGACACTCGTTTTATTTGCCATTGTTATCAGAATGTTTGTGTAAGCTTGATACCTATCCCATCTTCAGATTTTCCTGCAATTCAAATGATATTTTGATTTTTATATTTTAAAAGCAGTCTCCTAATCTTGTCACTTAACTCAGAACAAAAGACTGTCATAGTAGACCCGTAGGTCTCTTCCTTTTTTACTTCTATTTTAAATGTAGAGAAGATACTTACCCTGCTAATTTGATTTTATGTATTTTCAAACTTTGCTTTGTCTTATTTTTACCTTCTATACAACATATTGCTACCCAATAAGTCTGTTAAGGGCTGAAAAGAATGAGAAATGAATGCATAAATGTGTGAGAAGTGTTACTTGTTGAATCAGGACTGGAGAAAAAGCTACACGGGAAGCCTCCCCTCTTCCCAACCAAAAAAAGGAGGGGCGAAATTCCATAACCATTTGTAAATTGAATGCGCTAATAAGAAATTTATACAAAGTATTGTACACATGGCCCTGCCCCTCCCCTAAAATAAAGGTCTCTCTCTAACAGGTGAATCTTTTTTCAAGTGGTGGTGGCTATTCAACCCAAGGATCAAAGTTTCGTTTCTTTTCCATCGAAACGGCCAAAACGTTTCCGTTTCTTAGGGAACCGAAACGAAACACTAGTAGAATATCGAAATTCACATGTTTCCATGGAAACAAAATTGTTTCCGTGGAAACATACCGAAACTAGTGGAAACATACCGAATCAGAGGAAACATTTCTTTTATATCAACAATAATTATAAAAGTTAATAAAAAATAATATCTATTTATTTTTCAAAGATTAAGACTCAAAATTACAAGAAAATATATTTCTATTATTTTTCTTAAAATAATAGAAAAGTTGTAGGAGAAATAAAGTGTAGAGAAACAACTATTTTAATACTAAGTTACTAATTATAATAGGTTTTAAATCACTATTTGTTTTACTTTTTATTTTATATGTAACTTGTGTCAAATTATCTAATTCGGGATATTACATATATGTATCTATTATGTCATTTATCATAAATTAGTATCATTTATCATGAATATGATGTATATGCCTTAAACATTCACAAATATCAATAAATAGGCTTATTTGTATAAATAAATAATTTTAAGTTATGTTTTCACAAATTTTCAATTTTTCTCCGTTTCCATTATGTTTTCGAAACATTTCCAAAATGTTTCCGTTTCCGGACAGACCGAAACTATACATCGAAACGATATTTTGATCCTTGATTCAACCCCAATTTTTGTTCTTAATCTTGATTAAAAAAATTTCTGTTTTTCCTATTGTATACCAGGTAACTCACTTGACCATTTCTTTGAGTTGTTTGTTTGTTTGATATATTTGTACCTAGAGGTCACAAGTTCAAGTTGCGAAAACAACCTCTCTGCTTGCGGAGATAAGGCTGCATAAATCTAACCCTCCCACACTAGCCCTTATATTTGTATTAATTATAAAAAAAATCATTGCTAAATATAGAAGTTATGTAATAATTCGTATTGTTTAGGATTTTTGTTGTTATATTCTTTATTTTTCTTACTTTTCCAACTAATGTATTATTATTTCATTTATTTCAGTGAAAATTTTGTTAAGTTTAACGGAAACTATGACTAAAATATACTGTAAATAATATTAATTTTTAGGGAGGCATTGTACTAAACAATGCTGTTGAAAATTATTGTTTTTCTATTCACACACACCCACACCCACACCTATACATATACACATGCACACACAAGAAAAAGGATGTTTAAAATTCAAAAGTTTTCTAACTTCATATCCCAATACATCTTCCTCAAGTTTAGAAACTAAAATTTTAAGTGATTATTCGTTGAATTGATAAAAGTAAATCAATTATATATTTAGACTGAACATATTGCGTTAAGCAAAGTTGACTTTAAAAGGTGCTGAAATTGACTTGACTAGGATTAAAGAAAGGGACAGTTGTAATCCCTTTTAAAAAAAATAAATAAATAAGGAATTTCATTCAGGGGCGCCAAAGAGGGGCCTACTCAATTTCAGGAGACATATACAAAAGAGACTATCTAACAGCCCCCTATACTCATGTTCCTCAAAAAAATCAATGAAAGAGTTAAGATCTACATAAAAAGATCCTGTACTCCAAAAAATATCATATGAAGAACAGGCTATTTCAAAAACACAACACTGTGCTCTTTCCCCTTGAAAACTCTCTTGTTCCTTTCCCTCCAAATACACCGCACAAAGGCATCATCTCCCATATGAGCCAAACTTTTTGTTACTACATCCCCCCCCCCCTCCCCCGGCAGCTCCTAAACAACTGCATAATAGATCCTGACATGACCCACTTGATATCAAAAAGTGAAAAAGAGTGGACCAAATATCCCACACCACTGAACAAAAAGGAAGGAGATGCATTGGAGATTCCTCTCCCATTTTGCACAAATAATATCTATCAGGCATCCAAAGCCCTTCTTCTCAAATTGTGTCTATTGTGGGAATGCCCTCTCTAGTGGAAAATCATGCCCAAATTCAAAAATCACTATTAGAGGGACTACATCCAAATGCTTATCTAAGGAAAAGGAACCCTTGGTGGCCTTTCAAAGCCTCATATAGAGACTTCATTGTGAATCCACTCGAGGTCCTCTTATCTAATTACATCTTCCCCTCCTCTCACCCATCTCTATAAAAGCACAGTCATAAGATCAGAAACAGACAGTCAATTCCCAATCCTGGAAAGGTCATTTGAATGTTGGGCTCCAAACCACCATATGCCCTTTAATGGATATGAAGTTAGTCACAGTAGCATCGAGATAGCTCCAGGAACCTATCCTTCAAAGATCTATTCCCACACCAAATGTCATGCCAAAATCTCACTTTTCTTCCTAGTTCCACTTCAAAGTAAACTAAGGAAGCAAAGAAGTCCCAAACATTCATAGTACCTTTCCACAGCGCCACCCCATAAGACATGTCAACCTTCGCTAAAGTCTACCCATCCCAAGAGCTCCCATACTCACAAACGATGCAATCCTTTTCCATAAGACATTCTTTTCTACAACCAACATTTATAATTTGTTTGACTTTGTTAGAGTTTAGACATAAATTTTGGATCAACAATTTTTTTATTTAGAAGTTCCTATTATACAATATAAGATTTTGGAACATAAAACGTACAAATTCAACAACCAAGTATATAATATAAACAAATTTATTTATTTTTTGTTTTTTTTTTGGGTAGGGGGAGCAAAAGGGAGGCATGTTTTTTTTTTTTTTTTTAAGTTGCAAACTGAAAATTATTTTCTTAAGAAATAATCTCCCCCCCCCCCCCCCCCAAAAAAAAAAGAAAGAAAGAAAGAAAGAATGATAAGAAACAGAAGAATTTATAGCTTCGCCCCTGATCAGGCCTAGTTATTCATTTTTGCAGTCTGCATTCTTCTTTTGTTTTTTATTTTTATTTTTTGTTTTTGTCTGTTTCTTTGCTGGCTTATGTTTATGGGATTACCAAAATGACTATCATTCTCAGTAACTTAATTTGATTTGACATCAGGACCAACAATGACATGGATTCCTATGCTGGTTGCTCTCAATGATGGCTGCGGCATCTCCTTAGTTCACGCAGCTGGAAATTGCCACCATCCGTCCCAAAGGCCAATGACTAGGAGTTAGCTTCAAGATTTCAAATGTTTCAGTTCTGGTTATAGCAAGTATATATTATGAGTTTATGATATTCTGTTTATAGCAAGTATATATCACGTTCTCTGTAAATAAAGAACTAGTTTTATTTGTGTCCATAGTATAGAATATTTCCTGGATTCATTGTCCTTGTTTTCTTGAGTTATGGTAAATTGTAGATGGTTATTGGGACTCGGATGGTTGGCACATACAATGAAGAACATCTAACAGTTTGAGATATTGAATTTATGAGATAGTGGGATAGTCAACTAATTGATCTGGGGAGAGTTCTGCAGGACTGGTATTTTACATCTGTGTTTGAATATTGAAGTTTCTTATATATATATGGATAACTTATTAAGAAAAGCTAAAACAGCCAGTCCTCAAAGACAAATTGAGTGAGCATTACATGACACCATCACCATCTGTACAACACTGCTGATGAGAAGCGGATATTTTATCAAGAGAGGAAATGTTAATGTTAATGCATAGTGTTTCTTTTCTTTTCTTTTGGAGGGATCGTGTGTCAAAAGGACTTGCATTAAAGAAAATAAAGGAGCACAAAATCATGGGGTATTTCACCCTGTTCATTGGGATTGGTGTACCATAATGACATTCGCCTTTCTAATGACAGGTTGTCATGTGTATCATGCAGTTGAAAAAATATATTTGAAAGCTTGTCATAACATACATGACAGTATGTCATCGTATGGCAATGCGGCCGCCAGTCTCACTAAAAATGTGAAAGTATAACATTTTTTTATAAAAGTGATGGACTATTATAACCAATCAATCAACTTAATTAAATAATTCAATTATAGTATTACATAGTAACAAGAATCTAATAGTAACAAGAACCTCTCAAATATAAGTTTCGTACATATAAATTAGTCAAACTATGACTTAGTTGAAATAATACTCACATCTTTTAATGAGAGGAGTGAGACTTAACCTTATGACTTTTTTCTAATGAGGGAGTGAAACTTGAACCCATGATATCTCCCTTATAAGAAGAATATAGTAGCCAATTGGATTAACCTAGCTAGTTGTGAATGAATGATCTAGAGTTTGCTTTAAAATGGTTCAGTTTGCACCTATCCTTGAGTATATGCTCCAACAGAAATCACATGAATGTAGATGAGAAATATTTGCTTATTTAGTAACTTTGACACTAGATGCTCACAAATTGGGTTCTATGAATTCAATAATAGATGGACAGTTGGAATTCTAACCATATTTCTCCTTTTTTCTTTCCAGAATTGTTTAATTTTTAAGAATTATTATTTAGGAAAGTCACATCATCTATACATATGGTTTAATACCCTATTTTATGGATCTAAAGTCTAAAATATGAATGAAAGAAATATTTTCTGGCTGTACTATTTAGTCAACTTTATTCCACTTGATCCTTCTTTCATGGCCATTGTTGTTACCCATTATTGATTGCATGTGATTGCCTTTAGAACTTTCTTACAAAACAAAGATCAGGAATCACCGAATTAGCCTCGGTGTGGCCGCTTTTATACTTAAGTTAGAAAAAAGAATTGAAGGAGGGTGTAATTGAATGAGATAATTTATCATGAGTTTAGGACGTACCTTGCACCCTTATTTATAAATTGAGTTATTGCCAATTATGATAAGGATTAGGAACAGAAAGATCAGATATGGAATGTATCGAATGTTGGAGGTTTCTTTATTGAACTTTACTTTAAGAGGCAAGTCTATAAGGTGACTCTAGTTGTTTGGCTCGGTAGACCTCTTGTCGTGGTTAGTAGTCTTGAACAGTAAACACCCAACTTGGAATACTTGCATCATGGCCTCCAAACTTACATGGACATGTGGCAGCTTTGTACGTTAGTGCTCAAATATAGGTATATCATCTACTCTCTCACAGCCTCAATTTTGTAGAATTCATCCTAAGTTGAGGTTAGGGTTTCGAGGCGACTATTGAAGGTGCAATAAATGTGCCACTTCATATTTCGAGATGATAAGTGTTAAACAACCTTTATGTCTCATCTCTGCAACTGTCACACGAAACTCTAAAACAATCATGATTGCTTGACTAATAACGCCCTTTCACCTCCCCTAATCCTTTGGGCACCTTTTAGTTGCTCATTAAATGCTGAGGTAGGCCTAGAAATTGGTGGACACAAGTCCCATTCCAAACTTTATTAACCATTTGAAGGTTGAGAAGGTGATTCCGAGTGACCTGGATCCACATCTCCAGCCAATCTAAATCTTCATCTTTTAGATCAAATTCTGTCATTTTTACCTCCTGTCTCTCATTTCCTTTCCTTCTTTCTCTTTTTATTAATGGCATCCTCAGAAGGTCATAGTGAATGTCTTGAAGACCTTCAAAACATGGTAGAATTTGGCCTTGGGGTGGCCATAGTAGATAAATTTGAGGACGAGGGTACCAGAGTGAATGAGCCTAGGGATGAAGAGGCTAGTGCCATTACCTCAATTATGCTTGAATGTATTAGGGAGATGTGTGATTTCCCTGATAATGTACAGTGTTTGATTCTTAGCCCCCAAGACAAATCATGGAGCATAGAGTCCCAAGAAATATGTGTATATCTCGAGTGGTTCGAGATTGGGTTTAAGTTCTCATTCCATCCATTCCTTAAGAATTTTTTTGTCCATTAGCGGCGTTGTCCGGCCGAGCTAAATATCAATAATTGGAGATGCCCAATGGCGCACCTCATCTTGTCCCATCAAACTAGCCTAGCAGTCGACTTAGATTTGGTGAGGTACGGGATGGACCTTAAGAAAGCCCAAGGGGGACTTTATTATATGTCGTACAATGGTGGGTTCAAACTCCTCAGTAGTGTCCCTTCTTCTAACAAAACATAACATGGAAGAAGTGATATTTTTCCTTCAGTGAAAGTTGGGAGGATCCTAACTACCCTAGAGAGGACAACGATATTTTTCCTTGATATGGCAGAGTACTAGGTTTGTAGGTGAGGACTTGCACTTTTGACCTCATTTCCTTGATATCAAGTTTTTTTTTTTTATGATGTATTTGTCCCTCCATTTGTATTTATTTCAAATCAGTCTGCTCAACAGCATCCAGCCTTTATAGAGGACCGCCAAAATAGATTAAGGCTTCTGCTTCAACCTTCACAACATTCTCATTTCACCATTCTGAGTTCGACAAACCTCAACACTACCGGGCTTATCCAATTAAAGGGTATGGACGTAAAGAAGTCAATCCTCGCTTCCTTCTGTCCTGGTTAGTCAAAGAACTCTGCTGGCCCATCCACTGTTCTAGGCCCCGAAGAGGAGGTTGCTTCAAGCAGAAGAAGAATCATTGGAGAAGACTAAATCCGACGATTTCGAAGTGCCGCCCACCAATCCTTCAGGGGAACCATCTCAGGAGACACCAGAGCAAACCCTAACGGTGGTCACCCAAGGTCAATTGAAGGAGAAGGGCAAAAGAGGTCCCCCTCCTCCAAGTATGACTTCTTACGCAGAAAGTACTCTGAAGTCGGCCTGGGTGCAGGCCTGGAAGATGAAGGGTTTGAGTGCCATTTAGATTCGGAAGGAGGGTCTGGCGGTTCATATGAAGGTAAATTACTCGGTCTTTTTAAGTGCGGCAAGTACGAGAAGTTGCATTTTGAGGATGGTGCTTTCTTTTCCAGTTCTCCAGTATTTCGGCTAGAGCAACCAACGGGTAAAACTTGGGTTTTAGTCCATTCACCATTTCTTTCATAACATAATCATATTCGCAATTTAAGTTGTATTCTCTGATACATATCGTAATACTTTTCTCCAAGATATTGGGGACTCTTTTTGAGGAGCAATGTTTCGCCTCATACTGGCAATTTAATTGCAGGCCATAGAAATTTTGAACGGAACTGAAAATAAGAAGATATTCTGTTACAGAACCTACCTTACCTACTCCTTGAATTTTGCTAAAAAATATTTCGTTTTCATTTAGAATTTGATGGAAAGAATCAAAAGACTATCCCAATGAAATTCCTGAGACGACTCTGGCTAATTTTCAAATCTTACTGGATTTGGCAACATTGAAACCCAAAGGCTGCTCCTGTCCATCAAGGGAGATGCCAACCATCTCTCTTTTCCATGAACTCTGTTGTGATTTGTAACCAAGGAATGAACTTAATACTAAGAATTTCATTAGAGCACAACTTCATCATACAAAGAAACACACACACAACGCATGTTCTCTATGAGAAAAAAAGATACTTCGCATGTCGTAATTTGATGCCACAACCAGATGGCCACACAAAGCAGCCGGGATCCATTTACGTCTTACACCTCGTGTCTGACCATATACTGTTTTCCCTTGTATAAAAGATATTAAAAAAAAAAACATTATTTTCTAAATATTTGGGATGAATTGGCAGATGTTGCGTGAAGTGTAAACTAAAAAATTTCTTTGATGCTTAGATAATAGAAATATTTGAATACTACATTGATACATGTACAAATATTATTAATCATCCTGTTCTTGATCTCTAATCCACTTTGTGGCTACCCATTTCTCCCCTGTAACTACTGGACAGCTTCCATGAAGTGATGTCTGCAATTGCATTTAACATTGGTAACGATTAGAAGCCAAAAACAGCAATGAATATAGGACCTGCAAACTCAATACATATCTACACATCCACGGCATCCTCACAGACCAAAAGCACTTCCAATAGACATTTTATCATTCTCACAATTATGCCAATCACCATGCTTCATAATAACATATGCATGTGCACAAAACAGAAAACACCAAGAGACGCACCTGTTTTTTATGTCTTGTCTACAAACTCCATATCAGCACTCTTAAAAAAAAAAATTCTTGTAAGGAATTTTGATCCATGATTCTGAGTGGTCATCACAATAGCCAACTGGTGAAATATACTATTTATTTCCACCTGACCTAATTAGGTCCGGTAATTTTCACATCCCTATCTATATCCTTCAGAGGTTGCAGCAGGAATTTATTATATCATATAGTCAGGGTATTTTACTAACCTACTAGTACTACTAATAATCCAAAAATGTCTCCAAGTTATCAACTAATTGTTAATTTGTTGTTTTGCCAGTTTTGCAATTAATTATGTTAGTTTCATTTGCTGTTTCTTGTTAGCTAGCATTCATCAATAGTAACTGCAGGAAGAATTCAGATAAAAGCATGATTCAACCTCTTTTGGGGTTCTTTTCGTACCAAAAAAAAACTCTTTTTAATGTAAACCGAAATGGCAGGTGATGATGACAGTGAGAGGAAACACTCACTGGGTCAATTGTACCGTTTGGAAACAATGAATAGAATAGAAGTCCATCCCCTCTACGCGGCTTTACTTTCAAACCAATACACTTGCGGTAATCATACTTTGCGTCCATCTGCAACCCATTCTGCAGACCAAAGCATAGGGTGACTGCCTATCTTCAAACATGCACCTCAAAAAAAAAAAAAGGCTGATTGAAGCGCACCAAAAGGAGGGAAACAAGGGTCCTGATATTACCTCAAAGGGGAACATGGTTTCGCCACCTTCTTCAACATCAGATAAATATAACAAGAAAGAAGCAATCTGTACGAAGATAATCATATCTGATGTTACAAATCTGACATTGACTATTAATAATTAGTAGTGGGTCTCAACCATGAAAAATGAAAACTAAAATGACAATTTCTGAAAATGCTATCCATGCATATAGCTATTTTGTTGACAGTTCATTCACACAAACAGATACAACTATATGATAGAACAAAGAAATTAGCACTGTCATAAAATATCATCTCCGGCCATCAAGAAAAACTGAAAACCACAAGTACAACAACAATAATTATCTTATCCATAGGTTGCCCACAAAAAGTGAAGAATCAAATAAAGCATTTTCATAGGATGCTATATGGTTTACATGCTTCAATCAAAGAAAAACATTCAAAATCATTGGAAATGATGGTAGCACCAAGGGTCTGCAGGATGAGAGTGCCATACTTTTAATGATAATCATCAAATGTCACAGTAAATAAAGGTTGTTCGAGATGACCATTGTTTTGTAGAGCAGATAGCCACTGCTGACTTGACTGGTCAAAGGAGACAAATGCAGGCCAATAATAATAATAATAAGATAACTTTAGAGGAATTCCGAATTTATTAAGAGAGAAATATTATATTAACTTCATTTCCAACACTCTTTTATATGCTTAATAACCAGAAGAAAATCTAAACAAAACTAATTGAACGAACTTTGTTTTATTTTGTTTTCTCCTATTCGGCAACCTAAGGCTGAAAACCACTTTCATTGCTTCTTCCCAAACAAAATATATAAGAAAAGAAAATGAAAAGGACATTAGACTTGCATATTCTTAAGGTTAAGATATCATAAACAGTGATGATTTTATGTGCTGGTGGAATAATATAGACGTAAATTTTTCGAAATGACTAGTCTTATTCAACCCAGGAATTTGAGAAAATGACTACTCTCATTATAAATTTACATGCTAAACACATAAAAATGGGCGTTCCATTGTCTATAATTGTCATATTCATTGCCAAATAGGCTTATTAGGACCGTCCTCAGACAATCAGGGTGTCAATCATGCAAGTAGAAAGCTTCTGCAACCAATTCTCAGATATCAAATTGACGAAGGTACTAATCAACAGATGAGCAAAAGTTGTTTCTTAACACGACTGGACGAGTCTTCATCATATTTTGCAGAACATGCAGTTCTAATTACTGATGATTTGATATACTACTAATCATTTTGATGTAGGCATCGGATGACTGATTTCAGAGACCAGTTTAGAGTGAAATATCAAATTGAAGAAAATACTAATCAACAGAGAGAGTGTTTTTGTCTTATACTTGTGGATGAGTCTTCATCATATTTCACAAAATATGGAGTTCAAGTGCAGATGATTTGATATACTAGAAATCATTGTGCTGTAGGCATCAGATAACTGATTCCAAAGACCAGTTTCAAGGGATTGGCCCAATGATTGTTTACATGTACCCCACCCCCCCCCCCCCCCCCAAAAAAAAAAAAAACACACACACACAACCACCAAAAGCAAGAGAGAATAAAAAAACTCAAGCAAAATTGTGAGATTTATATCATAGGCATCTGTCTTTGGAATGCCAAATGGAACCAAGTGTTAAAAGTTTAAGTGGCTGCAAGTGCACATTACATTATTCACCCTTCCCAAGAAATCCATTTTTGCCATGAATCGAAAATGAATTTTCAAGTACATCTATTAATTTCCCAATTCACATTGTAATATGTGGGCACAATCCCAGCATTTAACTGGCATCATTGATATAGAATACTCTGCTAATTCTGTATATTTATAACAGATAATTAAAATTTGAATCAAAGATATCAAGCATTTCAGGATAACAAATTAAGATATTAAAAATGATGACAAAAATCATATACATTTCCCCACTTTCAACATATGATGCTATCAGGTTTCAATAAAATTTGACAAATCAATGTGTTGGCATGAGATGCAAGTTAGGCAGAAAAACAAAATCCACAATTATCAAACAAATGATTTTTTTCTTTTTGATAAGTCACCTTCAAGATTAGTAAACAAATGATAACCCAGAGAATATCTAGATTTTTTGTTAGCATGTACCCTTTGGCTTTTTTGTTGTCCATATTCAGCAGGGTTGAATGCATCATAATGGGAATTATACTTCTGCCCAACCTCGTAGCGCAAGACGTTGAATGGCTGAAACACAATGACATGTTTGAATTACTTAGACAATTTTAGAATTCTCTTGAAATAAAAAAAGGTTAACTAATTCAACGAAAAAGACAATCATATAATTGCATGAAAATTTGAAAAATTGGGAATAATTCATGACAATCGTTCAAGTCGAAACAACAACTCACCTCCTTTTTGTGCTTTCTAATGAAATTTTTATTTATCAAAAAGAAGAAGGAAACAACCCCCTTATCATAAAGCATGCAAACTCTTAACATTAGAAAGAAAAAAAACTGTTTTTCAGCATGCACTTGGGTGAACATAATTCATGACAATTGTTTAAGTAGAAAAAACAACTCACTTCCTTTTTGTGCTTTCTAATGGAACTTTTATTTATCAAAAAGAAAAAGGGAGAAAAACAACTCCCTTATCATAAAGCAGGTGAACTCTTAACATTAGAAGAAAAAAAAAGAACTGTTTTTCATTAATAATAATTCCTATAAAGTAAAGGTTAAGTATACATGGCTCTGAAAAGTCCAGGGAACAAATTAAATTTTGATATTCATAAGATTCTCACCAAAATAACTCCACTCATTTGTCTATTTTACTCCCTCCCTCTCTCTCTCTCTCTCTCACATAGACATTCACTTATTCTCTTTCCTTCGGAATTAACTGAATGAAGATTGACTCGGATCTCGCCGATTTTCATAGGAAAAAAAGAAAAGCAAAAGGAATTTCTCCAAAATATGGTATAACTGGGTCACATAGTCATCATTTCATCAAGGTGACATGTTGATGTCAAAGTAGTATGAATTATACAATTCCAGTGAGTAAACAGTGAATCAATAAGAAATTGAACTTGAAATCCATTAAGTATACATGGTGGAAGTACAGGAGATTTTTCTAGAACAACCTGTTATAGTAAGTAAGCCTCATATCTTTGAATTTTCCCTATTTTTCTCTTCTTCTTCTCTAATTTTCTTTGGGGTTTAAGATATATAAATATATGTGTTTGAGGTAGTAGTTTGAAATTTTGTTTTAAAACTTGAATCATAGATGTTAATGATTAAATGAAGAAGTTCTTGAATTTTTATTCAATGACTTTGTTATTTTGATATCTTATTAATATTGTTGTGATTTGTGTATTATTACGCCAAAGAAATGATGTTAGTTTTTTATTATATAGTTATTTAAAACAATAAAAAATATATATTCAACGTGTCCCCAACGCATCTGCATTCTACTTTTTAAGAAATGTATGTGCAGTGTCTGTTCTTTTTAGGATGCCTTTGCACATACACCCAGCAACACATATGTAAGCCCTGAGCCATGCTATCATGAATGTCATTTTGAACTTTTAAGAGGTGTCCAAGTCTCCAACCCAATATTCAGCATAACATTATATAACAAGGTGTAATATCAAGCTCATAAATAATGCCATTTACTGAGCTAGTTGGCATAAACTGCAAGTTTGCAACAATAATTTTAAGCTAAGTTGAGAAACAGATCAAAAGTTTTCTTTAACAACGGACTGTTTGATAACCCCATTAAGTGCATAAATCTGCAAAAATCACTGATAAAAAAAATCATTGCTTCCTAAATTATGTGTGTTCAGTAGCACACAACTAATTACTGCTTAAAAAATAAACTCCACTTGAAATAATATGATTTTTATGTCAGAGAGACCTAATTTTTCTGTGAATGCTGAACAACATGCTAGGTGGAAGATGGTTTTAGTTTTTAATTTGACTGGAGAAATTTATCCTTAAATTGTAGATTCAAAATTTCAGCTACTCAGACTTTTCAGCACTACTAATTTGACAATACAATTTTTCACTGCCAAATTTTCAGTTATATCAAACAGCACCCAAGTCATGCTGGCAGGTTTATAACCTTCTAGGATATATGTTTTCAATTTCAGTAAACTGCTGCAAAACTAGCATGTCTTCAAGTTTTACAGCAGAGATGAACTTGTGCAAGCATAGCCATAATTTATATTCATATGGACAAAAAGAACCATGCATTCTGAATTTAAATTCAGAAGGGAATATACCTCTCCGTGTGTCCTGGGAATCATCGTGGCCCTTGCAATTTTCTCCTCAATGAGATCTAAGATCCCACTTTTGTCTTCTGATGCACTTATAAACATGCCAGAACTGTTGAAAAGAGAGGTATGAACCAATAATATATCAATCACAAAATGGCTACTAAGAGACAATAAATCAACGAAATATGTTTAAAGCCAAAATATTTCTTCATCACAAATTTTAAAAAAATACAACTCCCACACAAAAAGGCAAACAGTATGTGTGTGCACGTGCGTACATGTATGTACATGTGTGCATGTTTGTGTCATCGTATGAAAAACAGGATGTACCTTGTTCTGATTCCCTTGGTGTTCTCTTCTGTTTCTCCCTTACGTAAAGCCAAGGTTGATGGTTCAAGTTGTACCTTTGCCATTTTAATTATGCTTTGGCATTGTTCTGCAGTTGCAAATTTGGGAAAGTATAGTGCACGTGGTTTCCAGCTGAGAACCTACATAGGAAAATTAAGGCACAGAATGAATAGGTGGGAGAAAATGCACATAAACCAAAAATTCACAATTTCAACTAAGGTGTTATATACTTAATGAAGTCAAATCAAAATTAAAGAATTAATTGAGTAAAATGAATAATCATGTTCTAAGCTACATTCAAAATAGAGAGATGGAGGACGCCCCCCCCCCCCCCCCAACCCATGTCCACAAGTGAACACATCAAAACTTAATATATATATATATATATATATATAAAAGACAAAAATCGTTCCAGTGGGTGAAGTAGAAGATGTGGAGGAGATGGCACGAGCTTTAGGATGTAAGGTGGGCAGCTTCCCTACTGTCTATCTTGGTCTGATCCCCCCCCCCCCCCCCCCCCAATCCACGTGTGAACACATCAAAACTTAATATGTATATATATATATATATATATATAAAAGACAAAAATCATTCCAGTGGGTGAAGTAGAAGATGTGGAGGAGATGGCATGAGCTTTAGGATGTAAGGTGGGCTGGGCAGCTTCCCTACTGTCTATCTTGGTCTGCCCCTGGGGACTTCATCTCGATCGATAGGGATTTGGGATGTGGTTATTGAAAGATTTCAAAAGAGGCTTGCAAGATGGAAGAGTCAGTGTTTATCTTGGGGGGGGGGGGGGGGGAGATCACACTAATTAGGAGTACCCTAGAGAACCTGCCCACCAACTATATGTCTCTCTTCAAGATGGCAACACAACTTAGAAAGAAGATAGAGAAAATTCAGCTTGACTTTTTGTGGGGGCAGCAGCGAGGAGGGGAAGAAAATTCTCTTAATCAGTTGGAAGAAAGTAAAAGCTCCTTTGGGCAGAAGGCGGGTTGGGGATTAAAGATTTGGAAATGTTTACAGAGCACTATTGGGGAAATGGATATGGTGCTTTGCTACGGAAGAAACGACTATGGAAAAATGTGGTAAGTGTGAAGTATGGGAGTGAGGGAGGAGGGTGGCTTCCACAGGATATAATAGGATCTTATGGTTGTGGAGCTTGGAAAGCAATTAGCAAAGGCATAAAAGGCCTCGTGCCATGTATCAAATTTGATATTGGAGATGGGACAAGGATGAGATTTTGGAGTGACCAGTGGATCGGGGAGGGGAAACTAAAAGATAGGTTCCCTTCTCTACGCAACATTGCATTGGATAAAGTTTGGGTTGCGGACTGCATTGAGGCTGTACGGGGAAGGAGGGTTTGGAGTCCAAAATTCAGGAGACGTTTCTTTGATTGGGAGGTAGGAGAGGTTGATGAGTTTTTGGCTCTTTTGGGTCAGGTGGAATTGATGGAAGATAGGGTGGACAAGATTAAGTGGAAAGGAAGTGGGGATGGTTCTTTCTCTTCACTCTTTCTGCAGGCAGTTGGTGGACGACAAAGTTTCCTCTTTTCCTTGAAAACTGATTTGGAGGAGTAGAGTCCCAAAGAAAGATGCTTTTTTTTTTTTTGTCCTTGGGAGGCAGCACGGGAAACTATCTTGACAATGGATAATTTGAAATGGAGAGAATATCGTTTACCAAGTAGATGTGTCTTATGCAAAGAAGTGTAGGAGTCGCTGGATCATCCTCTTTTGCATTGCAAGGTTGTGAAGGATGTTTGGAACTTTCTTTTTAGTATTTTTGGATGCTCTGGCAAGGTGAAGCAACTATCTTTGCGATGAAGGTGCAAGAACCTGAAAAAGGAATTGAAGATTGCTTGGAACATGGTCCCCATTTGACTTGTTTGGTGCATTTGGAGAGAGAGGAATCATAGGGTTTTTGAAGGGGTGGAATTCCCTCCTTGGAAGTAGGACACTTTTTTGAAAACATTTTTTCTTTTGAATTAAGGAAGAGTTTCCTATGAAGTTAGATAGGTTCCTGGATTTTTTGAGGTATCTTAGGTTTTGACTCTTTTTTAGGCGGTTCCTTCTTTTATTGTATAGCTTGGGATGCCTTTCTCGGCTTATCTATATACTATACTCAACTCAAACTCAACAAAGCCTTATCCCAATTATTTGAGGTCAGCTTATATCTATATATATGTGTGTATATATAAACAA
Source organism: Nyssa sinensis (assembly GCA_008638375.1). NCBI lineage: Eukaryota > Viridiplantae > Streptophyta > Magnoliopsida > Cornales > Nyssaceae > Nyssa > Nyssa sinensis. The sequence goes on from CM018048.1 coordinate 55,675,114, forward strand.
TAGAAAATATGACTTAAGATACAACATATATGGTATCCAAAAAGCTGCTTCTAAACTGAGATGAAAAAGAGATCAATCAACAATTTCCAAATGGATTTACCAGGTGATATTGCATCTGTGCCTGAACTATTTTTTACTCCTAACTACAATAGTTCTTAAAAATAATTATTTTGTGGTTGAGCTTTTAGAATATTTGTGCAAGCAAGCATCTCCATGAAAGAGTGCTTGTACACAGTTATCAATAGAGCAAGCCTGGGTTATGACAAATCCCTTGGAGCTCGTTTAAGACTCAAGGCAGCTGCCCATTGTACTAGTCAAATAGCCGCATCATTGTGGCATAAGCTAGTTGCTCTGCAAAATGAAAACAATAAAGGGAGCTTCCTTAGCAGAAAACAACTTCTAATGGACGTTGTTATAGAAACAACTACAAATATAATGAGAAAAGGAGAAAAATGACCTTTGGAAAAAAAAAAACAACCACCAAGTAACAAAAATGTGGCAACAATTTCTTCCTGAAAATGTATTTGCTTTTTCAAAGAAAGACCAATAACATCAAGATACGTTGTCTCTTGCTTAAACTGATAAATCCAAGAGAAGTACTCAAATCTAAACAAAACATCACCACTATATCACTGAACTCAATGCTAATTATAATCTTCATCACAAAATAACTTGATATCAATACTTGATTGTAGCTTCTTTGCCAATCAGGTTCGAGAATAGTTCAACTGCACTTTCCCCTGGGAGATAACTTAGCCTGTTCAGAAATGACTCTTATATCAATTCATCAGAATGTTTTCTAATAATTTTCCTTCTGCAAGACTGAAACACTCTATAAACATGAAAACACTCATAAATCACTTCAGATCAGCAAATAACAATCCAGTACTTATAAAACATTCATCCTACTTAATTGAACTACAAGTCTACAACAAAGCCATTATATACATATGACAGTTTACATTTACAAATAAATATATATCTACAAATAAAAGAGTGAAATAAAACACCTGAAAGGGGATCGAGACAACGGAATCTTCTCCTGTCTTGCCGTAAGGCAACGGATCAAAGTCTTTCTCCTCATTGACCGATTCCAGTAACCTTGGTCTCGGCCGCGCGTCAGATTCATCCTGCCGATGGATGAAGAAAAGATAAACACTAAACACTCACACAGACATGTGTGCACACTGGTGTGTGTGAATATATTTAGAAATATATAATTCAAGTAGTAAAAAGAAAGAGAGAGAGAGAGAGAGAGAGAGAGAGAGAGAGAGAGAGAGAGACTTGAGAGAAGAGCATGGAACCGAAGAAGCCGGCGAGGAAGAAGAAGGAACATAAGAGGAAGACAGCAAATAACCCTAGGTTCGTCCCGAAGCTCCCACAACCTCCTACTTTGCCTCTGCTCTTCATTTGAACCGATGAATTGTATTCTCTCAGATTGATTTCAATCGAAGGCTTTCTGAAGTCTAAACTCTGTTTTTATTTCTCTCTCTTCTCTTCGACCGTTGGCTTCTCTGTCAGAGTCAAGGCACCAAAGTGGAAGAGTGTCATCATTGAATTCGTGCGGCTTTTGGCCGCCTTGGCAACTTCTCGTGAGAGAGATTGAATTACCAATCTATTCCGGATTCGGAGCACTATGAACAAAAGTTAAAATCAGGTGGATATATACATATAGCTTTGTAATTTTTAGTTAACGAGTAATATTATATTTATCTTAATATTTTATTAAAATTTTTTATCAATTGATATAATTATTCGAGTATTAATTAATTTAATTTTTCAGTATTAATTATGTTAAGTAAGTCTAAAAAAAAATTAATTAACTAATATTTAAATATTTAATTAATTAACATTCAAGACTTAATTAACTCCTTATCTTAACAACTTAGTTAATAGGTAAAAAAAAATTTAATAAAATTTTATAATAAGAATAATGTTTTTTTTAAATGAGAAAAATATATATACTTAGAAAAAAGTAGCTTATAGTTTTTTTTATAAATACATTTTTTATATCTTGAAAAATAAAATTAATTTAAAAAAATGGTCGAGTATATTTTTAATACCATTAATAACTAAGTACATGTTTAGATTTTAATCATATTAATATATTTAATATATTTTCATACAAAATCATAGAATAACTCGTGACATGACACAAATTCACACACGGACTTTACTTGGTGTAAAACTGTTAAAAGAAGCAGTTAGTGAAAGTGTGAAAGGAGCACGGTTGGAACAAACTTGAAGCAATGACCTTCTTTTACCGAAAGGAAGTAAAAGTGGTTGGATTTGTATTTGAACTTTGAAGCAGTGATAAATGGCACCCGTGAACATGATGGGTCCGTACAGGTCTGAGCCAATAACCCATCAACAAGAAGATAGGGTGCTTATTTGTACTCGAGTACATGTCAGAGTGCTCCACTGCTCTACTATTTTAATTACTTTTATAGAAATTCTAAGCTTGCTTTTCGATAATATTTCAGATATATTTCTCGACTTCATCTTATTATTTACAAATTTTGATATATATGTATATATATATATTTTTAAGTAAGTTAAAATTTTTATTTTAATAAATAAATAAATTTTTTTGTTTTACCAAAATAATTAATATAAAAAAATATAAATATAATATAAAAAATTTTAAAACTAATTTTACATAATTTTGTTTATTTATAAATATAATATATATAAAAATAAATAAAAAAATTAACATATAAACGAGACGTGATTAAGATGAGGTGATCATTCTCAAACTCATTCTGTATTTGACAGAGTTTTAAATGCTCCATCTCGATCTCGTTTATAAGTATTCAATACATGTTCATTAAGAAATTCATTCATAATTTGATAATTAGGTAAATACAACTAATATAGACTGTTTAATGACAATTTTAAGTTAGGCATTTTTTTAATATTAATATAATTTTTGATTTTATTTTATATATATATATTGTATTTATTTTTATAATATAAAATTTAATTATGTATTTTTTAATATATATATATATATCTATATATATATATTGAATGAAATTTTAATAATAGAGTTTTTACCTATTTATCAGTTCTGATGGTTCTTGATATATCTCTCTCCCTCCCTGTATCTTAAGGACAATCTGAGTGTTAGGGAGCACGCAATCGCTACTACATCTGCACAGCGTGGTCATGGTGACCGCCGCTCGTCTGACATCGCACATCGCTGTCGAGGTGCGGGTGTGTTGCGAGTTGTCTCAGTTACCCTATTCTGTCGTACTTGTATTTTTATGAACTCTCTGATTATTATTCCACTTGGCTACTATTTGTTGTATATATTTAAATTGGACAATACAGCGCCCTGCGGGCCTCTGTTTTGCCATTGTCACATTCCACTTGGCTTTCTGGAGTTTCTTCTTTGTACCCTTCTCCACTACACCCAAACACACACAATTGATGTTTGTATTTAAAATGCTCTTTTATTGACATTAAGGTCACGGGAAAGCTCTGTTTTTGAGTGATATTCCTAATATATCGTGGTTTATTCCCAAGTTTTTGAGCAAGTATTCTTCTGTTGATGGCTTTCAGTATAATTACTTGTTAATGTTTGGGATAATATTGGTAGCCTTTATGTGCTTTTGCCTCTAGCTACTCCTGTTTACCTTTTGCTTCTACTTTTATTTAGTCTTTTAGCATTTATAACTATGGTGAGGGGACTATGGAAGATTACCAATGGTCATGACTCCTTTTCTTTTTCTTTTCTTCAGCAATTGTTAAATTAAGATGGATTGGCTTTCGCTCATACCCTAATTTTGGAGATTCATTGTTTTCTCTGGGTTCGAATAGATAATTAGGATTTTTGAGCTATGATATTCTTGCTTGTTGACTCTTCTCATGGTTATTTTGCTGGCTGTTCGCACAAAGATGTGCTATATTTTCTACTTTATTGCGTATAAGTCATAGGCCTTGCACGATGCACATGATTAATGATTTTTAAAAAAAATTATAGTTGATAACATTTGAACAATTTTTGGAAATGGAATATGTATCGCTGACATTATAATGGTTAATAACTAATGTTTAGGATAAAAATGAAAATATGCACAATAATTAAAGTATTATAGTTATCACCAATTAAGATTTAATACAAAATGAATTCATACATACATATACACACATACACACATACACACACACACACACATATATATATATATTTAAATACACAGAAACAAAACTTACACATACTTCATAAAAAATGATGGTAGAAAGTATCCATGATAATTTCTTATAGATACTTTTGGGGTATCATATTTTACCATAGTTGGCTCATATGATCAAATTTTTTGCAAAATACAGTTGTTAATGGTGCTATTCATCTTATTATGTTGTTTATGTGTATATAACAAGCTGATGAGGTCTAACTTAGGTTCTTAAGATGTGTCCTGATGTAATTTGAGGCAGTGTCAGGGCTTCAAATGAATTTAAGGAAAAGCAACTTGATTCCATTGGGTGATATTCGGGATATGCAGACATTTGGGACCAATATGGGTTGCTTGGAGGTGCCTTTCCCTCAACATATCTCGGGTTACCTTTGGGATCTTTGCATAAAGCTAGCATGGTTTGAATTTTGGAATGTTGTTGTGGAGAGATTCTGGAGATGATTATGAGGGTGGAAGAGACTATCTTTCAAAAGGGGCTGGACTAACTTTAATCATAAATACATTGGCTACCCTCCCAAAATACTTTCTTTTCCTAATCCCGCCCCTAGTGGAAGGGAAGCTTTCCAATCTTCAGAGGGATTTTTTTGTGGGGGGCATGGGAGATGAGAGGAAAACCCATCAGTAAGTTGGGATAAGAAGTGTAAGTTGCTTCGGTTTTTTTTATCTTTGCCGGGGGTGGGGTGGGATGGGGTGGGTGGGGAATGCTAGGTCTAGGTCTAGGTCTAGGTGTTATGAAGTTAAGGGTGTTTAACCAACTTTTCTGGGAAGTGTTTGTGGAAATTTTTCATGAAAAGAAAGGTGTTATGAAGGCAATTGGTGAATCGAAAATATGGGGTTATGTGGGGGGGATTGGACTACAGAGGAAAGTGATGATTTTTATAGGTGGGCCTAAGGAGGAGTACAAGGAAAGGATGGGAGGAGTTTGTTCCCCCACATTGAATTTGAGATTGACAATGGAGAGTCTATCAAATTTTGGCACAACAACGGGTGCAAATGTGAGATTAAAAAGGAGAAATTCTTGGAACTATGAAGGATTTTAGTTGATAAGGAAGCTTTGGTGGTCGATCTTTTTGTCTTTAGATATTCTAACAGTGCAAAATGGAACAGTCACTTTAGGAGGAATTTTCATGGGTGGGGGTTTGATTCAGTAATATCTTTGCTGGAAATGATAAGTTTGTGAACTCCTAAGTGGGGCGAGGAGGATTCTATGAAGAGGAAGGATTTGAGAGGAGGGGAGTTCTTGGTTCACATTTTCTATGAGGTATTATCAGGAAGCAGGAACAGTAACTTTCACATTAAGAGCATTTGAAATTCAAAGACTCCTTTAAAAGTTATGTTCTTTGCGTGGGTTGCAGCGCATGAAGCTATTCTCACTGTGGAGTGTGGAAAACTTAAAAAAAGAGAGGGTTTTGTATGGTCAACAGGTGTTGGGGTGTGATATCACATCACGTGTGCCTGTCCTGACATGATGTCGACGAGGAGGTTAAGCCACAAAGAGTGCATGACCTAGGCCCTCTGCTAATATGGCAACATGTGTCCATGTCGATCTTTGGACTTTGGCTCGGACCTAGACAATGGTGGACCACGAGTCATCTCCTTTTTGGAGCTGAGGTAAGCTTGCTGTCTGCTATATCCCTTAAGGGCGAGCCAGTCCTAGACCCCTTAGCCTATTTCATGTGTAAACATTACATGTTGCATTCATGACTTTCACACTACCATCCTGATGGGAGGACTTTTGAAGAAAAAAAGAGGTTGGTGTTGAAGATGGCATTGCCACTATTTTTTCAGACTATGCAGTGTTCTTGTACATTTACATTTTATTTTTTTTTTGTAGATTTCATAGATATATGAGTCTGATATATTGAGTTTTATAGTATATACTTTTTTGCATACTTAGGTGTGCTTTCGCATGTGTAGAGAGAGAACCAATAGTGACAATTATTCCCAAGGTGCAATTGATGTGATATTATTACCGTCTTCATTAAATAATAAGGTGAAGAAAAAAGAGTTATAAATGGCATCGTTTTATAACGATTAAGAGCAAAGATGGAAATAAAAATTAATGAAATGGTTTTTATTTTGTTTTTTTCTTCTTCTTGTTTTAGGTAAGTGGCCCTTGGGGGTTATTGGTTATTTTTGAGTGACATATATTTATAATTATATATAATACACAACAAATATATATATATATATATATTGTGAAGTGTGATGGTGCAAACTTTGCAACTTAGCATATGGTTCTTTTTCTTTTTCTCTTATATATGCTTTAATTTGATAGGATGACTGTTCATGTGTTTATTTGATGTTATATAAATTGATGTTTTGAATTTCAAGTTCTTCAATAAAATTTATCAATTTGTAATGTTTGGAACCATATTATTTTAGGCACATATATTATAGTCAATGGGTTTCATATAATGTATGCTTTTGTATTACTGAATCAATTGCGACACGCTCTAATCCCCATTTTACCTATTGATTAGAGCTATATAGGAACCCTATAATGAAAACTTTGTGATTATGACTAAAGATGGGTATAAATATAAGAATGGAAAATCTGTAATTACACATAGAACCAAGCATAAATTTCCAAATGATGAAATATAAAATGACTGACAAAATGGGAATGAAAATTGAAGCTTTACAAGGGAGAAACCATGAACTACCTCTTTTATATCAGGTCGTAGAAATGAGAGTATAGTTGTATATCTTTTTGGATATATATGGGCTCACTCCCTTGGTGCTTTTTGTTTTAATACTTTTTACTTATCCAAAAAAGTCAGTTAGTAGCTATCTGTGTTATATAAAATAACATTGGAAATTTCATTATGATGACTAAAGATGGGTATAAAAAATGGAGTGGCAAATCTTTAATTACTATTAAAACCAAGAATAGAATTCCAAAAGCTAGAAATATAAAAATGAGGGACGAAATGGGAACGAAAGTAGAGGCCTTACGTGGGAGAAACTAACTGCCTCTATTATATTAGGTAGTAGAAATATACTCCTGTACATAATTTTGGAACATTGTGTAAAGAAAATATTAGTTGATATGATTTGTCTGGGACAACTGGTCTCATTTTGTCCGTGCTGATATGTCCCTGTTTACAATAATTATATTGTGACCTGTCTTGCTATTTATCTCAGAGTTTTATGTGATATTATTAATCTGTTTCTATATTATGAGTTGTAAGCATTATCTTTCAACTGACCTTTGTTCTTTCTCTAACTTTGGTTGAGCAGATCATTCAATTTTAGTTACCCTTGAATCTTCCCTCCCCACCGCCACCCTCACAAGAAGGAAAAAAAGGATCCTCTAATAATCCTTGAGCCTTCCAGGAAAACCTAGGAACGTAGGTCTATTTTTTTTAGCACATGTATAGGTTCCTTTTTGCTAGCTACATCTCTCATGTATCTGACATCTTAGTTTCTAACTAATAATGCCCCTAAATTTTAGAGACTGTTTTCATTTCAAAGACATTGTTCTTTGACTTGGAACTGCCAACTTGCAGGTCCCTGTGTTAGATGATCAGGTTTGGATTGAGACTTGGGAGTTAACCTTTATGTTTTTGGGTCCACCTAAACCTAACTTAGGTCAAATGGTGGGCCTGGCCGAGGATGCCAACTAGCAAACCTTGTCACTGTTTACTTATGAAATTATTTTCAATATTATTCTTCTGACTTTAATATGAAATTAATTTTTTAATGATTTCCTAGATTTAAGACAGTTTGGCCAGTTAACATAATATTAAATGCCTTGAGCATGAATAGTTCAAGTTTGGGTTGGCCATGTCTAGACCCACCATGAATTAGACTTTATCCGAATTTGTTTCAACCTGACCTATTGCAAGATTGCTTTAAAGCTATTATCCTATTAGTATTACTATAAGCTGGTATTTATATGTTTGGATTCTGACTTAACAAAACTTACTTTTATTGGTGAATATTTTACATAAAGTTTCTTCATCAGCGATTCGGTGAGTATGTTCAGAGAGAAAAACAAGTGATTATAATATGCAAAAGTGTTTATGTTGTGCCTTAATAGGTGCCTATATGTGCATTTGTGTGTGTGTGCATGTATTTATGAGATGGAAGTCTACATTTATGACTATTTGTTAAATTAGATTTGTTAATCACACTTTATTGCAGGGTGTGTTCTATGAATTGAGAGTTAACTATGCCGGGGTGGAAGAAAAAAAACCTAATGTAGCAATTAGGTTGGCCAACATGTGGATGTGAACAGGAAGAAAGTCTCTAGGATTGTGTACTAGTTGCTTTCAGATTTACTGCTTGTCACATGGTGCTCTCCTTTCAGTGGCCACATTATTTTTGTTTAGCTTTGATGTCTAACATAGGTGTCTCCTTTCAATGGCCACATTATTTTTGTTTAGCTTTAATGTCTAACATAGGTCACTAACTATGAAAGTTTTGTTGGCTTATAGATGTTGTTATATGTTAGTGTCTATCTGGAGCACTCTTTCTTCCTTTTTCCCCCCTCCCCGGAATAATTGGAAGAATTATAAGAGAAATAAAAAAAATCCATTTCTACTTGCCCAAAGAGAAAAAAAAAATCCATGCCCACAGGTTCTTGGCTCAAGTGTTTGTTTTTTCCTGCCTTCTGATTTTTTGTATTCACTTGTTTGTGCTTTCATTCACGTTTTTGTTCTTTCTTGGTGATATTCATTCTAAGGCGAATTCAATGCAGTGAACGTTTCATCACTTTTGCAAGTTTTGTAGAGCTTTTGAACTTTCATGCAGTGAATGGAAAATAATAGCGTTCTTCAATTCTAAGAAAAGCCTACTCCATTTTGGAAGTGTATCTTGTGTATGCACTGAAAATGGGTTGGGATTATGTGTGACGTGTTTTTTTGGCATAAAACTCTTGTTTATATAATTATTAATCTTATTGTATGTTATAGGTACTTGAATTGGTTATTGGATCAGCAGATCAAATGTCACATAATGTGAAGAATAGAGGTATTTCTCTCTGAATGTGGGAGACTACCAAGGTTTTTTTTTTATTTTTTTATTTTTGTTGTTCTGGAGATGAACTTGGTACTGTTTTGTTTTGTTTAGGAGAGAATTTTTCATTCTTATTGCACTGATGGATTTTGAACTGTCATGTTACTGTTTTTTCATGTGTTATGTCTATAAACTCACGAGCTGTTGTTTGATAGTATGTTGGTGATATACTTACTCTTGCCTTGGAATTTATTGCTAATGCTTTCTTAATTTGTTGGACTTTAAGAAAACCGAGAACTCCAAAATCAGATAGCAGTTGCTCCAAAGTTTAAGCTGTTTAAGAATGGGCCAATAATTTATCTCAGGCTATTTTAACGCCTTCCCTCAAGTACAATCCTGCCTTGCACATGGAGAGTACACTGGTGGAACAGAGTACGAATCCTAACGGAACAGGACAAGAGAGTGCAAACCTTGCTCGGAATTAATGGGGGGAAAGACTTGAACCCAAGACTTTTTAGAATTGGAACTCTGATATCATGTTCGAGCACCACTTGTTCTAAAGCTTAAGTTACTAGAAGATGGGCCAACAACAATTTATATCAGGCTATTTTAACATTCTCCATGATTCATTTATGCAACAAGGTGACTTGAGCCCCTGGCTTGTTCTGGTTAAATCAGAACAGCATGTTGTATTCTGCACACTCATGGTAAAATGCGGTATCACATCAGTTTTTCTCCAGTATTTTTTCTTCAACATCTCTCAAGGTACTTTGGAATATATGTCACATTATCTAGTGTTTAATTATTTTAATAACAAATGCATGATGTGGCATGCATTCAAGGCCACTTTGAGAAAAATCAAAAGAAAATATACTGGAGAGGATCCTGCTCCCATATCTCATCACGAAAACACAACACGTTATGGTTCGAGGCTAAGACTAATGGCTGGACGCCGTTCGAAAGAAGTGCTATATTTTTTAGAACGTGCACTTGTTACTGACAGTGCCACACACCAAGCCCCACATAACTAAAATTTATCATCTTGTCTTCTTTTCTTTCCACGTGTTGAAACAGAATATGGGTCTTTTGCAGGTGATTTTGTTGATTTTCTATAAGTTGGGAGTCAGGGGAACAAAGACTTATTTTGGTCTTGGTCTGTGATTTTGGAGTTTGGTTTCAGTGGGCCACTTAATAGTGTAATGCAAATATAGACACATCGTTATCAATTTCAAGAGCCCTGTTTATAATTTAGGTCAGGTATTAATCTTGAGGAGTGGAATTGGTTCAACTCTGTCTGGGTTGGTATTAGAGTGTGTGAACTAAGGAAACGATTTTTATTGGATGAGAAACTGGATGGCATTTCTAGAGAGAGATTGCTTTTATATCCTCAGCTAAGCTGGCTTTGAAATGTATACTTTGTGAAGGAACACACCGGTTGCAATAATTGAAGGAGGCACTATTCTAGTTATATTTCTTCTTAACTTTTTAATAATGCAAGTTTATAGGCCACTTCAAGGGATTGGCAAGTGAAGCTTTATAAAACAGCTCAACAAGAAAGGGGAAACGTTGAGAAGGACCCCTCTGTATATCTATATCAATCTATTTCATATTGGAACCAGATCCACTAGAACAAGAGTGAGAAGGACGGGTTCAATAATTCTCTCTCTCTCTCTCTCTCTCTCTCTCTCTCTATTCATGTCCTTGAAAGCACCACTAGAATATATATTTATATATATATATATATATGTATGTATGTATGGCTTTAGATCAATATGTTATTTTGATCAGAACTAGTCTGAAGCCAAGTTTTGGGAGAAGGAAAGTGAATTGTAAATCAGATGTGGCAAAAATAGCTTTTAAGTTTGCATCATTATTATTTTTTTATCATAGAATTATAGTAATAGCCACTTATTGTGAGGCAATCTTTCTTCCCTCTCTAGAATCAGCACATCCAAATCCAAGGCATCCTCAGAAGCAACTTGTGTAGACGTATATTTAGGGAATATAAACCCATACCTTGAGAGCTATTATAATTTCTAGCAGAGCAACCCACATATTACCTTTTTTATTTTATTTTTTTATTGATAATTCATTTTCAATTCCATGGATACCACTTTTGGGTTGGTATAAGAAACTAATTGAAAAGACAAGTCTAATGTTGAACCTCTGACTCATCAATCCAACACCACACGTATTTTATCTCAAACAAGCTTCATCAGGAAAGCTCCTTTCATTGACACCATTATATGAGAGAGAGAGATAGACAGAGAGAGAAAGCACCAAACAGGAAGTCTTTATGGGGACACCTACACCTGATCACTGTATTTCCCTTAAGTTTTAGAATAAGATTCTTAGAATAAGCAGTGGTTCTCAATGAACTTATCCTACTGTACGTATACATTGCCCATTACATCAACACGCCAACATAGATCCTCTTGTTTTCATACACTCTCTCTCTCTCTCTCTCTCACACACACACACACACGCACATAGTCACACACTGCTTATATTATGCTCCCCACTGATTTGCCAACTTTTTATCAACATTATTGCCAATATCTCAGGCCCCCACCTTTGTTAAAATAAATAAATAATAAATGAAACAATAAACAATAATACATCTGCCATCATTTTATTTATTATATATATATATATATATATTATAATTATTGGCAGATCTACATGGTGGCTTGGGAGGCATGGCCCTCTCAAAATTTTGAAATTTTAATTTTTTAAATCATCATTCTTTATAAAAGTAGGAGTTGCATTCCCAATTTTTTTTCATATATTATATTTTTGCTCCCAAAGTTTATGATGTAAATTGGCCACTGATTATGATAAATAGAAGCTTGTCATTGACTGTGTGTGTGTGTGTGTGTTTTTTTTTTGTGCAAGTACCAATAGCAGGAGAAAGAGTTATGCTTGTACAAATGGTTTATTGTAAGATCTACTAATTAAGTGACTTGTGTTTTGTTTTGACACTACCACAATCGAAGCTTCCAATACAAAAAGTAGTCTCTGATCTGATCATTCAGTTTCCCTGGGCATAATGTCTCATATCATATCTATGAAATAATATATAAACATATATATATATATGTAAACAACACATTGATACATATAATCGACATTATCCATAGACAGAAGATAATAATTTCTAAATCATGATTTGACAAGCTATCAGTCTTTTAGATAATTTACCCTCTGTTAGTATAATCAGGCACCTTTTAGACACAATCATTTAGAGTTTGTAAGAAAAAGTATAGAATCCTAAGCTTCACATGCCCAACAGTAGAAGATGACATAAGCATTACCCTTCAAAAAAGATTCGAAATTTCGACATGAACAGATTCATTAACTTGATTCATGAATTCTACTAATAATATCTTGTCATATAAGCAAAACGTTAATTTTATGTCTCTTAGAAGACAAACATCTTATTCAAATAGTAGAATATTATTGGTTTGATCAATGAACCCGCTACATGGAATAATAATAGTATAAAAAAAAATCAAATAGATAATGTACTCTGCCACTTCCTTCATCTTATGATAGCTTCATTCTTGTCCATTAAAATCCTCCTTGATCTATCCCTATTTAAGGGCAGGCACTTCCAGTTCTTTAAGCCTCTATACCTTCCAACTTTCCATAAATTTATACCCTTCTAGCTAGCTTACCTGAGAGAGGTGTTGGAGTTGCAATGGTCTCCCAGAGTGAGGAAGAAGCAAATGAGATAACAGGCAATTACAACCAAGGTGGTGAATTAAAAACTAGTGACAATGACGAAAGAGATACTGCAGAGGAAAACTTGGGTGATTGGTTGAGTTTAAGCCTCAATAGAAATGAACCCTTTAATGCCTCAGAGAGTGATCCCAATCCCAAGTCAAAACATGGCAGTAACAAGGTGTTCTCATGCAATTTCTGCATGAGGAAGTTCTATAGTTCACAAGCTTTGGGTGGTCACCAGAATGCACACAAGAGGGAAAGAGGATCAGCTAAAAGGTATGGCCAGTCTCAGAGGATGATGATGACGACCATGGGATCTCCCTTCAGTTCTCCGACAGCGCGATCTCTGGGTGTTCAGCCCCACTCACTTGTGCATAAGCCAAGTAGAGAAGGGACTGCTATGGTAGCAAGATTTGGTGATGCCACTACAGGATTTGCAGGGGTGGCATGGACACCCAGCTTTATAGTTGAAGAAGCAGTGGATTTGATATGGCCAGGAAGCTTTCACATGGACAAACAGAAACAGCCCCAGCAACAGCAAGCATCAGAAGAACAACACAAGCTCGACTTAAATCTCCGGCTATGATATATATATATATATATATATATATATTTATATTTATCTTTATATTGTTAAGCTTCATTTTGAATTGCCTTTGATACTGTCAACATTAAATTTTCATATGCACATTATATGTCAAATAAAGATACTGACTTAGGTCCTAGCATCATCCTATCATGATGCTAATATCAAACACTTTAAACTGCAATCAGATTGAAATTTTGAGGAGTCTTGAGTTTGAAGTTGCATACACATAAACTCGATCCAAGGAGTGAGAATCAATGTTAAAAATACAAAACATTGCCTACTAAAAGTTGATCAATTTGTCCAGTGGCTTTGTACCATATACTTCTCTACTTGCTAATTTATTTTTGTGAATGCTAATAAAAGACCTGGTAGACTTCTTCTGTCTCTTGGATAATAACAAGTTGATGAGGGAGTGACAAAGAGGTAACAAGGACTGCATTGTTAGTGTTATATGTGAACATTGATTCATGAACATGATAATATATTGTTTCTGGGTTTTATGCACAATAGGAAATTTCATTTTATTTTTGGGCAAGATATGTTTGCTTTGATTTAGGGATTCCTGGTAATTAATTTATTTATGAGGAAGTCATATTACAAGTAGGACTGGTGATTGTGACTGATTGGTGCTTGTGTCTAAATTCAGTAGCCAGCAAAAAAGTACTTCCAATGAAATGTACTTCTTACTCATCCTACCTCCCTCCAGGGACCCCCTTCTGTGAAGGTGGATAAAGTACTTGAAACACAATATGTACTGGCTACTGAGTTTGGCTTCTAATGCATATGCATGGTCCAGCTTGACAACAATTGTTCTTCAAGCAGATGATATATAATGGTCTTTTTTGCCCAACAAACTTATGTTTTTTTAAATTTATAATTTCACAGCTTTCTCGGATCATAAACTGAGACCCTTTCCACAGCTATCTCGAGAGGGTGGCCCCAACTCCCAAGTAATGAATGCTGAGGTTATGGTATTGCCAATTCTATCATGGAGATGGTGACATCAATAACTGAGTAGTACATTGTTCTTTCTCAATGCATTACTTAGCTAACATTGACAGTGAAGATTATAGAAGGCCTAGTGTATAGTGATTAGAGCTCTGATTAGTGATTATATATAGGGCTAAACTATGAAGATGCTGCAAATCTACAATTGTGACTCTTTCTGAGGGAGCAGGATTGGGAACACCCCTTACTTGAGAATAGCAGTGGCTGTTAGGCAACTGTACGAATTGTTTTCAGACTTGTAATAAAAGTTAAATTTATTTTAACAATAGGGATTGTTATAGCTGGGGGTGTCAATTTTTGATACGACATGAAGTTAATGGCTGTGGGTTGAGTATAAATGAGTTTGGGTCATAAACGGATTGATACGTATAACACGATTAATAAACATATCATGTTCGGATTTTAATAGTGTCAACTTATTTAACACGACTTAATACATTTAATTAAAAAAAAATTACCATGAGTTAAGGTAATTCATTTTACATTGAAAGTTTATCAAAGTTTGGAGATTTTTTTTAACTTAATAAAAAGGTTTCTACTTTGATTTGTCTCATGAGTGAAGTTAATTAAACTTAAAAATTATTTATACATATTAAAAGATAGGTAACTTTTTTTATTCAAAAAATAAAAAATTAAAATAAACAGGTAAGCGTGTCGATACATATAACCAATTTAATAAATGAGTTGGGTTTGTGTTCTGAAATTTGATATGATTAGTTAATTGTATTATATTAGGATTGACACATATTTTTAAATATGTATGTCTTGACACAACTCGAACACGATACAATACCACAAATTGACTCCTCTAATTATAGCACTTGTGCCAATTGAGACAATTTGATTTTGATGGCTTGTGTCAAAGCTTAGGGTTGTAAACAAGTCAAATCGATCCAAGTCGAGTAATGGATTCCTTAAGTTTGGCTTGCTAAAATTAACAAGTTTGAAATTGTGCTCGAAGTTTAACTCGTTTATGTATTTAGTTGATCTTGAACGAGCCTTTTGATCAAGGCAATCATTAGCCAAGTTTAAGTAACTTGAATTTTTATATAATATTAGAGTACTTATAAGTTTATTGAGCCAAGCTTCAAAATATGTTCACACTTGCCTTCCTTATCTCATAAACCTCTAATCGAGCCGAGTTTTAATAGCTTATTTTGTTTTATACCCAATCAAGTCCTAACATTTTATTACTTTGGAAGAGTTTGAAGATTAGCTTCACTGAATTGACCTAAAGTCATGACCAAAACCCCCCAAAATGTGGGCCTGAAAAATAATTGGGCTGCAGAATATCAATGAATCTTAAACTAGTTGCACCTCAGCCCACAGCTCATGTTGAGCGAATGGTGGTTTGAATATATATATATATATATATATATATATATATATGTGTGTGTGTGTGTGTGTGTGTGTGTGAAGCAATGGCTCTCAATTAATCAAATCCTGATTTGAATCTGATTCAAGTCCAATCTATTTATCTAGTTATGGTACAAAGAATTTGATCAAATTTTTACACCCGAATCTGATAACTCTTTAGTTTAAATGAATTAAATATGAATTAAACAAATCCTATTGGTTAATGATCCAATTCAATTAAATATTGCATGTATATTAATTTTTATATAGTTATTAAAAAATAATAGATTCAAATTTATATAATATATAAAGTTTAAATTATATATTGTTTGTTATGTTAAGTTTTATATACTTTAAATTTTACACATTATATATTACAACATAATATTAATATATATATATATATCAAAATTTATTGGATCAAATAAATCTGATTCGATAATCAACATGCTGATATGAATTATGAAGCATTAACCTCCTCCATGGGGCGATGGCCCTTGTAGCCCTATAGGACCCAGGTGAGAATTCCTTTAGAAAAGAGGTGGAAACCACTGGGCTTCCCCTGTGTACTACATGGGCTTTAAACAAATTTTACTATGGAATCTTTTCTGCCTGAAGTGGTCTACGAAGCCCTTGGACCCAAACTTAGAATCCAAGGCCTTGGCCAAAATTTGATGGAGCCGATGTGGCCAATGGGTCCATGTTAGGTTCCAGGCAGGTAACCCAAATATACTACAACATACAGCTAGTTGTGCTGCATGAAGCTAATTGGAATGGTAGGTGTGAGATGCATATGATATGAATATATAAGTGTGATGGAAATAAATATTTGCAAAAAACACTAGAAAATCTTATTATATTTCTTAATTTCTTACTCTGCTCCAGGAAGCAGATTAGAATAAATAAACCTAGATACATGATCATTAATTTCATTCACCTAATACTTTGAAATACCAAACATCACTTTTTAAGGTATAAACATATCAATTATATATTAACTAAAGTAGTTTAACCATTAATTCTGAATTTTACAACACATTAATTCTAACAGTATTATTGTATAGAAATATATGAAAATATGATCAAATGGATTAAAAAAAAAAAAGAAATTTACCCATGATTTAATAAACAAAAAAAAACCTATCACTTTAGGTGGTAGGATAAATACTAAAATACATATAAAAAATTAGGTAGCAGTTGAATGATCAAACAAGCATTAAAAAAGATGATAATGACTCTGTGGCTTTTGTTCATGGGTACAGTTTGAACATATAAGGAGGTTAGGTGGGGGCTATCACCACCAAAATTTTAGATATATGATATTTTATCTCTAATTTTTTAAAAAAAGAAATTTGAAATTAGGAATTACCCTCTTAAATTTTTTTTATTTTCTCGTAAAAGATTCTTCAAAATTTTTAATTTTATTCTCCTTGTTAATAGTTTAGATCTGTTACTAATATGCAGTCACATCAGGAAAAAGAGTGTGATAGGTAGCCAGCCAACATACAAATTGCAAGAGATGGAAGAAAAAGGATTCTCAACTAGTAAATGTTAACAAAAAAGCCAGACAAGTATTGTGGACTTTCACTACACACCCATATATGCTGGTGGCAATTCTCTTAAGTGGAGAACCTTCAACATCTGGAAGCCCATGCAAGTTGTTCAAAATTTCAAAGTGATAGAAGGAAAGTAGTTGTAGCTGTGGAAATAATCACTAGAACCCAAAATTTACTATTGATTCTTTGATCATGCACATTTTGTAGATCAGCCAAGGATTTTCTTACTGCTGTAATGCTGTTGCCATCTAAATTTATCCCAACTCAGTATTTTAAGATTCAATTTTTTAGGGTGGGTCTGTCCTTTTACATCTTTAGGACTTGTTTGGTTTAACTTTTCCATCTCCAATTTTCATGTACAAAAGTCATTCCGGCAAAAAATGCCACTACTATTTGACCAAACTGTTGAGAATTAATAATGCTTCAAATCAAACAAAAGTGTGTTTGTTATTATCTTGTTTTTTTTCAAATGCACTTCTGTGCAATTAAACTACCTAAACAACCATATTTGCATGAAGTACTCCCTCCGTCCCAAAATGATAGTCTCTTTTGGGCATTCTAACTTTTTTAGAAGTATTGTTTTATTATTTTAAAATTATTTAAATTTTTCATATTGCCCTTATTTAATTGTAAATCATATTTACATTAAGTGTAATAAAGAGTAGTTTTAAAAATTTATAACTTAAAAATACGTTAACTTTTTAAATGAAACTCTTAAAATAAATAGTGATAAAAGATTCTTAAAATGGGACGGAGGGAAGTAGTAGACAACTTGTGAACATGCTTTCCTAAAATTGTTGCCCCTAAACTAAATCTCAAGATACACCAAAATCTTCACCTCAAAGTATGGTTATCATTTTGATTTCCAATTTCCTAAGATGTTAAGGTTCTAGAAAGAAAGGGATAAGCCTCCTCTTCAGTGCTGTGAGAGAAATTGGTCAATAATATTACATACACCGGATTTGTTTATAGAAAAGATTTATCTGCTCATATGGATTATCATAACCCTTCTTTAAAATTTATATAAAAAGACATAACACATCAACTAATCTTAAAAAAATCCTGATACATTAGTAGGTAACCAAAAATAAGTAAATATATTCGGTATTCTAAATATTTCTCTTAAAAAAATATAATGCTATACTTTTCAAATTTCTATATGATTTGATAGTGATGTAGCGGTGTATTGTGTATTGTGTATTACTGTTAGAGGTGGGTACTAAGGGTGGCCATCCCCCGTGCGTTTGGAAATTGAATTTTTCTCATGTTTTGTTAGAATTTTTTATATAAAGTTTGGACTTGACCTCTCAAAATTTTTTATATACCCATAAATGTCACTCTAAATATAATACCTTCACTTTCACTTCCCAAGTATAATTTATGAATCTGCCACCGATTATTGTGATATAGTAATAACATATTTTAATGTACTGCTAATATTATATTGTCACATTATTTAAGAAAGGATCTCTACACAAAAAGATTCAAACTCTTTTGGAGCAAAAAGAGAAAAAAAAGATTCAAAAGTCTTCCCCTTTTTGATTTTTGATTTTTTTAATCAGCAAAAAAAATGCTATTATTGATGTAAAAATGAAATGTACAAACAAAGATACATCAAAAAACTTAAGAAGAACAAATTGCATCATTGCTAAATTCAAGCATCCAACTAGGTTGGCACCCTAGAATAAAGGCAACCATAGACAACCTCCAAAGAATAAAACCCAAGTTGGCAGGGGACCAACAAACAACACCACCAAAAAAAAAACAGCTAAAAATCAATGATTGGAATAACAATAAAACTCCAGCAAGAGGCGAAAAAACTGCAAAAGAGAGAACATAAAAACCTCTAAGATGGAAACTAAAGAAGCCGAAACACTCCAATGGCAATTTTTGATTACAGCGATGATATTACGTTACATTACATTTCATGTATTCTAAACTTCTAAACATTTTAACTTACAAAAATATCAAGGACCCACACGTCATATACATATATATATACACACACACACACACACATATATATGGGTCTTGGGATGGACAAGTCCAAACCAATCCTATGTACTAGAAGGGTCAAATTATTACTATTACAATAGTCACTCTAATATGGGTTTTGGGATAAACATGTCCAAATTAATCCTATATACGAGAAGGGTCAAACTAATCTCCCACATCCTTAAAGAGTTGAACACAAATGATAGCTCTTTTAGAGAAAGTTATGTGTGACCAATTGAATAACTCTGATTAGTTTGATTCAAACTCTTCTAAAACTACTTAATATTGGCGGGGAGGGGGAGGGGGAGGGGGCGAGAAAGTAACCCATTCAAAGTCCTATCATGATACCCACAAGAAAAGAAAAAAAAAAGAGAGAAGACTGCGGGTGGTGCAATATTTTCAAAGTCATCAATTAGAGGGAAATGGTCAAATTATCACTATTACAAAAGTCACTCTAATATGGGTTTTTTGATAAATAAGTCCAAATTAATCTTATATACAAGAAAGGTTAAACTAATCTCCCACATCCTTCAAAAGTTAAACACAAATGACAGCTCTTTTGAATAAAATTATGTGTGACCAACTGAACTAACTTTAATTAGTTTGATTCAAACTCTTCTAGAACTACTTAATATTGGTGGGGGAGGGGGGTGAAAGTAATCCATTCAACGTCGTATCAAGATACCCACAAAATAAAAAAAATAAAAAAAGAGAGAAGACTATGGGTAGTGCAATATTTTCAAAGTCATCGATTAGAGGGAGAGAGTTGAATGAATTAGAGCATGTGTTTTTTTGGGGGTTCAAAGTGATTGAGTACAAGGAAAGACATAAATGCATGAGACCATACTATGAATCTGCAAAAAAAAAAAAAGCGATGTTGGCAGGTGTAATAAGGCGAGTATAGTCCTGGCCAACAACCTTTCCCATGCTGGCTTGCACGGAACAAAATTGGAAAAAAAAGTCAACTTCGTGGGATCATCTCACGTCATAGGAATTGAATTGGATGTTTTAATTCATTAGCAAATCCCTACGTTTCATTATTCTTCATCTTAATATACGAAGCTTCCATGTAATCACCATATGGATTAGGGTGGGCCATATACAGTTTCTCCTTTATTAGGTGTCTTTTTTCATGGCATCTCTTCTAGGGAGAAATTATATTGATTTATACTTCCCATAGTTTTGTTTTTTTTTTTTTTTTTTAAACTTTTCTTTGTATGCTTTAAAATTTAATATATATATATATATATATATATAGACATAAAGAACTATTTCTGTCCATGAGTAAATTACATGAACGGGATAAGAAGAGAAATTTGAATATACTATTTTACTCTCAATAATAATCTCACTAATATGATATTTGATAATTACAGTTATTTTATCTTATTATTTCTAAAAAAATAGAATTCGTCAATATAAAATTAAAGAGTTTTAATAATATAAAAAATTTAATTGAAGTCGTAACACAATAAAAATATAAATTTTATATGAAGATGAGAATTTATATATTGTTGCTATAATTTTAAAGAAGACAAAACATGTCCCTATAGTTATCAAGTAATTCCCATAAGGCCAGTATAAATATATGAGACCACTATTTGAGCTCCCCTTTCTATGTCTACACTCTAAAAAAATAAATTTTTAATAATGAAAAGTGAATTTTGTTGGAGTGGAAGAGTATATGTGAGCAGTGTTAATAGCTTCACCTTATATATATATATATATATATATATATATATATATATATATATATATATAAATATGTTGGGTAGTGTGGATTCTGTCAAGTATTAAACATAAGTCTTTCTTCTATGTATTGATAAATTTTTTAAGGATATTTTTAGTATTTTACGTTATTTTTCTGTTGATTTAATTTTATGTATTTATAGTTGAAGAGTCGCATTACATTATAATGATTTCAGATTATAGTGAAACTGCAGAAAATGTGAGCATAGTTATATTATAAAGTGAATTACGTAAATTTTTGTATTTTTATATATGCGTGTAATTTTAAATTTATTTTTTAATTTATTTTTGTGTCTCAATGATCTCAACTATGATGGTTAGATGATTATATGTGTTTTGGGTGGGTGGGACGGGGGGGTTTGTGGAGTCGATCACCATTTTATATTAGTTGGTAAGTCAATCAACGGCCATAAAAACTCAATCATGAATGGCAAGACTCACTATAAAGAAACTAAAATAATGATGGGAGAATGGAGTTAGATTACATCCAATCATGATAAATTAAAATCAATTTGACTGTGCATGAAGTTAGATTTCATTCAAAAATAATAATTCTAATTCCATTTGAAAATTAAAAAAAAAAAAAACATTAATGTCACTTTTTATTTCATAACATGTGAATTATTAATGTATTTTGTGAGGATGCGTTTTTTAATAATCTTAATGAAGACTGTTGGAAATGAAAAAAATTTCTTCAAATTCTCAGTCTTACATGAATCCAATTAAAAAAAACCTTAAAATTGTGGGAATTTTCATTAGTTTGAAAGTTCCACGAGAAGAGTTTGTTTTTAAGAGTTTTTTTTTTTTTTTTTGAGTGGCTTTCAGGCAATACTTTTAGTGTGATTTGAACTATTTTTTTTTTTTAAAGTATATTTTTTTGAGAGAAATTACATTTTATATAAAATAAATAATGTTTTTTGTTATCAATAATGTTTTAATCAATATTTATTTGAAAAATTACAAAAGGCTAAAAATGTGGGCAAAATTGAAAAAATACAAGAAAATAAAATAAAAGGGGCACTGTTGTCATTTTACTATGATAAATAATATTAATTATAAAGTTTTTTTTACCAACAGCTTCAATTGGATTCTCTCATTTCTTTTATATATATATAGTTTAGCTTGCGTTGATAGTTTTAAAATAACTTTTAATCCCAATAAAATCATTTAAGATTAAAAAAAAAAAAGAGTACTTCAATAATGACCTCTTCAATGATCAAACCAGAAGAGAATAAAAGAATCAGTTTGCAAAGGCTAAAATTCAAGAATGATACCTTAACTTTTATAACGAACTAATTTTCATTCTTGATAAAACTCTTTATGAAGTAAATCACAGAATTTCTACATTGATATGATAAGTTTGAAATAATGGATTTTTATATTGGAATCTATGACTATACCACAGGCACAAAAACTTTAGGTTTGAAGTAAGATTAGCAAAGACCATATCATATTAACACGTCTGCTCAACAAAAGTGTAGTTTGATTTGCTTCCAAGCTCGACTATCCTGTCTTGTTGGTGATCGGCTTGAAATAAGACCGCCCATGGGAGTACTGGCCTGAGCTAGAATTTTGACAACAAAATCTTTCATTCAGATATGTAGGAATATAGTATGCCAGGTCAAAATCTATAACTTGAGTGGTGTGCACGTTGGTATTAACGTGTCATAATCTATACGTACAGTGGTGACTTTTTTAATCATATATATAGTATTATAAGGCAGAAATACAGAGTCTTTAATGGATTCAATATTTTTTTTTAAGGAAGTAATTGACATATATAAAAAGGATTTACTTCTACAGATGGTCAGAAACCAATGCTTAATTTGAGACCAAGTCAGTGGAACTTGTTGAGTCATACATCTCCCCCATAATGTTTGTCCATATATCAGAAACATATTGACAATGGAAAAACAAGTAATCAACAGAGATTGAGGACACATTCTGGGGGGAAAATTCATAAATTTCATATTGGATAATTGATACGGTGAAGTGGGCATTCGAGAAATAGTCTAACTTTTTTCATTTTTTATTCTTTTTTTGTATGAATGATAATAGAATGATCATTCCATTAAAAATTATATCACGCATTCATTTCGTTGATCTAAATGAGCAATCCTTATTCTATTTCATGAAATAACAATTCTATTCCTGCGTACCAAACATGACGTTAATTTTTTTAATAAATTTTAAAAAGATCGTAAAAAAAATGATGAATTTTTCTATTCAAGTAAGGGATTTTTACATTAAAATTTTCTATCCTTTGTTTTCACTGTTGCTTATATAATATTATGCTTTAATAAAAAGACGGATGTATCCTAATTTCTACTAAAAAATTTCCCATATATAATCTAATTGACAAAAAGGACTTACACTATTTCAAATAAATGGAAGAGATCAAAAGCATCACCATATTGCTTGATTGAATGGCAAAGTAGCCGGCCAGCATCATGACACTAAACATGTAATTATTTTATCATGTTCTATGGTTTAATTTAATGTCTCTATCTTTTAGCATAATATCCAAAACTTGCAATCTTTGAACCAAAAGAGAACAAACATCTACATAATTAGTAAAAGTTTGCTCTTCCCATTCGGGAAACTAAATGATAATAATAATAGGGATTCATATCCTTTATTATAGTTTTTCTACAATTAATTTTTAATTTTTGTATCTTGTGAGATAGGATGCTCTCAACTATCAGAAAATTATTGTATAATTCAGAACTAATGATACCAAGTTAATTTCAAACCGATATATGTACTATGTTAGACTTTTAAGCAAATGAAAAGCAAGTTTTGTATATGTGGCATTTTACAATTCATCAGGACCATTGACTTAGTTAATGATCTTGGATCACACAATAATTTCTCCTCCATGCCACTACACTAGACATCTGGTTAACTAAGTTGAATGTATGTTTAATCTTTCTGTTTTTCTCATGGTACAATCTTTTCCCTGCCAAAGTCCCTTTAATTTGGGCGACCTTTTAAGATTATTGCTATTAAGTATTTATTTACAAATATAACTTAAAAATAAATTCAATTTATTACTAAAAAATCAACTTACTATCACATATTCTCATTTTGGAAAATTTTGAAAACATCTTTTATAACAAGACGCTACTCGACTATTAAAAATTTTGCCAGAGTTTTAAATAAGGACTCATGCGAAAGAAAAATAATAAACATAAATTAGAGAGAATCCCCATCTGTATTTTGTGAATATTGTTTTAAAAAGATCACTCGAAATAATGTACCTTACATTGAATTAAACTCACTGTCTATACAACATCAGAAATCAAGTTTCCTCTCTCTCTCTCTCTCTCAGCTTTCCAGAGGGCCGCCCCCTACAAATCACAATCTACCATTCCCATTTCTTCATTATAGATACATTTTTGTACCTTCACCATGCATGCATGTTTGGACTTGTTCTTAGCTTGCTTGTTATTATAGTCTCTTCTCTGCTTTGTTGCTGTAGTTATGTCCTAGCCAGCTACCTTTGTTTTGGTTTCTTTCTAAGCTGTTCTTTTGGACTTTTTGTCCTTTCCCTTTTGTACTAATTAAATTCTTAATTACTCAAAAAAAAAAAAAATTAATCATTCATTGATGTTTTATATACAATGCTTTTCAACTATATTATTGGAGAGAACACAAGAAAGCTATTGCCTGCCGCACTTATAACAATAGTATTGTTTCAATTTTGAAACAATTATCCAATTTCATCTCTCTCTCTCTCTCTCTCTCTCTCTCTCTCTCTCTCTAAATAATTAATGAGTTTAAATCTGAATTGACACTACAATATGCAGTTCACCCAAGAAAAAAAACACTTTATATAAAAAAAAAAAAATCTTTATATAAGAGAGAGAGTGTGCCATTAGCAAAAGAAAAATGCGATCCTTATAAAAAATTTATTAAAAATATGCCATGTACGAGCATTACCTAAAGACCTTGTCAATTATGCTAATTAAGCGACTATTTCTTGAAATGGCCTTAATTTTTGTGCAAGGTATGGTAAACGTTGTTGTAAAGGGAATGACATATATGCATAGATATTCATTTATATATATATATATATATATATTTATATATATCTTAAAACTCATGAAGACAGAAAGAAAAGATATGCGCTTACGTAAACACTACTCTGTACGAATTAACAAAATAATAACCAACTTTTTACCATCCCTTCACTTCACATTTCGATCCTATGTAATTAACTTTATCAAAGTAGACCCCTTCCTCTCTTTAATTAGTTTCTGGTAACGGTAAATTAAAAATGTACTTGCACCTTTTGTACTTTGGTCCATTATATTTTCACCTTTTCTGGTTTAAATTATGAAACTAATACTCTTTTTGGTCATTACAACGTAAAAGAATCAAAATATGCTTTTTGTTTGAAAATAGATTTAAACTACAGAAGAAAAACTTATACTTTATCCCTTTGTAATTTGGCCAATGAAGGATTTAAATCATTGATAGAATGGTATAAGAATATAAAAATTAAAATTGAAGAAGTTCTTTTATAAAAACAAAAAATTTTGATAAAACAAATTCTAAAGTTCTAAAAGTTTGGGAGAGTGGTAGATTCCTATCTATCAAGTGAATTTGGCCTTATATATGATACTTTTATCTCTTTATGATTACCTACTTTTGTTTATTTTGATAGAAAATCTAATAATACCACTTTAGTCACGATACAACAAGTATTGCTACAACGTTTTATGTTATAGGAGTCAAAGTCAAATTAGTTCAAACTGAATATAAATGTGTTTATCCAAAGAAGGAAAAAGCATTTACTCTGGAAAGTTTAAAAACTTATTTTGAAATAGTATCTCATTTAAGTCATGTTAAATTACAGATATAATTTATTTTAATTTATATTCCAGACTTAATACATGTGCACACACGTATTCTCTTCCATGGATGCACTGGAGAAAAAAAAAAAAGTTTAAAAACCTATTTGTCTAAGGTCCTCACAAGCTGGCGTGGGGTAATATATAATAGATACATAATTATAAAATAATGTTGAAAATCAAGGAGGCGATGAGAACAATGGCATTATATATGGTGGAGCTGTCGTTACGTAAAGAGAAAAACGAAATATGAAGGGACAAGTAATACTATTACGAATGGGTTGACAAATGACAAGAAGGACAAGTACAAAGCAAAAATTCTAACCCCATGGATAATGACAATATCCTGGATGTCCACGTGATTGCTGCTCTACTATTTTTTTTCTCTTGCGTTTGGTTTTTTAATTTCTACTTAATCCTATTTAATTACTATTCACTTGTCATCCCCATTTTTCTAATTTCTTCTAATCTTTTCTTTAATTTATTATTATTATTTTATTTTACATTACCTATTATTCAGTTCCTCCCCCCAATATGCAACACAAATTGTACATCCCATTTGCCGTCCTCCCTCCCTCACACACTCTCTCTCTCTCTCTCTATATATATATATATATATATATATATTATATATCAAGTGAAATTTGCCGGTTCCGCCGGCAGGCAATCGTTGTCCGTGACCAACAAATGCACCAGAAAAGAGCCGTGCGGTCCGGATACGGACAAAATAACCAACCTGGCCCTGCTGACCTGGCAGACACGTTGGCCCCACATGTCTCTCCTGCTATTCTATGCTGACGTGTTGTGGGCCCTTCATGTCGGCTTTTCACCCGTCAATTTCTAAGATAAATATTTCAAAGTCGACACACGCAAATCCTTCGTCAAAGTCCTTCCAAAGAGATACATTTTTTTCAAGCTTTCCACGTGTGCCTCCTAACGTGTCACATGACGTGGCAACTCATTGAAAAAACTAATCAAGCCTCTATATAAACCAAGCTTCTTCTCCATTGTTGCAACCACAAAACCCTTGATTGCCCTAATTCACTAAAACCATCTGATTTCTCATTTCTCTCTCTTCATCTTCCCATCATGACCGTTGATTCTGCTATATCAACCTCCGTTGCCCCTCCGGCGAACGAGAAGCACGCAAAGCTTCTTCAGTTTATTGAAGAGATGACAACAAACGCCGACTCTGTGCAAGAAAAGGTTCTGGCTGAAATACTTAGCCGAAACGCCGTGACCGAGTATCTCCGGCAATTCCAACTCGGTGGATCAACCGACCGAGATAGCTTCAAGTCAAAAGTACCGGTGGTCACTTATGACGATCTTCAGCCCTATATCCAACGTATCGCTAATGGCGACCGCTCTCCAATCCTCTCTGCTCTCCCCATCTCAGAGTTCCTGACCAGGTAAAGCTATATTGACACAACTTTTAATTTCTGTGTTTTAAGTTTCAACTAACGAGACAAACCTAAAGTAAATATTAACATTTCCACATATATATATATATATATGTATTTTGTGTATATAGCTCTTTTCATATGGGTTGATAATGGGATTTGGATTAATTGCAGTTCTGGAACATCTGCTGAACTTTTAATTTCTGGGTTTTAAATTTGTAACCGATAAGACAATTGAAAAGTAAATATTTATATTTCCATATATATATATATATATATACACGTGTGTGTGTGCGTATTATCTGTGTACATAGATCTTTTTATATGGGTTGATAATTAATGGGATTTGGATTTATTGCAGTTCCGGAACATCTGCTGGTGAAAGGAAGCTCATGCCGACGATTCATGAAGAGTGGGATCGAAGACAGCTATTGTACAGCCTTCTCATACCTGTGATGAACCTGTGAGTAATTGCACCACTTGAGATGATCTTTTGACAAACCAGCTAGCCCTAATTATTTCAGTTATATAATTTCTGCATATATATATATATATATATATATATATATATTTGTTTGATAATTAATTAATTTTAATGGTAACAGCTATGTGCCTGGATTGGACAAAGGGAAGGGTCTGTACTTTCTATTCGTGAAGGCGGAAACGAAGACCCCAAGTGGGCTGGTTGCACGTCCAGTTCTAACCAGTTACTACAAAAGTGAGCAGTTCAAGAAGAGACCATATGACCCTTTCCTGGTTTACACCAGCCCTAATGAGGCCATTCTCTGTGCCGACTCTTTCCAGAGCATGTACACCCAGATGCTCTGCGGCCTCCTCATGCGCGAAGAAGTTCTCCGACTTGGCGCCGTGTTCGCCTCCGGCCTACTCCGAGCCATCACCTTCCTTCAACTCAACTGGAAACAATTAGTTGAAGACATTATGACCGGAAGACTAAACCCTAAAATCACTGACTCTTCCATCCGAGAATGCATGTCCAAAATCCTCAAACCGAACCCGGAACTCGCTGAGTTCATCATCAAGGAGTGCTCAGGAGAGAACTGGGAGGGAATTATCACTAGAATTTGGCCCAACACTAAGTATCTTGACGTGATTGTTACCGGAGCCATGGCTCAGTACATTCCTACCCTTGATTATTACAGTGGAGGGCTGCCATTACCTTGCACCATGTACGCTTCTTCTGAGTGCTATTTTGGCCTTAATCTTAAGCCAATGTGCAAGCCTTCGGATGTCCGTTACACCATCATGCCAAACATGGGCTACTTCGAGTTCCTCCCCCATGACCCGGCTGCTCCGCCGCTGTCCGGAGACTCGCCGCCCCTCCTTGTCGACCTCGCTGACGTGGAAGTGGGGAAAGAATACGAACTCGTGATCAGCACCTACGCTGGACTGTGTCGCTACCGAGTTGGAGACATACTTCTAGTCACTGGGTTTCACAACTCGGCTCCACAATTCAAATTCATAAGGAGAAAGAACGTTTTGTTGAGCATTGACTCGGACAAAACTGATGAGGCCGAGTTGCAAAAGGCCATTGAAAATGCTTCTTCATTGCTATCTGATTTCAACACTAGCATAGTCGAATACACGAGCTATGGTGACACCAAAACCATTCCAGGACACTACGTGATTTATTGGGAATTGTTAGTTAAAGACCCAGCCAACTCACCGAGTCATGATGTGTTGAACCAATGCTGCCTGGCCATGGAAGAGTCACTGAACACAGTGTACCGACAAGGCCGAGTTGCGGACAAATCGATTGGACCACTCGAGATTAGGGTTGTGAAAAATGGGACATTTGAAGAGCTGATGGACTATGCAATTTCCAGGGGTGCGTCAATTAATCAATACAAGGTCCCAAGGTGTGTGAATTTCACACCCATCGTGGAACTTCTTGATTCCAGGGTGGTTTCCGCTCATTTCAGCCCTGCTCCGCCACTATTGGACCCCAGAACGACGACTCATGTGAAGAGGCCATGGAAAGGTGACGTCAAGTGGAGGAATAAAAATACCAAGAAAGATCTGGTTAGCTACCAACCAAACATGCCTCTAGGACTATGGACCCTAAAAAAAAACAAGACTCTTCTCTCTCTCTCTCTCTCTCTCTCTCTCTCTCTCTCTCTCTCTCTCTCTCTCTCTCTCTTTTCTACTTTCTTTTTCTCTCTAGTCTTTCTCTTGATTGTGATCTAGCTTTGGAAAGTGTCTTTAGTTTTCTTTTGAATTATCAGGGTTTGGCTTGTGTAGGTTCAAATAATCTGTACGCATGATGTAATTGTCATTGATGTTTTTTGTCGAGAGCGTATCGATCGTTGTCTTTGGCTTCAACTTTCTTAAAGTTGGAGAAAAGACTTTGAAAGTGTAGTTGTAGGAGTAGTTGTGAACGGGTCTTGTTTCTCTCTCATATCAGCTCATGCCATGCTTCTGTTCTGGTGGCCAGGTTGTAAATAAGTTCAAGTTTGCAGGGTAATACTGTCTACATGGCAAAATGGTCTTTGTATAAAACAACACAATATTTGTCTAAATTGTCCACACCAAACCACTAATATATGTAATAGAGAAGTGACTGATATGGTTGAAATAAACTTTAGCAAATATTGGCTAAATAAAATAAAAAAAAATACCTAATCATAACAACTCTCACACGGGGACTTTGACCATGTGTGTTGTATGTCGGACTTAGTTCCTTTGTTTTACTTCTTTTTTAAAAAAATTTCAAGATATTCTAGATACATGATACATTATCTAGTATTTAATTATTTTTTTAATAAATATATGATATAGCATACATTTAAGTCTATAATTGAAAAAAAAAAGTATAATAAAGAGGATCCTACTCCCTGCATGTACGCCATTCTATATGTCATCCTAATGTAATGGAATAAAAATCACTAAAATGGGAATAATTGAAAACAAATATTCACTAAAAATTAGGAATAAAAATCACTAAAATGGAAATAATTGAAAACAAATATTCACTAAAAATTAGTCACGTTACATGGTACTTTTAGATTGTGTGAATCCTGATAAGTACCGGTGGAGAATTATTATGAAGATATTTTTTATATTTCATATTATTTTTCTATTACCCTAATATTATGTATTTATAGTTGAGGGTCAAGGCCCACATCTCTTTATATTGAGATTTGTAACTCTTTCAGATCATAGTGAAATCCTAACAACTGTGGATGAAGCTCTATTTTAGAATGAATTACGTAAATTTTTGTATTCTTATATGTGCATGTGATTTTAAATACATTTTCTTATTTGTTTTCGTGTCTCACCGATTCTAATTAGGTAATTATATTCTTAACAGGTAGCTTATATGTAACTATACTTTCCCAAAAAATTATATGTAATTATAATAATAATAATAATAATAATTACTATTATTGTTATTAATGTGTTTGGCATTGTGAAATTGTTATATTAAAATCTGAATTAAAATTAGTTAATATTATAGAGAAACTAAGACGTATCAATAAAAATTCTACTTACTTTTTGTAGAGCATATAATAATAGAGTCACACCTTCTGTAACAGTTTAAGTTTTTAGATGAATTGATAATTTCATATGATATTAAAAAATGTCAAAAGTCTTGAGTTTAAATTTCACTGTAATCTAAAAAATATGAATTGACAAAAGCTTAAACTTTTAGATGAGTTAATTTCACAATTTACTTTGACAAACATAGTGCAAGTGAATAGTGTAATGTAATAATTAATTAATCGATATGCTATTTCCATGTTTTTTTATTAAAGGAATTTATTTTAAAAATAAAATTACTCAATTATCTTTATAAGTAAAAAAAAAATTATTAAATTCAGTCTCAATTAAAAATATTTATGTAAAAAAAAAAAAAGTTGAAGTACAAGAGTGTAGTGGCAATGGAGCTCATGGACAACATAGGTTGGAAGAAGCATCTTCCTAATGTATAATATGGTCAATTAATCAATTTGTCAATTTAAAAAAAAAAACGAAAGTATATGATAACTAACAATTATCAGGTCATGCATTGAGAAAGTCTCTGATGTATTACTGTTGTAGGTAGTTGCACGTGTTGCGTCAACAAATAGGATTTCTTAAATTTACTTACTACTTTGACAACTTTGTCATCCTCATATACTTAAAAAACATTATTAATCCTCTGGCGTACAAGGATGAACCAGCGCATGCCAGTTGATGGTGAAATTACAAATGGCGCATTCAATAATGTAATATATATATATATATATATGTGTGTGTGTGTGTGTATCAACTGCAGAGAGAGAGGGGGGTGTTTTTGACAGTTACGTTACCTTTCTATTGTCACACAATAAAGATGCCAACAATATAAATGCGCCAATAATGGCTAGTTGGAATGTCAATTCTGTTGGAGCAAGTTTCTCATCAACCTTATCTCTAAGATGACAATAACATTATGACAAGTTTAGGGTTACTGTTTTTTATTTATTTATTTATTGATAAGACGACAATTTTTTTATTATTAACCTTTAGCTCTCAGGCTCTGAGTTTGTTCTTCTTGCTCAGTGGGTTGTCTCTTTCCCTTTTGTGCTTGTTGAAGTTTTTGTTCTCTTTTGTTGGGGGCCCGCATGCCCCTTTCTGCTTTTAATAAAATCTAACTCCAACCTCCCCACCAGAAAGAGCAGCCATGAGAGCTGCTAGAGATTTAGCCATGTCCCCTTCCATGTAAATACTCATTTATTCCATAACCCACCAATAAAATTGTCATAGCATGTTAGAATTTGTCGTGAAAACCTTTTTGTTTTCTCTCATTCTTTAAGTCTCAAGACTTTTAATGTACTTGTTATAATTTGGATCGCATTTGACACGAGTCTATAATTCATATTGCATCCACTTAAGTTAGAGAAATAAGATATGATTAGTTCTTTTTGATTTGAGATGTAATTGGATTTTTTGGAGTTTGATTCCAACTTAGTATGAAAAACTTCTCTCTAATATATATGTGATATATTCTACGTAAATCGAGATGAATAATTTATATGATATATATTACATTCCTCACCCCTTCTAATTTTCTCTTTTTTGGGTTACCATTTCGTTTTTACAAATCCAAACAACAAAATGTAACTCGAATTCACACTTGATTATAATGTTTCTTCTTCCTTCACTGGTATCAAAGCCTTAATGTTTATAATTCATTTATATGATATCTATATGCATGTTTAAATTTGTAAGTGCGTGCAAAATATGTTTGAAACTAACACGAAAAGTTTTTTCAAATGGGTATTTTTCAAATGAAAAAGTTTTGGAAACCTTTTGAACAAAACACCACGGTAAATATGTTCGTAATAGTCTTATTAGTAAACCCTTAAAGTGTCATAATGATTCAAGATTAGATTTGTAAGAAATCTCGAACCAAAGTTTTATCTTTTTAAGAAAAATCTAAAGTTTAGCGTTAAAAATGATTTATAAAAACTTATTATGGATGTGTTTCTTGTAGCGAGAGCTTTTCAATGACATATTATACGTAATTTATTGACAAGTACTGAGTGAGATATAAGCTCTCAAAGTTCATATCACAACCATGCACAACCTGGTTATTGGAGAATATGAATTGTAAAGAAATGCAACCCTCACTCTTGGGGAGCATGTGGGAGTGCATGTGTCATCTTCTAAGACTTGTTGTTTGACGCCTCTGTATAGTGTATCATCTTCACATGATTTTGAGTCTAAATATGTATTTTTGCAATCTTTGGCTTTGAAGAATATTTAAAGTTAATTTTTTATTGCGAAAATGTGTGCAATTTTTTTAAAAATTATTTTAAAAAAATTCTATATAGCCATATCATTTATTAAAATCATAAACAAATGTTTAGTATATTTTTGGGGGCCCAAATTATTTTTTATGAATTTTTTACCTATTTTTTTAGCTTTAAAAATTAGTTTTTTGGACCCAAAATTTGATTAAAATTTTCATAAAGTTATTTTTAATGTAGAAAATTATTGAAGAAATTCTAGAATTGAGGACCAAGTGATGTTTGCATTAATCATAATTTTGGGTTATGTGTGAATCATTTTTACTTTAATTATCATGTGAATAATTATTTGTTATATTATTATTGCATGTTATTAATCCTTATTAATTGTAAGGTAGAGTCATCCATGAAGACCCGTTAAATTGTTATGCATGCATGTAGATGTATATTGTGATTGGATGTGCTTAATAAATTGTTATTTTAGTACATGTGTTGTGTGATGTATGAACTTTTAAAGTTTATTTTAGGATATATGAGACATTGGCACGACATCCACATTTATTTTATTAATTTTAATAGATTGGTCTAATAGGATCATTCTGCAATGTAATAAATTTTAGAAAAGAATGTATTTATTTATGAAGCCATATAAGGGAATTTGTTTCGCTACATACTTATATATCCAAAATTGCCTTAGTATAATGTACTAGAATATTAATTAAGCTCAAGTGTAGTCTATGCGTACTAATTATTATTACATGGAATAAAATTTATTTTAATTCAGAATCGTTGTGTGAATTGAATTTGTTTTAATTCGAAATTATTTTTACTCGAAATCATTTAAAAATATATTCCTATTTTACATAAATAGGAGATAATTATGAGTTTAACAAATTTTTTATCTCATATTCTAGAATAAAATAAAATTTTAATTGAAGTTTTTTACAGCAGAATAATATGATAAAAGTATGCTTAAATGTCACTTTACACATTATGATCGATAATAGTGAAATAACTTCAGTAAATGTGAATGTCGACTTGACTAATATAAATGCATAAAAATGACCACATCACACATATAACATCTATGTAGACACTAATCAATAGGAAACATAGTCCAACATTTGGAGACATAGAAGCTTATCATAATTAATTAAGTTAATGCATGTGTTTTACTATGCAAAGCATAATAAATATTGAAAATATTGTTGTGACATGTTCCATAACAAATATACACTTGCCTTTTATGAGCAGAAAATTCTTGCCAAATAAAAACCTAGATCATATAAAGAATATGAACCCCTACATCAATGAAGTTATTTATTTAAATGAACATCAATATATTTTTTAAAAATATTACGTCATCTTGAGACAAAAGGTAGAACACTAAAAAGAGAACTCCTAAGCTAACATTATCACCTAAGGTGAGCCAAACAGGGCCTTTGGCCATATATTTATAAAGAATAGAGAGTAACTAAGTAGGGTTGGGCTGAGAAACTTGTGACAGAAAAAAGCAAGAAAGCCAAGTACCACAGAGGCATGCATGGCAAATAGAGAGATGCGTTATAAAATAAGTTACTAGTAAGAATAAATAGGGTCATTTTTCTTATAAGTGTATTGAATTAAAGTTGACCATTTTATTCAAAATAAAGAAAAGACTAAGTAAGAAGCATAAATGGCGCATATGAAGTGTAACTTCAAATTGTTCGTGATTTTTTTTTACATTGTACACATGGTTGTATTAGAACAAATCGCCACAAGGGTGGGCTAATTAATTTTTTTGAGTAATAAATAAATTTTTATAAACTAATTAGATATAGGGGTTTGGCTAATCGTTTGGTTCATCTTCAATTCAATTGATTTTTATCCCTTTTTCTCATATTTAACATTCGATTTTTGGAACTGATTAAAACTATTTTTTCTTAGTGAATAATAGTTCATAGTAAATTGATTAAATTGATGTACTTCATGTATGAATCAGCTTCATTACATAAGTATGACAATAGTTTTGTCTTATAGATTATTTGATCAGTTTTGAAAAAATCTATTTTCATGATTAGGCTTTCTACCATGTTATTCTTGGAGAAATGACAAGTTAACACATTAGAGTATATGGGATGGCTAAATTAGCTTGAAAAGGCTTGTTAGGGTCACTCATAATTAGGGGTGCAAACAAGCCGAGTCGAATCGAGTCGAGTATCTGATATTTGGACTCGGTTCGCAAAAAAATCGAGTCTGGCTCAACTCGGCTCTTAACTCGACTCGAGCTCAATTTTCTGTTCGAACTCGGCTCGTGAATGACTTGTCAAGCTCGAGCTCGAACTCGACTCGGCTCGAAAAAACTAAACAAGCCTCATTCGAGCTCGAGTTATTCAAATATTTTTTTCCTATCCTCAATTGAAGAATATTGCTAGGTCTTAGCAGGCAGGAGTGGCAAAGTTTCTTCTTCTATGATGCACAATAAATGGTGTAACCTTTATCCTCTCCAAAATGTTATTCAGATATTAAAAAGCAATAACTTCATCTAAACTAAGGGATGAGAACATGGTTCATACATGAATTACTTACACAAAATGTGCCGCAAAAACAATGGAACTCCCACATATTTTAAAGAAAATAAAACACCCCCATCCTGTTTATGACTACAGGCTTTTCAGCATCAAACTTGAAAGTCTTTCAAATACCTAAATGGCCTGATATATGAACATCATCAAGGCGTCATCTGTGACCCAGGATATGAAGTTTTACATGGAAAGGAAAATTAGAAGGTGATGAAATGGTGGCAAAAAATTTGGCGATAAAGGCCTCAATGGCTGCTCTGTGTCGAAGCTTTTCATCGTCAACAACATCATTAAAGGACTGCCGTCTGCTATTGCTCACGCGATCATGATTGACCTTTTCATGGGACTTGATTTTTTGAACATCATCAACTACGGTAACTCCAGTTGCAGCTCGAATGTGCAAAACCTTAGCAAAAGTGCATGCCATCAACTACGGAACCATGGATTAAGATCATCAATCTCCATATGGTTCTGCAAAATAACACAAGACAAATCACTAGTGAAGAATAAATTCAATTTTTATATGTTAAAACTACTTATCAAAAAAATATATGGAAAGACCAATAGTAACAGAAAATTCTTAATTTCCTTTCTTCAAACTAGGTTCATCTTTGAACTGGACACGCATGGTGTGGCCATTACATTGGGACACAACTGAAGTGAACATTGATGCATACAATGTGGGCTAAATGCTTAAATATTTCAGACAGTATGGTAAGGAATTTATTTAGGCATTACTAGTGTGCAGTCAAAAAAAATATAGGTTTTCGGATTTATCACTCAATTTTTCTTTCAAGAAAAATCAGCTTTATCACTCACTAATTGTGGAGAAAAATGATTTGTCGCCCTATTCAGATCAAATCAATTTAGCTGATAGTGTGTTGTTTGTAGGATCTAATTTTTATTCTTTTGAAATTATAGAGAATCAAACTTTTTTTTTCTCCTTGACTTAACAACTTTATTACTATAAATAATTTTCCTTAAATTTTATTTTCTTCAGTTGGTATATATCTGATTATGATGGCAATGACTAAATTAATGCACCTTCAGCTGGATGATCAAGATCTTGTAAAATTAATTGATACTTATTTTGTATCAACATATCATTTGGGTTGGCAAGTGACACCCTTGTGTAAAACCCCCTAAGAAATTATTATTTTTATTTTAAAAAATGCATCTTTACTAGAAGCTTATATGATCATCAGTGTTGAGAAGGTGAAAGCTTGGCTCATTTGTACCATTAGCCTTCACCTTATATCTTGGGCTTGGGGATGAAAACGAACACTGCTCTGTTAGTTTTGGGCTGAGGCTAGGCTGAAACTGGACTTGTACCTTTTGGAGCAACTCTAGTCAGAGTCAGCGAGATCAGTATTCCTAAATTCTCTACTATCTTAATTACGAAAACTTTATTATGGATAATTAGTTTACTAAAGTGATTATTGAATAATCAGTCTAAAAACTATTGATTGTGTAATTATATATATATATATATATATTTTGAATTTTATTTACTAGAAATATATAATATTAAAAATAAATCAAAATTTAACAATATAATTTTATAGAATACAAAATATACAAAATTTAATAGAATAGATATATAGAAGGGGTACTCTAATAATTTTTCGTCCACCCTGGTGAGCCGGATGAGCCTCAAGTAGTGGATAAACCGTAAAGTTGACAACTTAAATTCATGTATGTACGAGGGGTGCTTCACAAATTTTAACGTTAGAGAAGTGCAACCAAACGCTGCACCTTTTAATGAAATTAAAAGGGAATTAGTAGTGAGTTGGAAAAGGAAAACGTAATCCTGGATTGGGGGGGGGGGGGGGGGGGGGACCAAACAAGGAGCATGATTGACAATTGTTTGGGCAAGCTAAATTAAACACAAATGTGGAAAATAGGTTCAATTCATTGAATCATCAGTGTGTTCAAAGAGTCAATGATTTTGGGAGGGGTGGAATGATTTGATATTGACAAAATAAAAAGTAGGTAGATGCTAAAACACCACAAATAAAAAGGATTGTGATGGAAACATGTTTAATAGTAACAACTTTGGGGTTGTGATTGGTCCTTCACAAATATTCATTCACCAGAAGCAAAAAATATTAACACCAAAATGACAATTAGGTGGTACTATTAGGACCTAATTGAAATGTAAATTAGGATATTCAAATTCGAGTAAAAGTAATCTAAATTTTATTTGTTGAGAAAATTAAATTGAATTGGATCAAATCTGTATGTATTACCTATTAAATTGTATTAGATTTGATCTGATAATAATATTAATATGTATATAAAATATTACGTTATAATTAGTTATGAAGGGGTATGGGGGGTGGAAAAAAGGGCAAAACGAGAACATCTCAGTAATTTTAAGAAGTCACTTTGTAGTTTTTAATTGTAGTTTTCAGCTGTAAGAAATGACATTGATTTTTTTTGGAACATACAAATAATAATATTTCAACCATAAAATTTACTGCTATAAAGAGGTGTCTCCTTGAGCTAAAACCAAGCATACTAAGTTTATTACTGTGGTTTCCAGATGCTGCACTAAATGATGATAAACAAGTAAACTAACATAAATACATTTGCATTCAAAATGAAGAAGAAAAAGGCAAGTAACAAAAAGACACACCCCATTATATTTATAGATAAGAAGAGTTGGTAAACATAAGCAGCCTATGAAGTAACCCATGCCTAAAATAACAATTACCTCCCCTAAGAAGTAACCCATGCCATCTGTCGACCCATCATATGTTTGAGAAACTTTATTACAGCTCGATTATAAGCCCTGAAATCAATATATTATATATATACTCAAAATTTAATAAACTTCCTCATCACATCATGCCAAAGACATAATAATAACTCTATTTAAAAAAAATAAATCAGCCTATACAATTTTTTACCTAGCTGCAGTATGTGCAGTGTCAAATCCCCCTATGTAAATCAAACACAAAAATTCACAAAAGAGGTCATATAAGCAACTGATCATGAAAAATTCATGACCAAGTCTCCACCAGCACATTACCTGCTTCCAAAAATAAAAATAAAGACATTCTTGATTCATAAACTACAATTGAGATTTTACCATGCCATTTCCAGTACCTACTTCCAAAAAATTTCATGTTAGATTGCAAATTGAAAGAAACAAATCACCTAGAACTTTTTTCTCTAATTCCCAAAACATCAGGACAGTCGTCTCCATCTTCAACAAGAAGAAAAAGAAAACAGATACTAAACAAGCACACTGGACTGTATGAGTCCCATTAGGAATGCTGGTCCATAGCATAGACAAAACTGTCATGCCCTCAAACATTAAGAAAATCTAACTACATTCAAATCAAATGTCCTACGTTAAACACAACCATTCAACATGAGCAAATGCCCTACCTTATTAAATCATGAAAATGCAAACAACTGGAAGCGATAGGTCCTACTGCATGAAACAGAAACAAATTAGGAGGTAGTAGACCACCATGAAACAAAACCTTTAGTTAATTGATAAGCAACAAGACCTTCAGTCAATCAAAGTGCTCCAAGGAATAGAATGGGGAACTGTAACTTCTATATATCATTTCATGTTCATGCCGAGGAAGTGAGGTCTACTAATATAATACCGAACTCAACAAAGCCCTGTCCCTTCTATTTGTATAAGAAATCTAGAAATGAATTTATAAAAAGCAAGAGGAAGAAGAAAAAAAAAGTGTAATAAGGATTATATTTCGGTTCTTCTATGTACATGAATGCACTTAAACATGAAAAATAAATTAAAACTCAATATTTCAATTATAGAGATAAGAAAAGGGCACTGTTTATGTCATCACAGCCAAAAAAATTTTATCCATTATTAGTATAAAAGTCAGAAAATCTCATATATATAATTAAAAAACTAAACAGAAAAAAAAAAAGAGCAACTGCATTTAGGCCAAGTAGCTATCACTTATTAAACAAAAAGGAAAAAGAAAAAGGTGCAAATAAAGCTCCATGGCTGTTAAACAGATTTAAAAATAAAAAACAGAAGACAACCCATTTATGCTAAGTGATTCACCTGTTAAACATAAAAAAAAAAAAAAAGGTGCAACCCATTTCTGAAAAAGGAGCATCTCTCAGTTTCTTTAGAATTATTACCTCTATCCCAGCCCCTGCTGCTGAACCCGAACTTATCTTCAACATTGCCACTACCCATTCTTACAGTTCTTGCTAAGGGATTGTCACATAATTCATCAAAGAGCTTGTTTTCTTTTTATATTGGTTAGATTTCCTTTGCCTTTTGCTTTGACGGCCCCTTCCCCCCCCCCCCCCTTCTTTCGATAAGTATATTTCATTAAGAAAACTCTAGAGGGAGGGAAAATCCATGAATAGATAAGTGTACACTTAAAAATTAACCAAAATTTATCGTTCTCTTCTAGAAACTCTACAAAGGAATCTATCCACAAAAAAGAATTAATTCACTTTCATCCAAAGAAGTATAGAAGTCAAAAAGCTATTTTTATGGATAACAGTAGAGGACTCCATCCCTTCAAAGATCTATTGTTTGTCTCCCTCCAAAGGCTCTATCAGAGGCACAATGGGGAAATTTTCCAAATATCTCTCACTCTTGAATCCACTTACAACTGAACCAACATGCAAGAGCATCTCTCGCCCCATTAAGCATCACCGATTGCATCCCAAACATAGAAAACAAAAGAGCCCACAAATATCTAGACACCTTTCCATACCTCGCACCGAACTCGATTAGAGTTTTTGATCGTAAAAAGTAAAAAAGTAAAATAAAAATCTAAACAATAATATTACCTAAAGAATCCGACTGTGGTGTGAGCGGGTATCAATTTCACTCCAATCACCGCTACTGTCGTCACAGAGAATTGGAGATGAATTGATGAAGAAAACAAGCAGCCCCGCCGATCGTCACAGAGAATTGGAGATGAATGGATGAAGAAAACAAGCAGCCCCCGCCGATCGTCACAGATAATCGGAGATGAAGAATATCTACAAGTGCCGTTCGCTCGGTCGATAGGACTTGAGGGTTATCACTTATCAGAGACAGAGACTGAGAGAGAATGAGAGAAACTCATAAATCGCAAGAGCCCTAACCCCTAATCGAATCAGAATCGGAATCCTGTGCATTACCCCCCCTCAGCCGCTCTTCAGTCTTCACGGCGTTCACGCTTTCTAGAGCCTTCTAGGAATGAACTCACTTAGAAACCCTAAGCTATTTATACTTAAAAACATAAACGAGTCACGAGCCGAGCCACTATCCTAACTTATTCGAGCCTGTTCACGAGCTTGACGAGCCGAGCCTCTTTTTGGCTCAGCTCGGCTCGTTTAATAAACAAGCCCTATTTTGAGCTCGAGCTTGGCTCGTTTATTAATCGAACCGAGTTTGAACGAGCCATAATCGAGCCGATCTCGAGCTGTTCATGAACGACTCTGTTCGTTTGCACCCCTACTCATAATCAGCCTATCAATGTCTAATCATTGTTTGTCTAATCATTGTTTAATAAGAAAGACCTGTAGGAAACCTTTTCGTAAGGTCGACTAGATTTTTATCCATTAAAGCCAGCCCTTATAGTATATGTGAATTCATGATCTTTTGAAAATTGGACACATATAGAACCTCTTATTTTCTTATTTTAATAATCCCACTATGATTGTTTGCTTGTCTTAAACATTAGTTGCTTTGAGCATTGCTAGAAACACTAGTTGAATTTTATAAAAGGTTGAGCATATGAAGAAGAAAAATTTAAAAATTCTTCCCATTGAGTGTAAGGGGTGGTACTAGCTTGTTAGATTAGTTCTAGAATATTATGTGAAAAAAATGAGGAATTAGACTTTGATAAATATGGTTAGGTTAATGATGGTGCAAATATGTTTTATACAGTATACATCTTTAACCAAGTTCTTTAACATACAATTCCTTTAAGCTTGAGTATGGTGAAAATCATAATTTAAAGGACTTGTTGCCTTTAGTGGTGTATGTGATTTGTTCACATCATTTACTATTTTTTTGTAAAAATTTGGCCCTTCAATTTTAAAATATTGATTTCTAAAGCATTATTTTTAAAAGATCAAAGGACCACTAGATTTTTAATGAACACCTCAATTAAGGAATGACAAAATTCAGTTACGCAATGAAAAAACTATAAAGGATCTTTAACTTTGTGAATTAAAAGAATCTAAGGAAGTCACATCATTTATCTACGAATGTGGAAAATTATTATCTCATTTTGTAATCACAGTGAGAGTGTACCATTAGTTAGACTTATACTACTGGAAGAAGATTCTTAAAACCCTTATTTGTATAGAAATAAAAGTAAAAATCTCTCTCATCTTCTTCATGATAGAATCTAAAGAAGTCACACTATCTCTTAGCAAGAGTGAAAAATTCTTATATCATTTTATAATCGCGAGGATGCTTTCGGTAGTGGCAGTGACTTATCGCCTAGTGGGAGTGTACTATTAGTTGAAATTGTACCACTAGAGGAAGATTCTTGAGATCCTTATTTGTGTATAAGCAAACGTAAAATATTTTCTCATCATGTTTGCGAGATTGAAGAGATAGATTTTTACAATTACTCCACTTGATTAATGTGAATATTGCTTCTTATGTAAAAGCAAAATCTTTCTATGCTAATATTATATAAATGGATGCTATAAGTGATTAGTTGAGCTAGACTAGTAAAAAATCAAACTTTGGAAATAGATGATCTCCTCTTTGTGTAAGATTGATTAACTAGAATTTATGCCCTGTCTATTTCAAAAATGTCTTATCCCAAAAGGGGTATTAGCTATGTAGAGAGATTCTCCTTAGTGGTGAGAATTGTTTCCATCTACTTTATTCTAGTGATTGTCGCACATAATAGATCTTAAGAGCTTTCTAACTAGACTTAGACATTATCTCTTCCGTGGAAAATTAGAAAATGATTTTATATGGATCAATTTTTGGGCTTCAAGGTCAGTCAACAAAGAGTTTAAAGTCTACTTGCTCAAGTGTTCATATATAACCACAAGCAATCATCTATGCAATTATAAGCTTCCAGGTTAATAAAAAATGAGTGCAAAATTTGTTTGCTCAAATGTTCATTTATGACCTAAAACTATCATTAAGGCAATGGAACCTTAAATTTCATCGAACATTTAGCTTCACGGCAATCAAAGAAAGTCACAACATATGATAAGTGATCCAAAGAAAATAGTTTGATTTTTTATATGATTACTGACATATATGGAATTAGTTATAGCCACTTAGAGGTGATTGTCCTGTATTAAGGAAGACATGAGTGAACTAGACTATGGCCAAATTTGAGTTCCTTGGAGATTGCTTAAGAGATTTCTCATTTTGTCTTGAGAAGTCTGTAACCATTCTTGTGAGCACAGTCCTAGCTATTGACACACCGAAAAGAGCATATTTTAGTTTTGATTATTTATATTGGATAAGTAGGGAAAAGATATATTTTCATAAAGTTTCCTCCTTAAGCATCGTTAAGATTATGAAATGCACTGTATTGTGTACTTAGATTGTTTTTATGACTCATATGGTTGGTCAAATTATTAGAGCATC
Organism: Nyssa sinensis; assembly: GCA_008638375.1. Taxonomy (NCBI): domain Eukaryota; kingdom Viridiplantae; phylum Streptophyta; class Magnoliopsida; order Cornales; family Nyssaceae; genus Nyssa; species Nyssa sinensis. The sequence continues at coordinate 55,718,370 of CM018048.1, forward strand.
TTAGTGCTTTGATCGTATGCATTGTCAAATTATTGGAACAACTTAGTACTTTAGTCATATAGATAGTCAAAATATTAGAGCAATTTAATGCTTTGTTTGGTTAAGGAGATACTTGTAGTGCCTTGACATAGTGTTGTGTAGGTAGGATAATATGTTCATCAACTATGATTGTATGACAACTCTAACATATGCAAGTATTACATTAAATGCAGCTTTATTCTACATCGTTAACAAGCTTTAGAAGCTTGAGGGATATAAGTGTAGATGGAGCCTCTCCCTTTTTAATGTGCCTTTTTGGGTTTAGGGTATATAAAGATAGAGCCATGATAAGAGAACCAAAGTTATTGACATTAATTTTAACTACATATATTTGAGAGATAGTTACGCAAAGGCATGACACTCCCACTAAGATGCGCTTGTGATTAGGGAAAACCCTAAACATAGGCCCCTCTCTCGCGAACGATAGTTGCTCGTGGAACCTTTATAAGTTTCACGAGTCCCATTTATTGGCCATTACTCAAAAGACTATAGGGCAAGTCTCGGGAGGCTCCCAAAGCCTAATATGTGGACATGATGTAACCTTCACTGCTATGGCCCCTCATGATTTGAGATACTCAAGGATCTAGTGGCTTATTGGTTATGGTAACGGACTCTCTAGAAAGTCTCACGCTTCTCGTACATGAAGTAGTCTTAAACTTTCTAGAAGCAAGAGATTCCTTCAACTAACTCATATTTTAGACCTTAGCGGTACACCTATCAAACCAGGAGTTTCGCGTGGGCCTTCAAGATTGACATATAATTAACCACTATAAATACTACTGTAAAACAACAATGATGTCCCATCAATCACTCAAGAAAGTTGACTTTAAACACTTCCCACCATATTGGTTCCTACTACTTAGAATCTTGCGCTAGTTAAATTTTCTGTATTGGAAATCCTGTGAAGTCAAACAAGTCTTGCCCGCTTTCTTGAGAAAAGGTTCTAGATTACCTTGCCTTACCCTATGCCATCTCACCTTAAAGGTAGTGTTCATCTCAAAGAGTCGCATCTTTTTGGTCTTCTCAACTTCCACAATCTCTCAACTACCCATACCAGTGTAATATTTTGAATCTCTGTATGGTTGATAATATGTAAGTGATACAGTTCACACCATTATCAACTTATGACCCTTCAAAACAGCTATTGGAAACTAAATCCTGCACAGAATAGTCTTGAAAACACATCTTTACTTTAACCCAATAAGCTACTCTGAACTTTACCATTTCTCCTACATCCTCCCAATCAATAGTTTTCTTTTCAAAAACTAACCAGTAAATTACCAATGGGATGAGCAGCAGCCAAATCCAACATTCAAAGGTATTTTTTATAGAACTAGGTGTACTCCACCAAAGTAAACAAGCAGACCAGATCTTCCAGACCTTTAAACACTGTAAAAGAAGATGGTCAATCGACTCAGACACCTTCCAATTCCTTCAATACCAAACAATTGTTAGTGTAGCCATTTATTGCAATAATATACACTAATATTACAAAATTTATTTGTTAAAACAACAATAAAAATGCAATCAGATTTTATGCTTTGTTGCTTAAACACTAATATTATCCTTACCAAATGATGCAACACTGTTATACTAGTTTTACAATCAGAGTCATGATATAATCTACACACAATATAATACTGTCATGTGCTGAGACCACCGGCATTGTTTTATTATTTCTTAGATTTCTGCACTGAAAGTTTTCTTTACCTGGCTATACTAAGGTATTCCTCGAGTCATGATGATATTTTATTGGAGTCTAGGTAAAAACACAAATGATTCAAGCGGCTCCGGTTCGAGTCTCTTCGGCGCCGATCGTTAACCGCTAAAGCTTAAAGAGTGAACCTGGCTATTACAGGAAGTTGGCCCAGGATACCCCTGATTGATCCATATAAAAAAAAACACTAATGTTAGACTTTCTTACAAAATTTCTCTACTAATTTTTCTACACTCAAAAGTGTGGGACCCTGGTGCTGATTAGGTGGGGGCCGGAGTTAGTAGACCCTACACTTTGTGAGTGTAGAAAAATTTTATAAGAAAGCATATCAATGCTCTAGGTAAAAACTAGCTTAAAAACTTTTCCTTTCCATAGATATTGCTTGGGATTCAAGAATCTGCCTGAGATAATGTTCACAATGACCAACAAAGTACGGCAAAGAACAATAGGATTAGCAACCTTGGACACATTCATTGTCAATGCATGAGAAAAATCTAGTGGTCCTCTACAGTTGAATACTTCTATGCTATGCAAGTGTCCGATAAATTGTACCTCTCACCAGTGACGCAACACGAAACGTGAGCAATGAATTAGAGCACATCAATTTCCACAAAACGGAAAACAATCAACCCAACAAGAAAATAAAATCTCTAAAATTTGAAACCTGAATATTATTAATGAAATTTGAATAATAGTGAATAATAGAAGCCTAGTACACCATATTTCTAGAAAACACAACCCCTATGCTAATCCTATTAAGAGTAGGAAAATAGAAAAAATTTAAATTAGAAACTTTTAGCAATTGAGCCCAAAATTAGATTCTAGATAAAGATAAAAACAAACGTCAACTCAATCTAAAATTCTTACGCAAAGTAATTGAAGATGTATTTTCAAAAAATAGTGAAACGTTTAAATGAAGGTCTAAACGTGTGAATTTGGCTAAAAATTGCCTTTGATCCACCGCTAGCAACTGATGAGTTAAATTTGTTGGGCCATCTCGAAATCAAAATGTGGTGGTTTCAGGTATTAGTATGTAGAGTTGACCAGTTTCAAAACACTTTTTCGAAAATGTTTTCAACCACTTTGACAAGACAATTTGGCTTTAGTTTGGACTTCTTGTATTTCCATTACTTCAAGAACTCTTCATTCACTTTTTCTACATCAACTAAAGAAGTGATGTGCAAAGCATAGCGGAAAATTTATATTGGCCAGCCATGTTGCCAGACCAATTGCTGCAACTGCCCCTATTTGCTAGAGCAAGTACTGCTATGAGCTATGGTATGAACTACTCTAACAACCATACATTGTTCTAACAAAAGCTAAATCTATTCTGGCAATAAGGCTGCCCTTCATATTTTTAACCTCTTTAAGAAACGAAAAATAAGCACATGTAAAAACATCAATTCAAAACATTCAAGTATATGAACATCAAACATGTCACTCCCAATGAAAATAATGCACAAGGGAATCAGTTGTTCTTCAATGTTGACAGCATGCGTATGACAAAATTATGGATGCCGTAGGCCCAAAGGAATGTTCAAACCCCACACCCTGAATCAAATATGACACTCTTTCAGTCAGGAAGACTGCAGTTACAACAGTCGCCTGTCATCCTATAAATGTAATTTGTTACCTAGTAAATCAGGAGTCACCATTTGACTGAATGAATTCGTTTCAGAAAATCAATTTACCAAGTAACATGATCAAAAGACTACAATTATCCAACAGAATCTCTTAATGGAAATGACAAAACATGGCTAGAGTTGCTCACAGCCATTAGTTCATATTCAGTAACAAGTACACAGTTTTTCGGATGAAGCAATATAATTATACTTACTGAGATAGCTGTGTAGCGTTTCTTTGATCTCCTTTGTGTTCATAATGCTGGACCACACGAAGCTCAGCAATTTTTTGTGCTTGTCTGAGATGTCTGCTGCCTTCAACAAGATACAGGAGCTTGGATTCCATATTTCATGAAAAAAAATCAAAAGAAATCAGAAGATAAGTTGCAACAAGTTTTAACTATTCATTTATATGTACCACACAATCTTCCACACAGAAAACTACCTCTAGATATATAGCAACCCGGTACGGTACTATTCAGAGAAATATGAATTCAAATTGTGCAGTGTCATCTTAAGCAGAGCTTACTATTATTGGCATGAAAATTAGGACTAAGAAACCACCAAAAAAAAAAAAAACTAAAGATCTATGTCAGCAAAAATTTAATTGGGAAGAAATACTGAAAATAACACTATCTAAGGGTCCATAAAGATTCCATTTGAGATGATGACGATGCCAATATTTCCACAACTCAGAATATAGCCAAAGTGAATTTTTAACATTTTCAACTAAGTGAAAATAAAATAAGGTAAAAACAGCCAAGAATGCTGAGGGAATGTTCATTTCCGGATGAAGCAAAATATTTTCCTCAACACATTCCCCTAAGTATTGTCCAAGTTGCCATGCTGGAGGAAACTGTTCATTGTACCAAAATTTCAGATCACACCGACGAAGTGCTCCTCTTCAGCTGTCATTTCTTGAGCAGAATTGAGCCATTTTTGCTGCAGGTATCAAATTTTACACAAAATGACCGGACAACCTAGGTATCCACATTATGGAGCTTGCTTTTTTCTTCCCATCTGTTGTCCAGAAGCAACTCTTGCAGGTCAAATAAATGCTCAAGGCAAAACAGAAAAAATCTGTGTGAGAGAGAGAGTGAAAGACACAGAGAGAGAGAGAGAGCGAGGCACAGAAGTTCACTAAAATAAGGATGCAAAAAGGCCTAAAGCATTGAATTACTTAATACATTACATATTGCTTACTTAATACATTACATATTGCTATAGCAAGTTGAAACATTACTAACTTGACTACCATATTGTGACACACTTACAGGCTTGCAGCTACAGAAAAAGCACTAAACTTCTGAAATTTATTGATAAATTACACTGCTTCAGATCTTTTGCAGGGAAATAAAGGTCTGTTTATGAAGCAGCCTTGCTCAGCCTTTCTTTTTCCATTCCATCCTCCATACGCAAGAGCAAGTAATGAAAATGTTACTGTAGTTTGTTTCATACAAATAACATTGCTTCAGACTTTACATGCAGCTAATGCATACATTGAAGGATATGCTTTGTCCAATATACTCATTAGTTGTGCAAAAGCAGTTCAGTTGCAGTTGAAAGTACTGAATGGTTCCAATATGGGGCATTTGAGAATGGTATTGGAAAATGATTGATCAATTCCCTGAGTTTATACGCTTCTTGGATTGTAAAAAACCAAGCCAGCTAGGGAAGGTAATGCTCCGCAAAACAAGGTATATTATAAACGCAACATATGCAGCAGTGAAAGCAGAGATCACACAGCCAAACAACAGTCCACTTGCTTCAGAAGAGAAAAATTGCAGCAAAAGATACCCATTGATCGCTATCACCAGAGCAGCTACAAGCCATGAAACCGTCTAGAAAAACAAAGAGCCCAAAAAACAAGAATGAGAGTCCATAAAGTCACTTATTTGCTAACTAAAGTTAACATTATGACAGCCTATTCAATATGCAAAGCACATAAAAGAGCATGCCATAAAAGATAAAAAATGAATTTAACAATTTTTTCATTTTGTGCTTTATTGGAAATTATGAATTGCAAGAGCAAAACACCAGAAGATGGCATCAATGACCAAGGAAGAACCAGGGAAAAGGAAGATCCTTAATCCCATACATGCAACAATGGCAACTAAAGAAGCAAAAGATACAAGCATGAACACTTGACGAAGACCATCACATTTTTCCTCAAACAAAAAAATCAACACTCATTATCCATGATTTATAGTGTCAAAATCACCACTCATTCATCCCAAACATCAAGGATCTTGGTGTTTGGGAATATTTGAAAGGTAAGAGTAATTGGATGGAGGCCCCCACTTTACTAATGGTCAATAATTTATAAAGACAAACATGCTACTTCATCATTCAAAACAATTCATTGTAACATCAAGTATCACCTCAACTTTCAATCGCAGCATCTGCAGAACAAACAAAATCAATCCAAACTGCCTTCCACATATGGAAAGTAGATCTTGATACTTTCCCTTCTACTCGCACTAGTCTACTAGAACCTTATTAAGATATAAATGTGGTGGCCTTTGCTAACACACTATTTCGTCTAGTCTTCTACTCAACTCAAAATAACCTTTTTTTCTTGGGTACCCTGCCCGCCAAACATTGCTCCAGTTTCATTGTGCAGGTAAACTCCAGAAGCACCTACAAACCACACTCCCAGATATATCACAGGTCTCACACCCCAGGTAGGTGGCCCCAAGGGGATCATTGCCTTTGGAGTTTTGAACCTGTGACCAACCCCTTCTAGGTGCTTATCACAAGCTCACCTTTCCACTAGGGTAACCCCTTTGAGGTAAACTCAAAACAATCTTATCCTAACTATTTAGGGTTGGTTATACGACCCTTGTTTATCCATTCTTGTCTATCTAAGGTTATCCCCTCAGTTAAACGCTATGCTATCATATATTTCTTTACCATCTTAACCCAATTTGTTTTTATAAGTAAAAGAAAAGAAGTTTTAACCCAAGTTAATTTTAGTCTCCCATTTCCCCTAACATGACTTTCAATGTAAACCACATCACTCTTCCTTACAGGTACAGTTGTTGGTCTTTATTATACATGGTTAAATCACCTTAATCGATTTTCTCTTATTTTATCTCCTTTGGGTACAACTTCCAACATCCCACAAATATACTCTTTTTTAATTTTTGTTTTCTTTCTTATCTTATCGGTTTGCACGCACCCATCTCAATATTCTCATTTTGATTATACTCATTTTGTGAACATATTGTTTCTTGACTGCCAAATATTTTGTTCAATCAACATGGTTGGACTAATAGCTATTCAATAAAATTTTAATTTCAACTTTAGAGGTAACTTCAATCACATAATATGCCAAAAAAGCTCTTCAAATTATCCTTCTTTAATTCTATGAGCAACATGATCTCTAATTTCTCTCTTCTTATGGATAATTTTACACTTGTAACTTGTATCCCTAATTTGATATTATTTGAGAGCGGCTATCGACGTACTCAGTTCATGGTATTAAATATCGATCGTTACGTAACGTAACGGCCGTTACATAACCTATTTTGAACCGTCTGATACCATTACACACCAATATATCGGTGTACAGAAAATTCACAAACGTAACGGCCATTATGGACCGATTTGTAACGGTATCAGCCGATTCGTAATAATAATGATACATTTTTCTCTTTTACTCTATTCTAAGGGACTAAAAAACTCATTTTTGGTCATAGATCTAGTGATTTAAATTTATCAAACACAAGATTTAGAATTATTGATATGGTCAAAGTGATCAGTAAGTCCTAGAATTATGTCTAATTATTTATTACCACAAACTTAAAAGTAAAGTTTTATCTTATTAGATTTAGTAGATATTGCTTAAAAATGAATGGATCTTATCACTAGGGCCTAGGCTACTTCTAAAAAAAAAATCTAATTGTAAAAATTATTTATTTGCTACTTTTGTTTTTGTATTAATTTTTTTGCTATAAAATCATATAAAGATATCTTGATTTTTTTTTTGTAGTCGAAAATTCTAGTATTGTAATATGATTAATCACATTTATATTTTTTTGTTATTTTTGCTAAATTATGTATTTATTTGGCTCTAAGTCCAATAATTAACAATTAATATTCACTTATAGTATATTCTTTGGCTATGCTTTATTTTATTTTTTTATATTTTCTAAGATTACTTACAATTGCATTTTTAATTATTAGTTATCATAGTCAGTCATAATAGATTGTACTTTCTTCTTACTTCGATATAAAACTAATATAAAATCTTATACAATAAGTAATTTTTTTTCATAGGAGCTATAAAAATGATTAAAACATTAAAAGGTAATAAATTGGAGCAAGACCATGCATATCAGTAACTTTTAAGCGATTTTCTAGTGATTACAAAAATTCACGGGTGCGGCTCCCGATTCCCGTTATGTATCAACCGATACTCCCTGATACCGTTACACTGTTATCGCAACTGTTACATGTCCCGATACCACGATTTAAAACCATGACTCAATTACATCTTCCGCCTCAAAGTATAGTAAAAATTTCAGCAGCTCCTTGGATATAACCCTAATTTTTTGTAAACCGCATAAATCTAGTGTTTTAATGTGTTCTTGATATCTAATTTTTTTCTTGTGTTTGGTCTCTCATAGATCCCAAGTAGGGTTTTTTTCCTAACAAATAATGAAATTATTCACTCTTGATTTTTAATCTTTACTACATTCCCATTTGTATTCCTAATTTTACGAAAGTTACATTTATATATTTGATTTTCGTCTTAATTACCTTAAACATTGTTGATTACAAAGTCACTCTCCAAACTTCTAATATGGCATTTATCCACTGTTTTAATTCCACTAACTAAAATAATGTCATCACAAAAAAAAAAACACATTTGTGGACTTCATTCTCATCAATTACTAAGACAAAAATGTAAGACTTGACATTGATCCCTAATATAAACCTACGGTGATCGAGAATTCACTCTTTCTTCTATGGTTATTCTTACTATAGTAGTTACAATCCCATCACACATCTTCTTTATCATTTCGATATATCTTTGTTTATAAGATTTCTCTTTTTATGAGTTCTTTCTTTTCTAAAATCCAACACTATTAGATCTCGACGGACTTTGTCATAAGTTTTCCCCAAATCTATAAAAACCATATCTCTCTTTTTCTCTCTACACCTTTGCATAAGTCTCCAAAATAAGAAAATAACTTTCATTATTAACCTCCCTATCATATGGATTGAGTAAATAACATATAGATTGAGTGTCCTATTAAATTCTCTCAGAATAAGGATTTAAGTTTTAGTTAAGCTGATGATTCAGCTAGTTAAAATACTTCCAGATTTACAAATGATGTCATGAATTGTGTCCAGTGTAGAATTATATTCAAGTAATTTTACAAATGATGTCATGAAAAAAAAAACATTAAGGGTTACATATCCATTGAGAAACTAAGTACGGCAATTTACGTAACTTGGCATCAATTGGCCAATAAAAGCAATAGCTTAATTGGTAATCAAGGACTAATGGCCAAGATGCAAAAAAGAGAGCAAAAATGTACCTTGAGAACAGGACCAATTTTAAAAATGCCCATGACCTCCTCCTTGGACACCAAACAAAGAAGGGGAATAAGCGCAAAAGGTATCTGAATTGACTGGAGTACATTAAGCCATTCATTCAAAACATCTAATGTGTCTTCTGAGCTATCAAAAACAAGAGCAACTATAATAGTTGGGATGATTGCAAAGCTTCTTGTTATCAGTGCCCTGAGCCATTTCTTCAATCGCAAGTTTAGGAAACCTCCCATTATAAACTGCCCGGCATAAGTGCCAGTTATGGTGCTACTTTGGCCAGCAGCTAATAACCCAATAGCCCAAATATATAGAATAGGGAAGAATCCTCCCCCATACTTCTCTTGAAGATATTGCCCTGCATTTACAAGGCCAATGCTATTGGCTACATCAGTACCATAAAATGCCTTTGCAAACACAGTCATAACAAATAAATTAATTATGAAGGAGATTATAAGGGCAGCAGTAGACTCTATGGAGTAGTAATTGAGGGCTTCTCGAACCCGCCCACTCTTGTGGTGGTCAACTTCTCTTGACTGTACAAGGGCAGAATGCAAAAATACATTGTGAGGCATAATAATGCAACCCACAACTCCCACAGCCTGCTGAATTGTTTTCGAGCTAAGTTTTGGAACCAAAATACCTACACCAAGAGTTGACAGTGTTTTAGATTCAGAGAAACGGATAGTTTATAAATACAGAAAATAGAAGGGCAAAATATGGGAGGAAAATGGTTTTTTTTTTTGGTGGTGTTGTTTTTTTTTTTTTTTTTTTGGGGGGGGGGGGGGGGAATTTACACACACATATTATATATATATATATATAGAGAGAGAGAGAGAGAGAGAGCTCACCAAGAAGAAGTTCTACACCATTGGGTTTTGTTTCACCAAACATCCATGCAAATGACAATGCCATGGTTGCAATGAGTACAGCAAAAAAAGCTTCTAATTTCCTCACGCCATAGTTCTCAAGAAATAGAAAGAGGAAACTGTAATGAGAAATAGGAGGACTGAGTCAGGAAACATAATCACATTAATTTTCACATGTGCATTATGCATTATTGCAGATATATGTCAAAATATCTCATGACATTGAAGGTATATATCGCGTGCATTTCAAATAAAATTCTCATTATATTCATGAAAAGTTGTGATATATTGCAAAATTTTGCACATATTAAAACATCTAATAATTTATAACTGAATAACCAATATGCCTTAATAAATTTTTGAGAAGAAAAACTACTTCATTTCATGTTCTTAATAGTTTTATTAATTACAATTTAATAATTTAAAATTCTTGAGAATGTTACCTTAGAGAAGTTAGAAAGACATATTGATTATTGAGTATTGAACAAGATTTCATGATACAAATAGAAAATTGTAAGCAACCTACCAATGGGACTTTAAATGTCTTCCTTCAAGTGGTCTAGGTAAATAATAATAATAATAATTTTAAATTCAACTCAAACAATAATTCCATATGGTATTGATCGTCAGATTAATATGTTATATGATTATCATATTAGAATGGTATATTCATATTTGACCCTTATTTGATATTAATATCCATCAATTTTTTTCAAAAAAATTGCCATATTGATATGTGATGGCCATATATATATAGATCAACATATACATTGTACTTGCTATATATATTTTTTATAGATATTTTATTCCTTAGTGTCAGGCTCATTTCAAATGCAAAAATAATTGTATAAAAAAAACGCTTTTAAGCTGCACACAGGAATTATGTTTGAAGAACTAATTCCAATGTAGAAAAACTTCATAACCCACTGATGTTTCAACCAAACCAAGCAAAAAAATTGAATCCCAATAGAAACTGAATACATCTTTAAACATGCTCAATCAATGAGAAAGAAAATGCATAAATACTCAAAACGAAGAACATCTTCAATCTCAAGTTGAAATTTTACAAAAACAAAAACATTAATTCCCCATAAAATCCCACAAGACCGATGAACCACAAACAATTATTTATAATCATTAACAGATATACCTATTGAAGATTGTAAGCAACCTACCAATGGGACTTTAAAAATGTCTTCCTTCAAGTGGTCTAGGTAAATAATAATTTTAAATTCAAATCAAACAAGAATTCCATGAGGTATTGATTGTCGGATTAATATTGTTATAGGATTATCATATTATAATGGTATATTCATATTTGACCCTTATTTACTATTAATATCCATCATTTTTTTCAAAAAAATTGTGATATCAATATGTGATTGCTATATATCTTTTTATAAAGATTTTATTCCTTGGTGTCAGGTTTTCATTTCAAATGCAACTAATAATTGGAAAAAGAAAAAAAAACAGTTTTGAGCTGCACAAGGGAATTATGTTTGAACTTTGAAGAAATAATTCAAATGCAGAAGAACTTCAAAACTCACTAAAGGTTTCATTCAAACCAAGCAAAAGAATTGAATCCCAATAGAAACTGAATACATCTCTAAACATGCTCAATCAATGAAAAAGAAAACGCATAGACACTCAAAACGAAGAACATTTTCAATCTCAAGTCGAAATTTGGCAAAAACATAAACAAAAACATTAAGTCCCCATAAAGTCCCACAAGACCGATGAACCACAAACAATTATCCATAATAGATATATGTATGTATGCGTACGTATTTATATATATATATATATATATATATAATTCCATTCATGACAAGAGTAAGCGAAATTACCAATCAAGGGCTGTTATAGTAACACCAGCCCAAAGAGGCAAAACACCATTAGTCAGAATCTTAATAGCAATGGCACTCCCAATGACTTCCTGTATATCAGCTCCAATCAGAGCAAACTCAGCCATGACCCACAACAGCAACGTCGCCCATCTCGGGTACTCGTCCCTGCACAGCTCGGCCAAATGGTGACCAGTGGCAACGCCGAGCCGCGCCGACAGAAGCTGGACGAGGAGCCCCATGGCAGTGGCCCACAAGAGCAGCCACAGCAGAGAGTACCCAGCGATAGCACCCGCCTGAAGATCGCCCTCCAGGTTGCCCGGATCGAGAAACGCTATGCTCATCAAGAAGCCAGGGCCAGTGAAGAGCCACAGCTTCCTCCATGAGAACGGCGGCGTTTTGGTGTAGTCTTCGTCGGCTCCTTCGTTGACTCCGATGATGTGGACTTTCTCGGTCGATTCGTACGCTGCTGCTTCTTCCTCATCGGAATCGAGTGTTCTGTTGGGGAGCAATCGTTGTCGCTCTTCGCAGTGCGGCATCTTTTTGGTTCCTGAGAGAGAGAGAGAGAGAGAGGGAGAAAGAGATAGGAATGTATATTTATTGGCTCAGTCAGCTCTTATGGTGGAAACTGAATGACATGGTGGCTGAATCAGCTTTCAATTTCCTCTAGCTTTATCGTAAAGAGAAAGAGAACCAAAAATTTTTAATTGAAAAATAACAAATGAAAAGTTATGTTCCCCTCTCACTTTTCTTTTCCTTTTTTTTTATATATTTTATTTATCTGTTAAGTATATTTTAAGTCCATTTACATACAATAAATTAAATTCTTTTTTTTTTTTGACATTTTCGTTTTATTACGTTACTGATTTTATTGGTTTGTATGGTTTAAATTTTTATTTTTTTTTTTATTAGAATTTAAATTATGATTTTTTTTCTTTGAAAATAAACATCTAATGATGTTAGAACACTTGCTCGCTTTAATTATATTTTAATTTTAAATTTATTTTATGATTTAGATCTCTCTTCTTTTAACAAAGTTTTTTAAAAAGAATAAGGAATTGATGTTAAAATTTTGCATCTTTAAAATCTTTTACTTTTTCATAAAAGACATATAATATAAAGATAATTTAAATTAATATTTAATTAAAATATCAATAACATTAGTTTAAAGAATAAGTAAAAATATTATGTAAAATAAAAAATTCTAATATAAAATTACTTAGATTATATATATAAACGATATTACAATTTGGATGTGTCATAAATATAATTACGTAATATTATGTGATTATTTAATTTTAATTAAAAATTAAATACAAATATCTGTACATTAAATATATAATTAGATTATAATTAAAATACATATTTTTTTATTTAATTTGAAATATATATATATATACATAGATAAAATAATTAATGTCAAGTTTAGATAAGAGGATGTAGGTGCACCGAATTTTGTAATGTTGCTCATTATTGCTTATAAATGAACTCGGCTGGAAGTCCAGTAGTTTCCAAACTCTTGATGGAACTCCAGAGTGTACTGCTAAGTGTCAGTGAAAGTGAAATGATCGCTTTTTCAACATGATGTAGCACATAAAATCGACGTGGCATTACAGTTACGTGGAGGCGACTGAGAAACTAGGAAGGTCGAGTCTGGTGTCGCCATGTGTGTGGGGCGGGGGCTCAACGAGCAATCGTGTGTCATCGTCGTGTGTGTCCTGTGGTAGCACGAGCTTCTGTGTTGCCGCTTCCTTAGTGGTTACAAATCACCATTCAAACTCTCTCCACATAAAACAAAGTATATTTTAATATTTTCTGAGCATGCAGTATTCTGACAGGAAAAGAGTGGCTGATTGCTGCTGCCATTTGGTCCGGATAATCAAATTTTTGTAATTGTCCTTTTATATAACGTCTTCCTTTTCGTATGTATACACAACCTCTCAAACCTCAAACAAAATATATACATATATATATATATTGAGAGAGAGAGAGAGTTATTACATAAATACTATACACCCGCGTATATATATTTACATCATACATACACATATACTATACATATTGACACACATATACATATACTATACACACTTATGGGCAATGGCGAAATCAGAAGAAGAAAAAATTAGAAGAGACGAAAATATTTAAGTCAAAATTTTAATTGGACAAAAATTATAATATGAAAAATGAGACAATTGATGGATAGAGATTAGGTTGAGTCAAAATTTATTAGGATAAGTTAAAATTTTGAACGAAAAATAAAAGATATAAATGGTAAAAATTGAGTTGAATCAATATTTTGAGATAAAATAATTTAAAATAAATCAGATTTTACATATATATTATTTACAATTTAAGAGATTATAATAGAAATTGGGATCTCTTCATTTTAAAATGAAATAAAAAAATCTATTTACGATAAAATCCTATTACATGTAGGATCCATTATATGGAGGTCCTATCATGTGAAGTAAATGGACAGGACTCTAAATTTCTATAACCCGACCTAACACTTTGTACTCTCGCCCTTGCATATGGGTATTATTCATATACTATACACACATGACACATTAACATATATATATATATATATATATATTAACCATGAAAGAAGTGAACTATGTCGACATGATGAGAATAGATATTGAATAGAGATTGCTTTTGCCCAAATGGCACTTGGGGAATGCTAAGGATGAGTGTGACTTTTTCTTATTTTTATTTTTATTAGAATCATTCAGTTATACATTCTTTATTAAGATTTTAATTCTATAAAATTAAGATTTTAATTACAATAGACCAATTAACTCTTATTATGTATTTAATATGATTGAGAATTGTAGTATTTTAGCTATAAATAAATAAAATAAAAATAGAGATTTTGTTAATTGATGTTTAAATTAGAGTTAATGTTAAATTCTATACCTTCCATCTGTTCTATATGAAACCTCTAGCCCCAATATCATGCATTTGTGTGTGTATATACAATTATATATATATATATATTTATGTGTGTGTGTGTACAGTGAGGGAATAGAAATGTCCACTCTTATTCCATTCATCTCTTATTCTCTTTCAAATGTAGTGTGAAATGGAATTTATACAGAGGATGAACATATACACAATGGGAGATCTAAAAACTTTTCTTAGGAAGGGGAAATTATCCTTGCATGCATTGAAATTGTAAAAGTGTTTAAATCAATGTCTCTTATCTAAAATGTTATTTTTGTTGAATTTTTAATGGTATATAAAATGATAAATTTTTAGATAATAAAATAAAATGATGGTCATTAAAAATATTTGTTATTGCAAAATATATATTTTAGATGAGTACGTGCCGTAACAATAGTTTAAGGTTGTGACGGCGACGAATATAATGAATATGGTAGTAGTTGATAGATCCATGACTAATGTTAGTTTGACTTCTAATCCTAGGTCGATCGAGTGCTAAGTTATCTCATTAATAAAAGTTTACTTGCCCTATTTTAGGAGAAATTATCTGGTGAGATTGTCATTCTATATTAATATTTGATATGATGTGACTGTATTTCGCATATTTTAAAATTTTTCCTAAACCTACGCTAGATAACTCTCCTATGAATATAAGGAAAGTAAATGAATTTATGAATAATCGTCACACATTAGATGATGATGTGGAGTGACCATCACACTGAAAAACTACTCCTAATTTAGAGGATGTGAGTCCCTTGAGGAGGAAGAGAGAAATTTTACTTTGGTGGCCAAGCAAAATATGCCTATTGTTAACATAAAATCTCAAAAAAAAAAGACAATGTGTTACTATCGCCCCCTAAATTTTGGGAGGGATGAAATCATATACTTGTGTATCATGAGCTAAAAACAGCCATATGCAATAAATGTTATTAGCTTATTTATTGTTGTTTTATAAATTTATTATTTATTTTATTGATTAAAAAATTAAAAATTTTGGGCAATTTTGATTTATTTTTTTATAACTTCAAATAATCTTATTTCCATAAAGTTTCTTTTAATTTTAATATCTATTAATTAATAAAACTCTTAAGAATTTAGATTTTATTCATGTTAAATATCTTCAATTCTCTCATATATAACGAAACAAAATTTTCATCACATAAAAGAGATCAATTTATATATTTATTTGAACCTTCTTTTCATTTTATAATTTTAATTAGTTTTGTAGTTATTATTATTTAAAATTATTTTATAGATACCTAAAGTAAGTTTTTGTATTTTCTGCGCCAACGATAGAAAATGATAGAAATTCAAATTCATCTTTTTTTAATATAAAGAGTGAGATTAAACTAAAATAAAACCTCCATTATGAAAACAAGCATTGAAATGTGACAGAGAAAAAATATTAATAAAAATAGTATTAAAAAAAATTCTATGTCTTGTATTTGAAAGATTTCTGCTGCTTTTAAGTTATGTAATTTACAACTGTTTTATAATATTATAATTGTATTATTCAATTAATTATAATACATGAATTAAAATACACCTTCTTGTTTATGAAAAAAAAAAAAATACAAAAGAAATTAGGATAAATTACATTTACCTATCTTGAAGTTTTTAACAATTATACTGACTTTTTTATGAAATTTTTGAAATTACTCTGATCTGATAATATACAAATATTTTTTTTGGTTAATTTTTTTCTTTAAAATGACAAAATTACTCATTTTATTTTCTTTTTTTCAATTTTTAAAATTTTGAAAAAAATTTTATTTTTCAAATAAATATTGATAAAAATTTTAAATTTATTTTTAAATAAAATTAAAAAATATAAAAATAAATAAATAAAATAAACAGTTTTATCATTTGGAGAAGATAAAAATTAACTAAAATAAAATACCTATATATTATTAGTTAAAATAGAGGATATTAGTATAATTTTTAAAAAAATATTATCACAAAAAAAAAAAAAATTTAAAAAAAACTTAAGTAGTTATTGTCATACTTTACATGTAAAGGACACGCACATTTGGTGAACCACAACGAGGAGCCCTCGTCCAGTGCACTGTCATGTTTCGGCCCATCGTAGTCGTCGTGACATCAGAGGAAGGCGTGAACGGTACAATCTCTAGTGCATTGGTCCGTTTTCCTTTTTCGACGGAGGGTGGGCCCATTTTTGGGCTATTGTTGGCATAATAATTATGGATAATGTTTGATTTCGAATTAAATAAAAGAATTTTTTTTTTACTTATATATATATATATATATATGTGTGTGTGTGATTTTTTACTTTATATATATATATATATATATATATGTATTATGAACACGATTTGGCGCATATATAATCACATATAAATTATATAATTATTTAATTTTAATTAAAAAATAAAAATTAAATAAAATTAAAAAATTTATATGCATTGTATACGTGAAAGATTATGATTGTAATATATACATGGATACAAAGAAGTTCTTTTTACTTGATATGAAGTCAAGTCTTTGCCAATAATTAATATTACTACTACTTAAATTTTAGAACTTTCATTTACATCTTACATGTTTTTATTGAGGCTAAAAAAAAATAGTTAATTAGAGCTAAGTGCCTTCAAAAGGTAATAAATTATTATGAGATCAGTCACTCTTTCATTTTTAAGACAAAGTACAATTAATTAACTTTTTGGAACATAAATGCACTTGAAAATTTTAATTCAAAAAGTTGTGTAATGATAATTGTGCTGGCTGTATTTAAAAGGTGATGTAATGCTGGTTCATTCAATGTATAAAATGTGAATCAATGCATTGTTGCACAGATCAATTTAACAAGTGATGCAACAACACCATAATGAGGATTGTGCCTCTCTTTGAACCAATATGATTTCAAAATTTGGCTTAAAAAAATAAAGAAATCAATCTAATTCAATTGTAGTGTAAAATTTACATTTTCAATAATATAAAATTTTACACTTTTATAACTAATGTATTTTTAATCACTCGTGTTGTAAATATTGATTTTTCTTACAAATTTTCACACTTTTGAAAGTGAGTTTTGAACATCCAACAAATGGCTAAAGAATTTTCTCAATTTTTTTTTTTATAAAATTGTGAAATTTTATAATTTTAGAAAGGTATAAAATTTTACACTTTTAACTTAGAGTAAGCTAAAGTATAAATTTTATACTTTTGACGAAATTTTATACTTTTGAAATGAATATTTTGTTCAAATTTTCATATTCAATATCGATCTTGTTTGATACATCTCGATGTTTAGAATCTAAATATATAATTTTTATTAAAATTTGATTTATAAATTTCAAGATATTGAATTTTAAAGTTTTGAAGAAAAAAAATTTGTGATTGCACCTTATTTCAAAAAATTTAGCCACACGCTTGTCTTTTGAAATAATGAACTGATTTATGAATGTAAGGATATTTTAGTCACTAAGGGTACGTTTGGTACACTGGAATGAAATATGATAGAAATAGAATAGCATCAAGAATGGAATAGAATAGGAATGAAATGGGAATAATTATTCCATTCTTTTGTTTGGCTGAATACCTAGGGTACGTTTGATATGGTGGAATGGAATAGGACAGGAATGGAATAACATCAGAAATGGAATATAGTAGGAATGGAATGAGAATAATTATTCCATTCTTTTGTTTAGCTGAATACCTAATAATGGAATGATAATTTCATTCCTATGTTTGATTTGAACCATCAAATTGTTGGAATGGAATGAGAATAATTAATTCCATTCTTTTGTTTGGATACCCAGTAATGAAAAAAAGTCCAATCTACATTTTTTTATTGTCAAAAAAAAAAATTTATTGAAAAAAAAAAATCAACCTCCATTTGTTTTATTGGCAAAAAAGAAGTTAATTCAACCTACATTTGTTTTATTAGCAAAAAAAAACTTATATAGTCATCTTGGTTTCACGTACAAGTTAACTTCTTATAATTAATATTCAATAAATTAATAATTTTTTAAGAAATATAATTAGTTTTATGATAAATAATTAATAATTATATTACATAATAATTAATATTTTTTTAAAATATATCTTTTATAATATTAATTATTAAAAAATTAAAGTAATTATACATATATTTATATATATCCTATTTATAATATTTTTGGCAAATATATTTGTAATTTTATTTAGATTAGAGTTAAATATATTGTAATTCATCTACATGTATAAAATATTTTTTCTTCTACCAAGTTTATTAATTATAAGAAAGTTGACTGTACTTGTAGTCATGGGCTGTATAGATAGATGATCATTCCGTTAGGAAAGGAATGGGCATTCCTTACGTTTTGTCAAGAAATGCTTATTCCTGTGCTAAGTGGAATAGTCATTCCGAACGGAATGAGCATTCTATCATATTTAAGCATACCAAACGTGAGAATGAAATGGGGCCGGAATGGAGCATTCCTACATCCATTCCTGCATACCAAGCGGGGCCTAAAGGTTAGAAGGACATTGTGGGGTATTGTGTTTATACTAGGACTTGAGAAAATTTTTTATACTTTTAATGTATTCGTGTCTAAACGACCTAAAAAAATTATTGTTAGTATTGATGGTTAGTAATCCAAAAAAAAAAAAAATTTAATTTTAGAGTTTAAAAAATCTATTATAATTTCATACTTCAAAAATCAAAAGTCAGCTAATATTATATTCTTTAAAAAAAATCATATTTTTCACGACACTTAAAAATGCAATTATATCTGATAACTTACCATTCTCTAATTTGCCCGTACTTTCTTTACTTCAAAAAGTAAGAACATAAAATTTCGTACCATTTTTGTGCATATATGATTGAGAGCTTGAATATTCAAACATTATATTATTAGAACTTTCCAAGTCACTACTAAAATTTCTTATCGGTAATTTATTAAATACGTGTCGCAAGTTTTATTTTGTCATTGAAAAAGCCAAAAAAATGTCTTTACAGTTGGTAGCTAAAAATTCAAAAACTGGCTTAATTTCACACTTTTAAAAATATCTCTTACTAATAATTATGTAAATAATGTTCACAAATAAAATAAACATAAAGCTTGAGACAAACATACAAGTAAGAAAAAGCAACCATGGAAAGCAAGCAAACCCCTTCAAAATATATATTTCAAATTCAAGATGTCAACTAAGATAAAATGGCTCCTAAATTCTCAAATTTTCACTCCAACAGGAAATCCATCTCGGTCTGCAAACTAGATTCATCTCATGTTGCTATCCAGTATAGATCCAATGGAAAGACAAAGAAGAGAGTTAAAATTGGTGAGAAAGTTAGTTGAAAGAAAAAGAAAAATATATAAATTGATGAAAAGAGAGAAAAGAGAAACAAAAATATATTAAAATATAAAATGAATATTCATTTTGGATAATAATGTTAGAGTGATGTATAGTACTGAGTAAACACTATAACAATAGACAAATGAGTTTTTTTTTTTTTGGATCCAAAATTGAAGTTGCACTAATAAATAAAATTTAAAAGGAAATATAATAATGAAAATTTTTAAAGTGTACGGAGGTAGTTTATTAATAAAATGGCAAATTAGTAATTAGATTGGATGGGGGAGTGCTATACAACTACCTTAATAAAAATACAATCCTAGTGACAGAGGAAACCAAAACATGGCTGCCACTCAGCTAGTGGTAAGCAAGACCCACCAAAATCACCCCATTCAAGCAGAGAGGAATAAAAAAATAAAAAAAAAAAAAAAATAAAGAACCGGTGCAATAAGTCGTAGGCATGCTCAACCTCAAGGGATAATCGAGTGGTAGTGAATCATATAATAAGTGTCTTATAATATAATTAGATTCAATATTCTACAAAAGAAATGACATTCTTTGGAGCCACTTCTCCTAAATTTAATCGATACATACGCATAGAAGGATTTGCATGTGTCCCATGTTTACAACCGATCACGCGACTGGGTGTTGCAATTAGCAAAGTGATTCGTGGGTCATAAAAAAAAATTATCAGAACCTTTATTTATAAGTATGGAGATATAAATGCAGATACAGATATAGTATTGAATAGTTGAATCAACCGATCAATCATAAAATAAAAGGGATTGGGACATTTACCTTCTACCACGTAGTATAAAACTTTGAGTCAGTTTAATCTTATTGATAGATATGTTATTGCTGTTTTTTTTTTAATGCTCATACTTTATTGTATTTAATTTTCTATTTTGAAGCTCGCACTAGAAAGTAATTCCAAATGCACTCCACATCACAACTACTTAACACTCATTTAGTAACGTTTCCACGTCATTCCTCTTTGGAATGGCAATTGTAAGGGTTCAGGACAAAAACCCTGTTACTTTATTAAAAGTAGTCTTTTTATTCTTTATCCCACCTTGTTAGTCATGTTCCAATCCTGTATTTATCTTTATTTTATTTAAAAGTTAATTTTATTTTTTAAAAAATATTAAAATTAATTAATTAATAGTATTATAAATTTAAATATATATATACACATTTTATATATGTATACATATTTAGATTTATATATGTAAGAATATTTAAAATTATATGAGAATGTTGAAAAAAATTATATAATTAATAAATATAATGGGGCTAAACCCATCCTCCCACAATTAGTGGTAGATCTAGAACTTGTGGTTATAAAAGATCAAAGTTTATATATTAAAAATTTAGGAGTGTTTTTTTTATGAAAATTTAACAAATTTTGGGGGTCAAGTCTTAATTTTAAAAAAAGGAATTAGCAAAATTAGGATACAAAAGTCAAATATTTTAAAAAATTTTGTTTTTTTTGGGGGGGGGGGGAAGGGGAATAGCTTCCTCTCTCTCCAAACTAGTCCCGTTAGAAATAAGGTGTAGCATTTTGTTATTACTAATTTGTCTTATAAATTTACTTTGATTGTAAAATATTGTTTCCTTAGGCGTATGTATCAAAAACAAAAATTTGAGGGATGTCCCAAAAAAAAAAAATGAGGGTTTCGCTCACTATTATTATTAAAATCATTTGAAACAGCATTTAAAAAAAAAAAAGAAAAGAAAATCAGTTTGGAAAAGAGTAAACTGTCTTGTTAAAACAGTGGAATTCCCAAAAGCCAAAAATTAAAAAAAGAAATTGTTAAAACAAGAAATTAGTCATTGAACTAACTGGGGTTAGTCTAGTGACAACTACGTCGTCTTTTGTAGGAGGAGATCATGAATTCAAATCTCACTCTTTTTATTAAAAGATGTGAGTACTATTTGGTTTAAAAGAAATAATTGAAAAACCAAACAGTTTTATAGAAAGCGGAAAACTTTTCTAAAAAGTTTATTTTTAAATAAAAATTAGTTTTTTGAAGTTTTATTTAAATCTTTTTTTATAAAACTCTTAGAAACAAAAACTCTTTTAACGAAACAAAAGTGTTTCCAATATTTTATTTTTATTTTTTTGTTATGCCAACTTTTATCCGTTAGTGTAAGATTCCATTAGGCGCGGCGTTTAATGCCGGCCCAAAGAATGTTTAGTTGATTGGAATCAAGCCCAGTCCTAATTTAGAGTTGTTCGAGGCCCATTGTCGGCCCACTCGTACAACCCAAAACCCCATTTTTCGCATAACTACAAACACCAGCATTTTTCTTAACACTTGAAACCAATTGCAATGCCCCTTGACTTGGCCTTTATAACGAATAAACCAATAGGCAAAGGCTTCATAAACACGGACCAAGCGACCGTGCATTCTCTTTATTAGAACTGTAAGAACAGCTGAGATCAGGGCGGCTCAAGTACAAGGCAAACAAAACAATGTTTTAGGCTCACTTATAATGAAGGTGTCAAATTTTATATTTCTATAGATTAATTTAAACTAAAAGTGATGATTCAATAGAAATTTAATTATAAAAAAAGTCTAAATTTTATGCCTTTGTACGGTTAATTCAATCCAAATTAAAAGTACAAGATTAATACAAGTCTAATTACAAAAAAAAAAAATTCAAATTTTATGTATTTATAGGTTAATCCAAATTAGAAGTATAAAACCAATAGAATTTTACCTAACAAAAAATGCTTAAAATTTTGTATATTTATTATAATTTAAACTAAAAATTTAAGGTTAATAAAAATTAATCATAAAATAAATTACGTTTTAATAAAAACTAATTCTTCTTATGTCTCAAAAAACGAAAAAATTCTCTTTTATAATTACCGCTTTAGGCCTTAAATGGTCTTAAGCCGGCCTTGGTTGAGATATTTGAACTCAGCTCATCATGGTTTGGTTAGAAACTTGTTCGATATCAATTTGTAAAATAAGTAAGTTATATTTGAGCATTTTTTGAAATTTATTAATTTATTGAGTTTGACTTGAACTTAACTTATTAAGACAAAAATAATCTAATAATATATAAAAAACTAAGCTACTTGAGTTTGGCTTGCAATTAATTCGATTAGAGGTTTGTTCGAAACCAACTCAAAAAATTATCGAGCCGAGCTTGAATAATTCATTGCCCGACTCGACTCAATTTACACCCTTACCTTTTATTTTTTATATATATATATATTATTTATTGAGAATTATTATTTTGTAATTAATTATATAATAAAATAATTGAGTTATAATCCAACTATATTTGTTTTTGTTTATATTATTTATTGATTTAATACATTTTTAAAATAATCTTATATAGCATGTGGCCAAATACACAACATTACCGAATAAATAATAATGGACATTAATGCACTATAATCATTTCTAAATAATTTTTACCAAATATTCATTAATCAGATTTTCCATCATAATCAATTCTAACATATATACATTTCAAAACCTAAAATCAATTTTTCAAAATCAATTATAGTATAATTAATGGGTAAGTTACGCTGACCTCTTTTTAATTTTTGTTTTTAAAATGACAAAACTACATGTTTAATTTTATTTTATTTTGCATTTTTTACCGAACAAGAACAAATTGGAACGAATTAGAAAAAGAAGTTATCAAGACACTTTGGAATAAAGGTTGGATAATGTCACTCGCACAAACTGTATAAAAAACAAGAACAAATTGGGAAAAAATGTTATCAAGACACTCAAGAATAAAGGTAAATTTGTCAAAACTGTGTGGTGATTTTCACACTTACCCAATTTTTCACTGGACGACTTAGGACATGGGCTTGTCTCTTTTGTGCACGAGAGTTTGCCCATGTCTTGCTCGTCTCTCTCAACATTGCAGCATCTATTATATTAGACTACTCTTAAGATTGTTGGAAAATAGTGTAATAAATGTGGCTAAAACAGAGAATGAAGAACTTATCAATTTAGTTGAGGCATGTGCAAGACACTGTCCTTAAGAATAATTTTTGCCCCTCTAAGATAGTATCTCAGTGCAGAAGTTTTCGCTCATTTGAGATAGTATTTCGGTACAGAAGGTCTCAACGATTTACCTTCCAAGATTCAACATTTTTAACTTCACCTTTGTGTACTCGTATATTGAAGGAATCAGGAACAACCTTTTGTAATAGTGGTATTTCAAGAAGTAAAACCGAACAAGAACAAATTGGAACAAACTAGAAAAAGAAGTTATCAGGAGACTTTGGAATAAAGTTTGGACAATGTCACTCGCACAAACTGTATAAAAAATAAAAACAAATTGGGAAAAAAGTGTTATCAAGATACTAGAAAATAAATGTAAATTTATCAAAACTGTGTGGTGATTTTCACGCTTACCCAATTTTTCACCGGACAACTTAGGACATGGGCTTGTCTCTCATGCATGAGAGTTTGCCCATGTCTTGCTCTTATTTAACAAGCTCATAAAGTGCAAGTACATAAATTTTAGTAAAATTTATCTTTGAAATACCGACAACCAAAGTTCCAAATACAACACCCCCTAACACCCAAAGAAAAGAAGAAAAAAATTGTTGTCCAAACATTGTTGATGAGTGGAATTCAAGTTGGGTGATGTAGGTATTGATGCCACCAATGGAAGTTCAATGGAAGCTGAGACAATCTTGCAATTTTTTGAATTGCTTCAGAGTTTGAGGATGGAAGAAGAACTCTGCAATCTTGTTCTTGCAGTTCCACACCAGCTCTGCAACCAAGTGGATAGAACATTACCTCTTCATTATGGTTAAAGTCCACGTAGGGAGGGATAAGGAAACAAGAGTTAGCAGAATATCAATTCTATCGACTCTCACAATTGATTGGAATTTTTTGAAAATATTTTATTTTCTACTCTTTCTACTTCTATTTAGAATTAAAAATCTTGAGTTCAACAATCAAAACTAAACATCATTAAATGATGAGATGCAGGCATGTTTTTATTTTGTTTGAAAACATTATGGAATAACTTTCTTTTTTTCCAAAACAGCAAAAATAAAAAGGAAGACATCATTTTTTAGAAAATAAAAATAAACTGAATAACACAGCGCCTATCATATTTTAAATTTTTTTTAAACATATATAAATAATTAAAAACAATAATATTATGAATCAAACAACTAAAAAGCATTATTGTTTTCGATTTTATTACTATTATTTATAAATAAAAATCAAATATTTAACCTCATCTTCTCAAGAAAAAGTTAGTATTTGTTGATTCAAGCTTCAGTATACTTGAGTTACGAAATCAGTAAATGCTTGATACATTAATATAACAATAATATTCAACTCTAAGATAATATTATACAATATTATTAGTACGTATTTTAACCAAAACTACATATATATATATATAATACACATGTACTTTTTTTAATTAAAATTAATAATCACATAATATAATATTTATATAAGTATATAAGTGAGAAATTAAAATTATGATCATAACTGAAAAGTTTTTCATGAGTCTTTTAAAGCCTAAAGATAAAAATTTAAGAATTAAAATTTAAGATGTGGAACTCGACTCTACTTTATATATATATATATATATATATATATATATATATGAGAGCCAAGCAATGGATAAGTTTTACTGTGACAATTTTTATAAAATGGCGAACATTTGTTGGGCCGACGGCAAATATATAATTTTCCCCCAAAACCAAAGGAGCCATCCGGTATAAACTATAAAGAACAAACTGTCTCGTTGGTATGATCGATTGAGTTAAAGTGACACCAAATGGAATCAACATCAGTGTTCGTTCGTTTGAAACAATGCAATTACCAAATGCATAACGTACGGTACCGACCTCTGTTTTGTCTGTACTCTGATGCCCGAAGAATGGCGGTTCCGTAACCTTTCCCGTGCTTTCATCTCGATTTTCTCCTTCTACAGAGTGAGAGAGCTATCTTTGAGATTCTAGAGAGAGAGAGACTGGCCATCTTCCTTATTCTGTTTCAAATCTCGTTTTCAACTCAGTTCGGGTCATCTTCAATCGCCCGAGTGATCAGCTGACCCAATGGCACGGCCACGGTTCGTCAGCACCACCATTCTGATTCTATTCTTCACTGTATTCAACCCATTCAACGTCGTGTTCTCCGACGATCCCAGCACCTTCCTCCTTCGTCCATCCCACGGTGGCAGCAACCGCCAGACCATGTTCCTGCCTCTCTCTCTCCGTACTCCCAACTCTTCCCGGAACTCCGCCACTGCCGACGTCGGAATTTCCCGTCGCCACCTCCAAAGATCCGATCCTCACCACCTGAAAGCTCGTATGCGACTCTACGACGATCTCCTCCGGAACGGGTAATATATTCATCACTGTTCATATTTTCTTCAATTTGTTTCATGTACATATAGAAATATGTATCTATATATACATATATATTAAATGGAATTGAGATTGTGTCGATTGTATTGGTGCTGTAGTTACTATACCACCAGGCTTTGGATCGGAACTCCTCCTCAGACATTTGCTCTCATTGTTGATACGGGTAGCACCGTGACATATGTTCCATGCTCTACATGTAAACAGTGTGGCAAGCACCAGGTAGTTATCTAATTTTGGACGTTACATTGTTTGAATGATGGTACAAATTTACTTATGAAGGTGAATTTATATTTGATTAAAATGAATATAAATTAGACTACCGTTGCATTCTCAGCTTCAAAGCAGGACACAAAACTGTATGCAATAATTTCAGGTGTTGGTATATAATATGTCCATTTTGGAAGTATTGTATGGTGGATCCATTTTATTTATTTTTATAAATTATGAATTCTCTGTGTATAAGAGCAGTGCCATTTGGAGTTTCCTATTTGAGGCATGCACTCCATCACTATATTTAATTAATGCTTGTTCACTTGCACAGAGTGCAGGCATCAAAAGAGGTGGAGTACAAATTGGGCAACCCTTATACCAATTAATTAAGAGTTTAGAGTTGTTGGGTTTTATTTCTGGGCTATGGCTTTACTTGCATTTTTTTTTTTGGTTTTCTTTTTCCTTGATAAAATTGTAGAAAATAGTCTTTCTCATGAATGAGTTAGTTGATGATTCACTGAACACATTTTTTTGTGGCAAAATATATTTAATGTGCAAACAGTTGGGTTACATGGTTGACAAGGAGTGTTGATTTTGCTAGGTTTAATTAATGCTTGTTTACTTGATCCACAATTCAAAATTCTTTGTACATATGCATGTACTGTTTCTATAAAAATAATTATTGTCCTTTTGTTTCAGTAGTTTAGCATTACTGTTTGTTCATCAGGATCCAAAATTCCAGCCAGAATTGTCAAACACCTACCAACCTGTGGAGTGCAACATTGATTGCACTTGTGACAATGATAGGGTGCAATGTGTTTATGAGAGACAGTATGCTGAAATGAGTTCTAGCAGTGGTGTCCTTGGTGAGGACATTATATCATTTGGCAATCAAAGTGTACTTACACCCCAGCGTGCTGTCTTTGGTTGTGAAAATGTGGAAACTGGCGATATTTACCGTCAACATGCTGATGGCATAATGGGTTTGGGCCGTGGCGATCTTAGTGTTGTAGATCAACTTGTTGACAGAGGTGTAATTAGTGATTCTTTTTCCTTGTGTTATGGTGGGATGAATGTTGGTGGTGGCGCAATGGTTCTTGGTGGAATTGCTCCCCCCGCAGACATGGTTTTTACCCACTCGGACCCTGTACGCAGGTATGTTTTCAAAATATTTATATCATAGAACAAAATAATAATTAGCTAACAAATACATTTGATATGTCTCATACTCCAGTCTTGGATGTTAACAGTCCATATTACAATATTGATCTGAAGGAGATTCATGTTGCTGGGAAGCGGTTGTCTTTAAACCCAAGGGTTTTTGATGGAAAACATGGAACCGTCCTAGATAGTGGTACTACATATGCTTACCTACCAGAAGCAGCATTTGTAGCATTTAAGGACACTGTAAGATTCACTTTTCTCTAAGTTTTATCTTCTCTTATTGAGTTTTTAAGTTTTTTTTTTTTTAAATGGTTTTTAATTAATCCTTCTGATTTATTTGTGTAACTCTTAAAGGAGGATGTGCAAGATATTCTAGCTTGGACTAGTTTTTCCTCTGCTAAATGATGTGATGAAATAAAAATGAACTAATGTTGTGCAGTTGTTGCGTAATAGATAAAAAAGGGACATGGAATTTTATTTTGATCAATATATATTTTTGATGCATTCTGCTGGTGATTTCAAGCAGTCATCTCCAAAAATGAACTAATGGAGTTTTATTTATGGTTTTTAATAAATACTTGAGTTATTTGTTGACTCTCTCTCTCCCATTTTTTGGCATATCAAATGCTTCAAGCTTTATATTTTCTTGCTAGAACCCAGGTTTAATATGTCTTGATCCTTCTTATACTTCAGTAATTTCTTTGTTTGAGAGACCAACTAAGATGTCCTAATGAGGGTTGGACCCATGCAAAATTGAGTTTTGTTGGGCAAGATGAATGTGATATTTCCTTCATGTTTCTCCCCTCTGAGAAGCATAAGTAAACTATTTTTCTACTGCAGTGTAAATGGGGTACTTGAGCATCTTTGACTAAAACAAGAGAAGATCCATGACCTTAAGATCTTTCAAGGGGACTAAAAATTAATTTCATGGATTAGCCTCCATTTATTCACTTCACTTCCTCACAACTTCATTTTGGGTACATATAACCAATAAATATCCAATTAGACTATTTTTGGCATGGTTGATCAATGTCCTCCTTGTATATAAAATCTTTGTTATTCTTTCATCATTTACTTGAATGAACTCATATGTTAGCCAAGGATTTTCCTTTCTTGGCTAGAGGAGATGAGGGAGTTCATACTCGCTTCATTTTTGAGGAGGGAAGAATTTGGTCAAAGAAAAACATAGCTAGGACCTTGCTAAGTCTTTACTCTAAACACTTATGTTCTCTTGTGCACTTTCAAATTGGTAAAAATAAAGATGGTTCGAACCTTCGCTCGTCCTTGCTTGGAGTTATTAAATAAATAACGAAAAATAGTGTCAAGCCTCTTGATAGATAGTCCAGTAAGGTTTTTTTACATGGGGCACTATTCTATACATATAAATTGAACATGAAGGACTCACATCTTCAACCCTATTCCCCTGTAGTTCTTGGATTGGCCTTAGGACTTCTCCATTTCTACTTCATCCAATATAGTCTTCTTTTAGCCTGGGTCTGCTTCAGTTTATTCCTCCCAGCACCTTGCATTGGTGGGACCAATATTAGGTAATGGCCTTAATGGGTGAAGTTATGTGTTATATGGCAAAACTTCTTTAACTTGTCCTCTATTCCCTCCCTACCCCCACCCTAAAAAACAAAAAAAAAGAGCTAATTTCATGATAGTCATTGTTAGATTCATTTTAACCATTTCTATTCATATTTGTTCCTCCATGTCTTGGTCCTAGATCCCCCTTTTTTTTCTTCTTTTCTTTATTTCTTTCAATTCTGGGCATTAAGGGGTGCATTGGGTACATATCTTACATTTGACATTATCTGCACAAAGTGGCTGCTCTTAAACTTGAACATTTGTTCTCACACCTGGCAGCCTAAGCCTATTCCATTGTGTCAAGTAACAACTCCTTGTCAATTCTACTATTACTTGTGCTTCTGAAATTTTTAGAGCTTCCAATTCCTTCTAAACTTCAATTTTTGTAATTTACTTTTACGTCAGTTTTCTTCTCACAGAGTGGATAAGAAGTCAGTAGCCCAAAATCATGTTGTTATTTGACTTGTTTACAAAGAAAAAGATAAATCGTCTTTGCTTCCCCCCCCCCCCCTCTTTTATGTGATAGTTAATAGTCTCTCTCTCTCTCTCTCTATATATATATATATATGTATATATGTGCATGTGTGTGTGATTATACACTTGAGTGCCCAATTGTTTTAAACCTTTCACTTTTTCTGTATATTTTTTACAACTTTTGTACAGTACCTTGAGTTTATAGTACAATGAGTTAGCAGTTACTTTTATATTTAAAATTTCAGAGCAAAGTGTTGATTTTTCAATTCTTTGCAATTAGAATGGACATAACATCGCTTGATGGATGGGGAGTGGGTTCTCATTTAAAACATCTGTACTAGTGCTAAATAACTTAGATTAATTGCGTAAATGGTTTGCCATAACTTATCATTATTTATTAGATCTTGTAATTTACATTTTTCAGCCACAATTTAAGTGGACTATCAGCTTCTTCCATTCAGTTACTTTTTTCTTTTATTGTGATTTTTTTTGTTTGTTTAAATGCAGATTATGAAAGAACTCCATTTGCTCAAACAGATACATGGTCCTGACCCAAATTACAATGATATTTGCTTCTCTGGTGCTGGGAGGTTGTATCTACGACATAACAGAAAACTTAAATTCCCACTAATCATATAGATTGGTTACTTATTTTTTGAGTTAAATGAAATATTTTGTCTTGTTGTCTACTTCAGTGATGTATCGCAACTCTCAAAAACCTTTCCAGCAGTGGAAATGGTATTTGGCAATGGACAGAAGCTGTCGCTATCTCCTGAAAACTACTTGTTCCAGGTAAGCATCTGAATTCTTCTTCCTCATTTGCCTTTTCTAAACCTTGCCCTCTTGGAAAGAATATGTTTGGTGTAGCTTCTGATGTCCTTACAACTCTTTATTTGATATGCACTGATTAATCCTTCTTCCTCTGCATTATTTCATTTTATGTCTATATAAAGCATTCAAAGGTACGTGGTGCATATTGCTTGGGGATTTTTCAGAATGGAAAGGATCCAACTACTCTGTTAGGAGGTATTTTATGCTTTACCAAACATGCATTTAAACAATTTTTCACCATTATGTCTCCCTTATTATGTGAAAATTTTCTTCCTTCCATATATGTTAAAAAGACCTCCTTTTCTTTTATTTGGTCTTCCGTTTCTATGATTTTTTATTGTAAATATACTGTTGTAACAGGAATCATGGTTCGCAATACTCTTGTCATGTATGATCGTGAGCATGGAAAGATTGGTTTCTGGAAAACTAATTGTTCTGAGTTATGGGAAAGACTTCACATTTTTGGTGCTCCTCCAACTGTGCCTTCAGATTTGGATAGAACAAACTCGACTACAGATATTTCACCTACATTGGCTCCTCCTAGACCTTCACAGGGTGTTCTTCCTGGTATAATAAACTTTCAGCTTTTAAAGTAACCTTTATCCTACCCATCTTATTTGAATCCATTGCATTAATTGATCCTTGGCATGCTTTGGGATTCAGCACTGTCTATTAGGCAGACCCTGGGATGAGCTAGCTGAAACCAAGCTCAGCCCAAGCAAGCTCAACTTCATCTTGAAGCTTGAGCTCGAATTCAACCTGTATTGGTCGTGGCATGTTGTTACAGGCGAAGCTTGTCTGTGCCTAGTGCGCAGCCACTTGCCCCTCGATGTTTTTGGTGTTGGTGTCTATTGTACAGTATATGTACTAGTGTTTTATACCATTGTTTAAGCAAGTCTAATTTAAAAAAAAAAAAGAAGCCATATCCAGTATTGGTATCGCTTATGTGCCTTGGGTGTGTGTGTGTTATTTTTTGGGTAACCCAGCACGAAAACGTGAAGGAGAATCGAACACGACAAATTCCTTAAAAACCAAGAAACAAGGGACTCTTCACCCAAAAAGAGAGAAATTTCGAAATTAAAATATTATTGATAAAAGTTGAATAATAGGACTGATTTACGTCATATTTATAGGCTAAGAATACTGCTAATCCCAATAGGAATTTACTAATTCCTTATGCTAGACTACTAGAAAATCCGGAAAAATAGGAAAAATCCGGAAATAATAAAAATTGGGACTTTTTGAAAAATTAGAAACTAGATCAAATAAGGAAATTATAGCCGCAAATAGAGCCCAATTCGGACTTTCCTAGATAAAGTAATTGCAAAACGAAAACTTGCTAAAAATGGTAAAAAAGTCTAATTGGAAGCCTAAACGAAGGTATTTGGTTGAAAAACAGCTTAGGTCATGGTGAAGCGGCGAGTATTGTCCATCTCGCTCTTTTGGGTTAAGATAGGGTCTTCGTTCCCAAAAACATGATTGACCAACTTTGAATCTACAATTACTTTTGCTTGGAATGGGACTTGGAGCGCTTCCACTATTCTTTATATGCTTCAGCAACTTGTTCTACATCAAGGGGTTGTACTGGCTATGCATCTAACCTCAATCATTAATTGCAAAAAGTGGCTGCTCTTACAACGGAGCTTTTACCATTGCACCATGCAATGGATCCTTTCCTGCAATTCTAATAATGACTCAAAATGCTGCACTACAAAGGGCAATTAAAGTTTGCTCAAGTCCCTTACAACCACTGTAGATCTAACACGTGAGGTGAAGAGCATGACCCGTGAAACATGAAATAGATTACAATTATGGATGCTTTTTCTTATTGTCTTATAACATTCTTGAAGAGGTCGGGTTTTCGGCGCAAAGTTATGGTTGCTCCATTTTGACCTAGATGTCACAGGCAAGGATCAAAGTTTCGTTTTTTTTCCATCGAAATGGCCGAAACGTTTCCGTTTCTAAGGGAACCGAAACGAAACACTAGTAGAATATCGAAATTCACATCTTTTCATAAAAACAAAATTGTTTCCGTGGAAACATACCGAAACTAGTGGAAACATACCGAATCAGAGGAAACATTTCCTTTATATCAATAATAATTCTAAAAGTTAGTAAAAAATAATATCCATTTATTTTTCAAGGATTAAGACTCAAAATTACAAGGAGATACATTTCTATTATTTTTTCTAAAATAATAGAAAAGTAGTAGTAGGAAAAATAAAGTGTAGAGAAACAACTATTTTAATACTAAGTTACTAATAATAATAGGCTTAAATCGTTATTTGTTTTACTTTTTATTTTATATGTAACTTGTGTTAAATTATCTAATTCGTGGATATTACATAGTATATATTTATTATGTCATTTATTATGAATTAGTATCATTTATCATGAATATGATATATATGCCTTAAACATGCACAAATATTTAATAAATAGGTTTATTTGTATAAATAAATAAATTTTAAGTTACGTTTCCATATGTTTCCAATTTTTCTCTGTTTCCATTATATTTCCGAAACGTTTTCGTTTCCGGACAGACCGAAACTATACATCGAAGCGATATTTTGATCCTTGGTCACAGGTTTGAGTCCTGAAAACAACCTCTTTGCTTGCAAGAGTAAGACTGCGTACATTTAACTCTCTCTAGGGCTAGCCATTTTTTTTATAATATTCATGAAATGGGGATAATATTATTTTAACCCCACCCCACTCCACCCAAAAGAAAGAGAGAGAGTTAGCATTATTTTCATTTTCTGTTTGTTCCAATTGCAGAAAAAATTAATTTGTTTCTCTATCATTTTAGGAAGTGAATGAATAAAAATTCATGATTCACCTCTACACTTCTAATTTTTTTAAAATTTTTTTTAATTGTTTTGTAAATTTTTTAAATTTAAATCCATAAAATTTGCTCTGAAAATGGTCTTTTACATTTATTTTCCATATATGTTTTAGCTTAAGATTGGTATCTAAGAGCTCCAACTCCTGCAACTTTTATTGTTGTGGGTTTTTCTTCCTCCTTTTTTTTTTTTTTTTATCTTTGTATTTTTAGTGAGAACAAATATCACATGTAAAATTTAGATTTAAAAAGTACTATATTTGCAAGAAGCTGGAAATTGCATCATTTATAAACCATATGAGTTAAAGCTGTTTTGGTCATGTGCTAGAGGACCAATGAATGCACCAGCAAAATAGGATCAATTTCCATTCAAGTTGAAAGTGCTACAGGAGTTAGAGTGGTTAGAGGAAGGCCTTGAAGAATGGGAGTTGAGAATGTGATTACAGATATGATGGTGCTTATGACTTAGATGAGGATATGAAATGGTGCTAAGACTCTGTGGTTGACCTCGAGTAGTTGGGAAATAATGCGGAGTGGTTGTTTAGAGTTAAAGTGCACATGGGCAGCTTATGCTGTGATCTTTTGACTTCATCATGATTTTCTTCTATATCTACAATTTGCTAATTTGTCAGAATATGCAGAAGATTTTATGTGATCTCTTTTATTTTTTTAATTTCTTACGCTTCTCAGTATGTCTGATAGTTGACTGTTTTCATCCCAACTAGGCTCAAATTGGCCCTTGGTGCATCTCTGATGACACGTCTAATTCTTCATCTTGAACCATCATCTCTGATGATATTTGTGCATTACCTTTGGTGTGTAGGGGAACTTCAAGTTGGACTCATAACGTTTTATATATCATTGAGTGTCAACTACTCAGACCTGAAGCCTCACATTACAGAGCTTGCTCAGTTCATTGCTTGGGAGTTAGATGTTGATATTTCGCAGGTAGATTTATTTTGGATGTTAATGGATGATCATTGTTTTAGCGGCTTGTTGCAGCATTTGGTCTGAATTTATTGCATTTCACTTGTTGATTACCATTTATAAGTTTATTTATATGCTAACCTAAATTTCTTGCAAATTAAATTTCATGTCACTTTAGGGTGCCTATAATTTGGGATGCATTGTTTCAGGTCCATTTATTGAATTTTACATCTAAAGGAAATGATTCTCTCACAAGATGGGCCATTATGCCAGCAGGATCTGTTGACTACGTCTCTAATGCCACAGCAATGGTATTTTACATTTCTGCTTTTGCAAGGAGTTTCTGTGCAGAAAAATGGTCCATTTTTTTTTAATGATTTGCTTGTTGACAGAGTTTTATTGCCCGGTTAGCTGAACATCATGTGCAGCTTCCGGATACCTTTGGAATTTATCAGTTGGTTGAATGGAATATTGAGCCCCCACCAAAACGGTATGCTGTTGTACTTTTTGGAGCCCATTTGCCTCTCTTCAATTTTATTTTATTTTTTGGTTATTGTTCTTGATTTGGGGGTGGGGGGGGGGGGGGTCATGAACTTGCCTGCATTAAACGTTGAAGTCTCGAAGAGAGAAAAAAAATGTCATTTGGCTGATGAGCAGAACCATAGAACATTGTTGGAGGCTTAAAAGTACATTTTATGTAAAATGATTTAGCTGCCTGGGTCTCCTGACCTGTGAACGGGTCTTATGGGTTGCTGGTTGAACTAGAGGCCTTGAAGAGTTGTTTAAAATGAACGGTTTAGGAGAGGAGACAGTTTTTGTGTGTGTGTGTGTGTGGGGTGGGGGGGGGGGGGGGTTTAGGGACCCCGTTAAAGGGATGGTCCGACCACCCATTCTGGTCTGGGTTTTAAAACATTCTCTCCCTCTCTCTCTCTCCCTCACACACACACACACGTGTTCACATCTACAAAACCAGTTTTTTTAAAAATGAATTAAAATTTTGGAGGGCTCAGATCTCAAATATCATCACATGTGGCTCCAAAGAAGAAGGCTCCGATGTGGGTGTGACCCAATGTTATTTGTTTATTCTGCATCTAGAAGGTTCAACAATGTAGTATTTATTTCTGGTCTGGTGTAGTTGCAAAGTTATTTGCACAATCATCACATTTCTTATTGTGATGATGAAATCTCCTCCTTCGACACATTTTCCTATACAATCAGTGCATCAACTGGCTATATATAGTAGTTGCCTTTCCTGACTACACACTGTAAATCCTATTTGCTTCGTATAAAGTTATGGCATCATATCTGGGATTTCCTTTTATTGGGTTTTATTCGAAATGATGCAGGACATCATGGCAGCATCATTACTTGATTTTGGTTGTAGCAGTTATTGCTACATTAATTCTTGGATTATCAGCTTCTTGGACATGGTTTATTTGGAGACGCAGGCAGGAAGCACTTGTTGCTTACAAGACTGTTGATGCTGCTGTCCTACAGGAAGAACTCCAGCCGCTATGAACTCAGCGAAGTTGTCTTGGTCTCATGATTTATGCCAAATATAGTATGGTACAGGATTTTTGACTCATGAGTCATGATGACTGATTTCTGCAATCATATATTGACTCGTGAGTTATGATGACCGATTTCTGTAATCATAGCTTCCAAACTGATTGAAACTTTTACAAGTGAAAAGGACCATACATGCGAATGAACCTACCTTTCAGGGCTTTACATGGCATTTCATTAAACTAGGATAGAAATGTAAAGAGATAATTGTTCACACTTCACATCTTTGCTATGTCATATATATATATATATATATATATATATAAATTTGTAAGTGAATAGTGTAAGATATAATTGCATCATAAGAGTGATTAAGAAGAACAACTCCCAAATTATTTTTTCTCTTGACATCTCATTGACAAAGGTTGAACCAAGTTAGAAGACTTATATTTTGTTAGAGCCAATTTCTGCTTCTTATTTGACAGGGAGCTTTGCACAAGAAAGGATCGTATTTCTGTCTCTCTCCCCCCTTTAAACGGCATTTCATTAAACTAGCATAGAAATGTAAAGAGGTAACTGTTCACATCTTTGGTATGTCATATATATATATATATATGCAAGTGAATAGTGTAAGATATCATTGAATCATAAGTGTGATTAAGAAGACTAACTGCCAAATTATTTTTTCCTCTTGTCATCTCATTGCCAAAGGTTGAACCAAGTTAGAAGACATATTTTGTTAGAGCCAACTTTTGCTTCTTATTTGACAGGTGATTTGTGTCTTGAACGGGTAAATTTCACCGGCCTCTTACTAGCCGTTGCAACACTTTTGGTATTGCACTCGTGAATTATTGAATCATAAACCTTACACCTTTTGGGGACTTATTTTTTCTGGCATCTCCAGTTGAGTTATCCCTTTGGGGTTTTATATCATTCCTGTCATTGATTTGAATGGAAGTGGTAGGCATGCAGGTTTTATGTTCTCATTGCCTAAAGCTTTAAACTGAAACCCAGGATAACATATGTACACCCAGGATTGAGCTTTTAAAGTAGCTAGGATCATTATAAAGTGACTTGATGATGACCAACACTTATATGCCAAATGGGTTGGACATAATGTTGTCATAGATAATTGTGTAAATGTTAGCATCCAAAATATGAAAACGAAACCCATCTTAATTGAAACCATTCGGTAAATTATGCTTATATAAGCTACTGTCTATGCGCCCACGCACATACATGTGTGTATATATACACACACACACACACACTAGTTATGTTACAAACATACACAAACCCATGCATCAAACATGCAAACAGCTAAAAGAACAATAACACTTGTGGGACCCAGTTTTAATTTAAGAATTTAATTAGAGAAAAATAATAAAATAGAAGAAACATGAGACCCACCTAAATTTAAGCACGTAGTTGGAAAAATTAAAAAAATAGGAGAAACTCTCGCGGTACTCATCGGATAGAAAAACATGTCAAGTGATGATGAATTCTTCGCTTATATCAATTAAGACGAGGGAAAGAAAGACGTTAAATAGAAAAGAACGATGAGAGGACTCAAATCAACTCTCTGCGAATCTTATTTCGTTATTCTTTTTATTAAATCATATATTATCAAATTTTTTTTAACTACTTTTATTAAAATTAATTTTAGCCACCCTCGTCACCTATAGCATGACCCTCAATATTAACATTGTAACTATTATTTATTGGTACATTTATTGGTCTTCGTTTCACATTAACATACCACCTTACCCGATGTTCTTTCATCTTATCTCTTCACGAATATGTTCATTCCTAATTCTATCTTTTCATGTCTTACCACACATTCATCTTAACATCCTCATTTTGATTACACTAATCTTATTAACATATTGTTTCTTAATTGCCAGCATTCTATTCTATACAATATAGTTGGCTTAATAATTGTTCTATAAAATTTACCTTTAATTTTAAAGGTACATACTAATCACATAATACCCCAAACGCCCTTCTCCACTTAATCTATGCGGCTTTAATTCTACAAGTAACATCATCTTCAATTTCTTCTTCTTGATGAATAAGTGAATTTAGATAACGTATATTTTCACTTCTTATTAACACTTGATTTTTAATTTTTACTACATCCCCATTTATATTACTAATTTTACTAAAATGATACGCAAATTCATTTCTATCTTACTTATCTTAAATTCTTTTGATTCTAAAACTTCTCTCTAAGTCTTTTACTTATCATTTATCCCTATTTTAACTTTATCAAGTAAGACAATATCATCAACAAAAAATATACATTGTGAACTGTCTAGTCAATTCATCTATTACTAAAATAAAAAAAAGACGGACTAATTGAACATAACTATAGTAAGACTAGTGAAATAAGACTAAGATAATTAGACATAACCATGGCCGAGAATGAGACTAAGATAATTGAACATAACCTTGAATGAGAATGCATCTATTTTATGTTTTACCGTATTATTTTCTTGTTTCATTTCAAATTTCTGCATCAAATTTCTACACATCCATTTTACAAATCAACATCTGTAGCTTACATACAAAACTGGTTTCATTTCGAATTTCTGAATCAAATTTCTACACATCCATTTTACAAATCAACATCTCTAGCTTACATACAAAACTGGACATACAAACGGAAACATGATAGCACCATGAAATAATCAGCATTAATCATAAAAAATCCTTAGAAAACTACAACTCTTTCTATAAAGTTTCTCATCTCTATGTTTTCTCTATCTTACTTTCAAACCATAAAATCACATAAATTTGAATTCAAGTCTCCTAATTTTTAGATGTCCAACTGCTAACTTGTTTTTTAGTTGACACAATCCGATTATCAATTTTTATGGTTTGCTCCAATAACTCATAGATAATATAATATGTACATATATACTTCATAAAAAATTTCTATTCTCGACAGTTCCATACTAACTTTAAAAAAAAAGTAGGTATATATATCCTAGGTAAAGTATCACAACATATGCATGTCAGTATATTATAAATAAAGAATGAATGATTTCTATTGCTCATAACATATTCACTTCCATAAATGCTTGAATTGTATTGTAGACTGAACTATTATTTGTCACAAGTATGGTTTGTTTAGCCTGGTAACTTGCTGTTCATAGAAGCAAGAGGTTGAAAGTGCCAGACAGATGGTGCCGAAAGGGGATAGTTTCTTTTGCATGATTTTACATTTATAATCATGATTTAACCATGCACACATTCTAACTATGATGACAAACAATTTGCATAAAATATGCAGAGGAGTGCTCCATTAACCAGCCAAAACGAGGACAAAGATTTGTTTGAATTTTCATCTCAAGAACAAAACCGTACAAATTGAATCATTGATTGCTAACACAACCTAAAATTAGGAAGAATAACCCCAAATCCTCAGTCTAATCAATAGAAAGAATTTACAAATTAAGCAGCAAACAAGTGGTGGAAGAAAAACTTTAGATAAGGTCAGATTTAGTGTTGTTGCAATCTGCCTTGCACGCAAGAACAGAATCACGGCAAAGGCACCAATACTCTTTGTAGGGGATGAATATCCATGGCAAACTTGAAGGTGGACCAGTACCCAGAGTAGCTTGAATACTGTAAATTAAATATATAAAAAAATGAGAGAGAGTGCGAGAACGGAGCAATCGGATGGATAAAAATAAAGATAAAGGTTACCGTTTTCCAGTGAGAACTCCATAAGCTGAAGAAGCAACAAATGATCGAGAAACCACAGAAAAAACATATCTATAATGAGCCCAGACTATTTCTCCTGAAATATATTTTTCCCCAAGTTAGCACAAATTATACTGTACGTACAAGTGCGTGCGTGCATGCATATGGATGTAAAGATGATTCCTACAAGCTGCTAAATCCTTAGTTACAAGGATCTAATTCAAGCCCCGAAGATGTCACAAAAATTATATTTTTATTAACCCCCTCCGAAATAAAAAAAAAAAGATAAGATAAAGAGAGGAAGAAGAAAAAGAAGTTTACATGCTTACTAACTCTTACACCCACCAAAATCTTGATCATAGTACCGGAGGGAGATAGTTTGCATGCATGTGTAAGCGATGTTATTGAGAAAAAGACACATGCACGCACAAACACATATAGTCTAATTATTGACAAGATGCTATTTCGCAAGCTGAAAAACTATGTTACATATAATACACACACACATGTACATGTATACACATCATAGAACACATGTATATCATGGAATAATGTAGTCTCCGAGCAATCTTCAAGTATCATGTTCATGAAGTTTGCATAAAAGTTTTATTTCGGTTGCCAACCCCAAACAAGACAGTCAGCATCTCCAAAGACAATTTATATAGTTCTAGAAAGAAAACTAGGACCATAAGGATTAAAAAAAAACAGAGATGCATCCCTTCAGTTAAATTACTATCATATCACTTGCCCCTGCCAAAAGATAACTAAAAGTTAAAAAGAGTTTCATAAATTATTGCTGCAGGCCTCACCTATATTCAAAAAATTGCTGTGAAGAAATGAAACCAAAATACTGGATCTACTTCTGTTAATATCCATTGTTTGTTCTGACTTCTTAGATGGTGAACCAATATCATTAAGACATCCAATCTCCATAGAATCACTGGTGTTACTCTGACAAGATATAACTTCAAACCATATCCCCGAGGGAAATCTTCTCGGCCTCACCAACCAAAGGAAAATTTGGATGTATGGTGTAGCATGAATGACAGATATCATGACCTCAATTATTATGCAGATAAAGCTAATGGTTGCGTTAATAATGGTGAAGAAAATATAGAAAACGGAAGTGGTGGGTAGTAGAAGTAAGAGAGGTGTAAATAAAAGAGATCCAACTATGTGTTGCTCCACAGTGTAGTCATAGCTATCAAATCGCTGACGAAGAGGATTCCACTTTCGACCCCTGTCAGTTATTCAGCATCTCTGTAAGCAACTTTAACAATTGAAATCACCACAAAATCCTGATATCAAAAATTCATAATGCAAGTTACATGAAGGGAATATCAGACCATAGCCAGGTTGACAAGACTAACTGCAATTAATTAATTTGAAGAGAATTTAGCTTCGTTATTGACAAGTACAAAAACATCTTTGTTGTAACAGAAGTTGAAAAAGGGGCCTTCACCAACAAAAAAAAAAGTAACTTCAAAAAAGCCATCTCAAATGTTTAGTGATAAATGCAAAGTATTGTAATAGTATTGGCTACATTGTTAGGTCACCATCTTGGGTTGTTTCGAGTCAGGTTATTCAAGTTTTCTTTTAGATTTTTTTCACGAGATAGATAGAGGCTTCTTCCATTTGCATCTGGTTGAAGCATCAAAGAAAAACACTAGCAGTTTTTTGGCAGATATTCTGGGAAATCACCTATAAAGCGAGGGGGAGGAAAAAAAAAGGAATTTAGAGCTACATGCTCAGATTAAGTAAATATTCCTCAAATCAACCCTAATTAGGCTGCGTTAATTGGGTACCTAATGACACCATTGCTTTTAGCCTTCTATGCCTGGCAACACCAACAATAATATTTCTCAAAAAAAAAAAAAAGATTTAAAATTGTCAAAAGGGGTTTTTAAGAATTTCAACAATTTATAGCCTGCTAATTACCTGAAAAGGCGCCATAAAGCTGCTATTGCTTGTATCTGCTGTGAATACAAAAGTGAGACTAACCAATGAAGAGTAGACACATGTAACGTGGCTAGCAAAATCATATCTATGATCAGAGTAGCAGGCGTAGTTAGCCCAAAAAGAAGCCCAGATATAGCAAGTACTTTAATAAAATAAATGAAGAGAAAACCCACAAAGAACCAAAGGGTAGACCAAATTTGGATTGCATTAAGAGAAATCATTCCAAGAACTCCTGCCAGCTCAGTGTTCAACTTGAAACCTGCAGGGACTCCCATCAACCACACACAGCCTGTGCGCAACCAATAGTTTGTAATGTCACCGGCAAAGTGAGAAACCCATAGGCAAGCATATTCTGCATGAACCAACAATGCTACACCAAGCAAGTTCCCTAAGAGAACATCAACAGCTACACTTGACCACATGGAATGCCTGTGTATTGCAGCTTTTTCCGCGTATTCCACACATGATCGAGACCTTACATATCAATAATATTTAGAATAACAAACGAAGGAATTTTAGTACATTATACCAAAAACAGAAGGCAACATAGATATGTTAGGCAGAATACCATGAACAAACATATTCACGGACATTCAAGTTAATGTCATCTCAAAAATCAGCCATAAATATGTATAAAATGTTTCTGCATTTATAAAGTAATGAACTTTCTTGCTCCTCTATGAGCATTTTCATGATCATCATGTGGGTGAAGAATGACGAACCAGCTTAAGGAATTAGAATAGAACCTAAATGACCAGAAAGAGAGTGGGAATAGGGTTTTGCAGTCAAGATTTGAGGTGGGTACTTATTTTGATGATGTATGCATAATATCATGGTCTTGTTGAAAGGATCCATCAGGCTTAAAAACAACCCTGATCATATGATTGTGTCATCCGAGAAAATTCTTCAAGCAGTTGAAATTTGGAAATTTGAAAACCATCTTCCGAATTTAAGAGGTAAAAATAGGGGGTTAAGATTTCAACACTAGGTCAACGGACCACAAAATCCAACATACAGGTCAGACTGATCAATTCTGTGATATTATTATTCCTCGTGTAAGCCAGGCAGAAGATGATGAACACAGGTGGCAGGGGATCAAGGTTTTATTTTTGATATCAACGTCAATTTCAACCCTAATCAATACAGAACAGAAATTGCAATTTTATTAAACAGTATTATTTTTAATAGGAAATGCTTACAAATAGTTGAGATTTTGATGCGAATGTCAACAAATACTAAATGTTTAAATTTCATCAAGAACTAGAAGCACATATAAATAATCACCCCTGAGGTGACAATTTCAAGACTCATATATCAATCAATTGATGCAAGATTTACAAAAGAATCAAATAATTCTAGGAATACAGAAGTCTGTATTACCTGAGACCATTATCTTGAAGGAAGATTGGCCAATAAAAGATTTGAAAACAGCGGATCCGGACATTTTTCCATGTATTGCTGAATATCTTTCCTAGCCTTACATATACCCATGAATGTGATCCGTAACTAAAAAGGACACGGAGAAGCTGAAGAATGATGTACAATATAGTGGAAAAGGAAGCCACGGACACAGCCAATAGTTTCCATGTGAAGTTAAAAAACCTGAAAAGCCAGGACACAGGCCATAAATATTGCATAGAGAAATAATTTCGGGGTAAGAGGGAGGCATCAAATTCTAGAAGATATTACATGCAAACAATGGGGAAATGAACGGTAGATCTTTCAGAGCGCACATATCTTTCCAAAAATAATTTGGCAGCAGACGAACTGTTGATTGCCAATATGATGGCATCCTGCATTCAACAAAAACAAGTAACATACTTACAAAAAAAACAAGTAACAAAAAGTAACAAAACAAACAACTAGGCAAATAGTCTGATGAGCAAAATTTTCATAAAGAATATTACCAAGTCAAGGAGTGGCTGCTTTTGGTGAAGTTCTTCGACCCACTTAGGCTTCTTGAGGGAAGTTTTCAGTTGCTCATAAGAACTCCAAAAATCCAATGAAAAATGATGGCCACCAAATTCAGGAGTTTCATAGAATATTACCTAAATATGTTTAGACAAGAGAGGAGCTTAAACAATGTGGGAAAAAAAATCTTAAAACGTGAGCATACAGTAAAGGTAATCATGACTTACATACGTGCAGATTAAAATGGGACATTATCTGGCGGTTTTGATGTATGTGATGCAATTTAGGAATCCACTTAATT
The DNA here is from genome assembly GCA_008638375.1 of Nyssa sinensis. Classification (NCBI taxonomy): domain Eukaryota; kingdom Viridiplantae; phylum Streptophyta; class Magnoliopsida; order Cornales; family Nyssaceae; genus Nyssa; species Nyssa sinensis. The sequence continues at coordinate 55,762,063 of CM018048.1, forward strand.
TTTCTGCCACTATATTCGTGAGAACGGGGTATGAGGTGAATCCAATTATTGCTTTCAATAGAAGCAAGCCTACAGTGTTCTAATAATCCATCAAGTTTGTGGCATCCACAGCTCAATCTTCTGTACTTTTCTCCAAACATATCTTGCCTGCCTGATGAACATATGTCACCATTGATTGAATTAATTTGATTATCTACTTCCACTCCAACCCTTGGCAATTGACCATTGCTGCTGAAACCTGCAGCACAATGACCTAACATAGAGAACACACACTTATCTTGTAGAAATACTGGCAGGTTTCCATTTGTTTCATGGAGGATCCCCTGATAAAAAGAAATAGTTGTCACTGTTAAAAAATTGTAAACAAATTTATATCCTTTCAAGTTAATAGTAAAAATACGATAATAGTTTGTCTTTTTCCTCCAGAATTGAGCTCTTCACTGTTACTATACCCATGGGGTGATTAGTTGAGTACTGATTACATGAGAAAATTACCTTAGAAAGCTTCTCTTTTTTTTTTTTTTTAATGATTAATCAATTAATCATTTCAAAAGGAGGACTAGACATCTTACCAAGAACCGCGAGCAGTAGAAAAAGGAAAGAAAACAGAAACCAATCCCCCTAGAATATTTTTCCCCCCCTCCCCAACTCCTTTTCCACCAAACAATCTGCCTTCCCATTCCTGATCTATGAGCCTAAGCAAACTTCACATGCAAAGAGCTCACCAATTCCCTAATTTGTATAACGTGATGAATGCACAACCAAAGTCCCTAATTCCTGCTTTAAAAACAACCAATTGCGAGTTCAGAGTCCGCCGCTTCCTATCACCTCTGAACCCCATACCACTCACTTCCCTAGAGCCTTTAATTGAGCAACCAATCATCTTGCTACTAAACACATTTCTAGTCACATGGGCTTACAGTAACAAAGACAACTCTCCATGATCCTGAAAAGAACCTCCCAAACCAATATGTGCAAGATTTTCAAAAACCCAAAAAGTTGAGTTTAAGAGACCCTTAAGGAGGACCAACAAGTTCTAGCGTAGCTGGTATCTCCTCCATCTCCATGTGGTAGGTTGAGGGTTCAAGTCCCCTTAGGGGCAAAAGTGGGTGTGTGTGTGAGAGATTTACCTATCAAAAAGAGAGAGAGAGAGAGAGGAGAGAGAGAGAGAGACCCTTAAGGTGGAAACTTTCAAGTGACTAGGGTTCACATTTCATTCCTCTATGTTATGTTTGTAAAATTTTCCTCTTATTAAATTGTGTTTGCAATTCATTCCAAAAGTCTATATTGAGTCTGTAATTATTAGGATAGACTTCGTCTCATTGCAACCTTCACTGTTAGTCAATTTGCATTAATGAAAACTTGTCAACATCCGGACTCAAAATTATAGCTTGTATATCTAAAGCAAGACTTCAACAATCAATCTATTGCTTCAGATTACACTCATAAAAGGTAAATCACACTTAAGCACTTTTGCATTCATGATAGAAATACATTAGCGTGTCTAATAATTTATCTTAAGTTTAGATTTAATTTTTATTATGATTATTGAATAAGTTAGTTTTGATCAGAGGTTAATTCATAGCGTATTTTTCAAGTAAAATCCAATTTAGAAATTGATTTTCGATAATGTTCCCGTCCGAACGGAAAAGCAATTCTCAAATCACACTTAAGCACTTTTGCATTCATGATAGAAATACATTAGCGTGTCTAATAATTTATCTTAAGTTTAGATTTAATTTTATTATGATTATGATCATAGGTTAATTCATAGCGTATTTTTCAAGTAAAATCCAATTTAGAAATTGATTTTCGATAATGTTCCCGTCCGAACGGAAAAGCAATTCTCGTCTGAACGGAAGACTTGTTTCCGTTTGAATTTGTGAAGGAATTCGGCGGTTTTGATTGGCTAATTCCCTTATTTTGAATTCTATTATGTTTAGTTTCCTATAAATACATAAGCCTTGTGAGCTTTTTTATTTGGGTACTTTGTTACTCTTTATGAATCCTTGGGTCTATATACACTTTTCATCAAGATTTCATATAGTCCTTTTTTACAAAATTTATTGTGAGTCTTCGCATCTAAGATTGAGTCTTAGGTTCACTTTTTATCATAACACGTGGGGTGTGAAGATCAGATTGGTGGTAGAAGTGGTGCGGTAGAGAAGCTCACTTGAAGGCGCAATTGGTTGCACGAAAGATCACAAGGGAAAAGGATTGTGGAGATTGGCTATCGGTGAGAGACTACAACAAACAGTAGTGAGGTTAGTTTGATCAAGGTCTGGCTGGCGTATCCTTGTACTAGATTGTATTTATAGTGGATTTTCTTTGCAGGTGTGGGTTTTCATCCTCATAAGGGTTTCCCACGTTTGACTCTGTGTTATGCCCCCCCCCCCCCTTCTTTCTCTCTATTGTGATTCGTATTTATTAATATCTATTAATAAACACTTGACCATATTATACTTAGAACCTGATATTTAAGTTTATGTTTAATAAAAACAATTGGTTTACAGTTTAGTTTAACGATTCCTCCCTAATCACGTAGGTTTTTAGGAAAATAAAATTTGGGGCTATTTGCACAACTTTGTGGGACAATTAATTAATGGGTTGTTTAGGCAGAAGTCCACTAAGAGTACAAAAATTATCATCAAGTCCTAAGTATAAATTTAATAACCCACCAAGTCCTTCTAACCTTCAATGACTAAAATACCCTTATATTCCTAAATCAAGTTATTCTTCAAAAAACAAGCACGTGGCTGGAGTACTGAATTCCGTGAAATAAGGAGCAATCACATTTTTTTTTTTCCAAAACTTCAAAATTCAACGACTTGAATTTTGTAAATCCATTTTTAAAAAAAATTATATATTTGGATTCTAAACATCGAGATCTATCAAACAATATCCATATTGAATATGAAAATTTGAAGAAAAAAATCATTCCAAAAGTATAAAATTTAGTTAATAAAAGTGTAAAATTTACACTTTTGCAGTGAAAAGCTTTGTAATTTTACACTTTAAATAAGATGGTGAAAATCCCAATTTTAATATGAATTTCTTAGTTATCACCAATTTTATTCGATTTTTTAAATTACATTTTCAATGTCAAAAAGAATCTTTTAAGATAGTAAAATTGCAAGAACAAAAAAATCAATTTGGATATAAAAGCAGTAAAAATGTAAAATTTTACACATTCATAAACTGTATAATTTTACACTTTTGCTGCTTTATGAATAAACACACTCTAACACACAAATTATAATATTCTATTATTTCTATAGTAATAGTAAATACATTAATTTCTTGAAAATGGTCAGATTTTGGAAAGGAATGTAAAGGGCCCAGTTTTTTAAAATTATTACTCCCCACTTTCCTCAATGCACACTGAAATAAATTTTCCCCTTTGGTCACGACATGTGGTTAGATCTGATTTCAAAATATTTGTTATTTAAGAAATAAAAGTTGCTGATGATAGTGATCTTCATGCTTTGTGAGGGTTTAAATATATTACAAGATTTTGAAAATAAAAAAGGGTACACCAAAAAATACCTAGAATCTACTTTCAATGATGTCATGTGAGAGATTGATGTTTATGTTTGCAGGGGCTTCTGGAGTTCACAACTATGGTAGAGCGACTATGGTGGTTTATTGTAGTGGATGTCAGGTGGTGCACAGTGGTGATGGCGGTGCATCAGGGGCTGGTCTAGTGAAGAGTAGTGGGGCTTGCAGTAGAGCCATGGAGTTGCGATAACGCTGGTGATTCGCGGTTGCTGCCGGCAATCTGTAGAGATGGTGAAGGAGGAGGACGGCAGTGGTGGTTCGACCATGACTTGGTGGCGTAGCAGTTGGTTTCCCAATGGTTCACGGTAGTGCGCAATGGGTGAGGTTTCATCTGTGGGTTGTGCAGCGGCTATGGCTGTGCGCTGGAATGGAGTGGGGGAGAGATATATTTTAGAGAGAGAGAGGAATTCCAGAGTTTTGTAGATGGGTGAGGTTTCATCTGTGGGTTTTGAAAAAGTGATTGTGGGTTGGGTACTAATTGTCATTTATAAAAAAATGCAGCTGCCATGTCATCATAATGGGCTTAAGATAAAAAAAACAAACCAAACAAACAACCTGTCCCTGAGCCTCAAAAATAAATGCGCGTGGATCTTATATTAATTTACCATCTGTTTGAGGGATCTCACACTAATTAACTCTTAATTAATTACATAATTAATTTAGTTAATTATTTGCGACCCAGAACTGCCTTAATTGGTATAAGAAAAAAGTTTAATTAAATATTTAAACTTGATATCTTAAATTATGGCCTTGGAAAAGTCGACAAGAAGATGATAATCATTTCAAAAGGAGGACTAGACATCTTACCAAGAACCACAAGTAGTAGAAAAAAGAAAGATAACAGAAACCAATCCCCCTAGAATATTTTTCCCTCTCACTAATTCCTTTCCCGCCAAACAATCTGCCTCCTCATTCTTGATCTATGAGCCTAAGCAAATTTCACATGCAAAGAGCAAACCAATTCTCTAATTTGTCTATCGTAATGAATGCACAACCAAAGTCCCTAATTCCTACTTTTACCACAACCAATTGTGAGTTTGGAGTTCCCCACCTTCCTATCGCCTCTGAACCCCAATGCCACCCACTTCCTTAGAGCCTTTAATTGAGCAACCAATCATATTGCTACTAAACACATCTCTTAGTCATATGGGCTTAGAGTAAGAAAGACAACTCTACTTCATGATCCCGAAAAGTACCTGCCAAACCAATATGTCCAAGATTTTCAAAAACCCCAAAGGTTGAGCTTAAGAGACCATTAAGGAGGAAACTTTCAAATGACTAAGGTTCTCATTTCATTCCTCTAAAAGGAAGAAAGGCTTTCCCTCAATTTTTTTAGAAACTAAGGCCCAAATGGAAGTCGAGAGTACAACTTTTTGGAAATCTCATTTTCTACTACGTCAGCTTTAAAATTCGCGCTTTCCTTTCCATCATAATCACAAAAGTACAAGAAGAAGACTACGACTTCACAAATAGTTAACCTCTTAATAGTCTTTACAAAGAAACATCAAAAGCATTTCTGACGTAGAGATGACTTGAGCTGGCGCCACCCAATATGGATTTAAAATCAGCCATTAGCGTAACAATATTGTTACAGGGTGGTTTTGAACCCATTATGGCTTAGAGTAGGCTGCCATGTTTCCTTTTTTTGAAGAGTCGAGGATATTTTGATAATTTTGAGATATGGGTCGTAGAGTGGGCTGCCATGTTGGGCTATTAATTGTGAGCTTATTTATGCATTTTTGGGGCAGGTCTAGTGGATTTATATGGCTTCAAAGGGGCCCAAGCCTTTGATTCAAACTTGGCCACCAAGTTTGCAAGCTTGGCTACTAAGTTTCCTGGTTCCTAGTTTTCTATATAAAGCACGTAATGGCTTTGTTTGATATTACAAACTGTATTCTTGATGTGTGATACATCTCTCTTAGATGTGATTGCGATGTGATTGCGTAGGCTTCCCTTCTCCTCCTCCTCCTTTTTTTCCCTATTATTTTATTTTTTACACTTTTATTCCTAAGACCAGACCTTATAAACCACTCTTTCATAAGCCTAAACCAATTGTTCCATTAAGATTCAACCCAGAAAAAATCCCACAGAGCATACAAATAATCCCTAAAAAGCCATCAAAACCCTACTTTCCTAAACCCCCAAACCTATCCAACCCATCCCTACTCTACCCTAACCTTTCTACACTGAAACTTAATCTTGATAATGCCGTAACTTTGAAAATCCTACATCAACCTAATAACATTATAAACGAAATCCATCATTATGATTGATCAGTAAACACTATTTATTAAATTGACCATTACTTAACTGCACAAAATTAATGGAGAAAAGTAAAATTTAATCCATCCCCTCCATTGACCCCGATCCCTTTCCTCCTTATCACATGGTAATAAAACTTCAAATCCACATGGGCATTTGCCTTCCCAAAATCCACAGCGATAATTAGCGCATGTTATCTCTTCTACAACTTCATCATTACTAAGACTACATCAAGAATTTGATAACCTTTCAATAAAGTTGCTTGGGCTAAGGCTGTCAATGAATCAGCGTTTGATTCAAATCAGATATGTTTATTGGGTTGTGGTACAAATAATTTGATCCAATAATCCAATCCGAATCTAGTAACTCATATAGTTAAATGGACCGGGATATGGGTTAATCTAATCTGATCAATTAATGATCCAATTGGATATTTTTTTGATAAGTAAAAAATATATATAATACATTAAATGTATGTTAATTTTTTATATATTATATTAAAAAGTATATATTTTAAATTTATATAATATAATAAATTTTAAATTAATTAAGCTTCGTTAAATAGAGTTGAGTTTTATACATTTTAATTTTTTACACAATATATGTATATTATAACATAATATTTTACATATATCTGATATATTAAAATTTATTAGATCAAATCCAATCCGCTCCGATAATCCACAAATACAGATTTGGACTAGGAATTCATAGATCCATCAGATTTTAAGATTTGATCCAATAAGTTTCTTAACGAATAGAATTAGGATTCTTAACGTATAGAATTAGGATCACACCTGATCCGATTCGTTTACAAGCCTACCTTGGGCATAAGAAATGGTGCCAAAAAAGATTTCCCAAAGCCATACAAACAATCCTTTAGCTGTGTTTCATAAAGGATTGCCTCCAAATTGAGTGGTTTAAAATTCCCGAACACATAACACACCCCTTCTCTATAAGCAAACAAACAAAAATATTATTGGTGTATTTCTTAACCACCTCATTTCAAAAAATTCAAGAAAAAACTGCATACCATCATCACCAATGATGTATATACTCTATGTAAATGGGATGTGCCCCTTTGGCACTCTTTAGTGATAGTTCTATGTGACAATACAAAAAGAGTCCTGTTTAATTTGGACAACCTTTGTTTAAGTATTTAATTTCTACAACTAAAATGACCTCTCAATCCAAAAATGGCCAAATTAGTGAATAAGCATCTTTAGGCCAATTGTTATTCCTCTGGGCAGATTTGACTTCTTTTAGAAAATTCTTTAGTGAAGAGAGAGATTTTTATTAGGTAAAAAAGAAAAAAAAAGATTGGAGAGAACTTCTTCCATTCTTTTCTAAATAAAGATAGATTGGAATCATCCGATAATCTCCAAAGATTTATGCAGCCAAGATCATATGAGATTGGTATTTAACCATTGTCCTGCACTTCACTTATTAAAAAATAAATAAATAACCATTGTCCTGTACTTCAGTTACTATACACAGTTTTAACAAATCATCGTTGACGTCATTGCTATGGGTAGCATGGTAAGAAAAAAATTCGTTCTTTTTCCTTTTAGGTTCAGTTAATATGTAAATTATGAAATTAATTAAAGCCAAAAGAATTGAAAATGAAATCACTTATGCCTAGCAAGTAAAGCAGATAACATACTCTAAAAGGTTGACAACTTGAAGCTAAGTATGCCCCCAATTCACCGATAATAACTTGTGACAATGAAAACTAGGTTTAAGTAGGGACGCAAGCACGAGGTAATCTAATATTTTATTCAATATAGCGTACAACTTACTGATAAATGAAAGAAGATGAAAACATAAGCCTCTTAGATATGCAAAAAGATTTACAACAAAATTTCAAGCAAAGTGGTTAGCTAAAGCACTAGCTCTGATGCTACACAGAAATCTTGCAAACACAACTAGGAAGTTAGGGATAGGACTGGGGTGCCCCTATCTGAATGTCATCCCGCTTTTCAAAAAACTCTTTCCTGACCTGTCCCACCCCGCTCTTCCCTACCCCACTCTGCTTGTACTAAACGCATACCTACTCCTCCCCATCCCAATTGTAATAAATTTATTATTCTGATTTAAAAATAAATAATTTTTTTATAAATTTATTAACCTCCTTTTTAAAAATTAATAAATAAAGAGTTTTTTTTTTTTTGTTTTTTTTAGTATTACTATTCCATAACTATATATATTAATGGGTATGTTAGGTATTTTAAAATATATAAGTGATATTTATGCAACTTCATATTGTAATCGGGCAAGCCGCCCCTAACCCCATTGGCGGACCTATGAGTAGTCATGGGGGGCAATGGCCCCCTCAAAGTTTTGAGAATTGTAACTTTTACCCCTATTTTTTATGCAAATTTAAAAAAAAATTAGAAGCTGCCCACTAAAAAATTTTCGTATTTTTATATAAAATCCTGTTATGTATTTGCCCCCCCCCGGCGCTCAAAGAGCTAGGTCCGCCATTGCCTAACCCTATCAAGTTTCAACTTCTTTATTCCCAAGCTCGTTTTATATACTTTCAAAACTCATCCCATTAGGAGCACGACGGGCAATTTACCTAAAAACTTGCCCCATTGGCTTCCCTAAACACCGCCATACTCTATTCGGAAAAAAGTCAAATAAGAAGTTATCCTCAACATTTCATCGTACTACAAATAGTAGCACCATCCCCTCCCCACTACAAGCATGTTGATTGTTCTTTAAGAGATATCCTTTTGTTTACAATTTTAGTGTTACAACAATTTGCAATAAAAGGAAAAATTATTCATAATAGGCACAACAAAATTGTTATGCTTAAAGATGCCTTTTTTTTTTTTTTACTCATAATTTCTTTTTGAATCAATGTGCATGTATTAATGTATGATCGACATACAAGTTAATGGCATAAACCTAGGAACAATGGGGTTCGACTTGGGTTACATAATTTATACCTGAAGACCAGATTGCATGGAAGAAAGTGAAACCTCATCACATGCGAAAGCCACAACAATGTCAAGAGAAGCTGAGGAGGACAAGATAAACCACCCAAAGAGAATAGTGGAGGATGTTGGTTCAGTTGATGAGAGCTGCTTTGGCCACCAAATCCTACAATTACTTGTAATTGTCATCTCATGATCTCAGCTAACCCGACTATCAAAGTGGGTAAATATCCTACATAGATGAGAGTACGAATTTTATTGCATTGCAAATGAACAAAAATTATACACTTGAAATGATTGAACAATAAATTGACATGGGTGTCCATTCTTCTCTGTTTGGTTGCAAGAAAATGAGGGGAAAAAAGAAAGAAAATTTTTAGATTTATGTTTTCCAAGTGGGGGTCTCTATGCAGTTAGTTATACATTAAAAAAAATTAAAAACAGTAAAACAAAGTAAGAACACTCATTTGCATGGAAATGTTCTCACTATCAGGTGTTGGTTGCATATTTTATGATCAAAAACCAAATCAGTTAGCGATTTTTGTGAAGTTGTTATCAAAAATCAAATCAGTGTTTGATAACAACTTCACAAAATATCCTTAACAATTTAGTTTTTGACCATAAAACATGCAATCAACACTTGATAGTGTGAACAATTACATGCAAGAGAGATACAACTACATTTACAGGCAAGCTATTTGTCCAAATAGCTAACGTACAAATAGCTAACACTCACAAAAAGAATATCAAGATAGATCCTTATTCTCCCAGCAAAAATAATAATAATAATAAGATCGTTTTCTCATTGAAAACAATGATCGTAGGTAACATCCATAAAATCCATTATTTAAAGTCACGAATGTTCCACATTTTCATCACAATATATGATTTTGGAAACTGCAAAACAAATGAAAAAATAATAATACCACAATACCTTGAAAGCCTTGCAGGCTGAAACAAAGAAGATAATACAATTAGAACAAAATGTTGAACATTGAGGCAATCATTATTTCTGAATCACAACACAGAGAACACTTAAATATATGTATATATACAGACAATTTCTTTATTTTAATCGGAAGAGATCGGTGAGACCAGAAAAAATAATGAAAAGAACAAGGAAAACGACTAAGAACACTAAATTGTGACAAAACGAGGGTGCTGAACAAGAGAGAGGAGACTATAGATCACCATTCAAAGAGAGCTCAAAGCAGGGAAGTATTTACACTTGGTGGGATTGTCTGGCTTTCTTGAGTACGTCACCTAAAGATCACAGTAAAAACCTAAATACATGCACTAACATAAAGATAGAGAAAACTAGATGAAGACATCTGCTATGATGAGGAGGGAGAAGACTAGATGACGAGAGAGAATACAAAACAAACCATGGATGCTGCTTCAGTGTCAATAGTGCTTTCACTTGTTTTCTCCCACGGAAGAGCTGAGGTGACAAATTAGTGCTTCGTTTTATATATGGGGAAAATGAAACCTAATAGCTTGTTTGGATAAGTGGAGGGAGAGGAGTGGAGAGGAGAAGAAAACACTTGCTAGGAGGGAGATGAGAGGAGAGGGTAGGATAATCCTTCCTTCATGTTTGAATAACTAACAAGGGGAGATGAGAGAATGGTGTAATCCTCACATCTTATTTAGAAAAGAAAGTAAAGGATTGAAATGTTTAATTATGTGAATAGAAAAGGTAAAATAGAATTTCACTTCTTTTAAAAAATAGGGGCAAAACCTAATCCTTTCCCTCCATCTCCTCCCATTTTAGGAGGAGAGGAAAATGGTCTTTTAAACCCCTCCCACTCCTTCCATCTCCTTTCCTCTTCTTCCTTGTTTTTAAACCAAACATAAAATAGGTTGTCTTTCCTTTCCCTTTCCTCTCCTTTCATTCCAACTGCTTTAATCCAAACATATTGTAACAGTTTGTTTAGATAAGTGGTGGGAGAGGAGAGAAGAAAGGAAATTATAGGAGAGGAGATGAGAGGATATTGTAATCCTTCCTTAATATTTGAATAACTAATGAGGAGAGAGGAGAGAGGAGAGGATAAGAGAGGTAGTGTAATTCTCCCCTCTTGTTTGAGAAACATGGAGGAGAGGGAGGAAAGGAATTGAATGTTTTATTAAATGAATAAAAAAGGTAAATTAAGAATTCACTTTTTTTAAGAAAATAGTGGCAAAACAAGGAATCACTAACTCTCTAATCATTTTCATCCGTCTCCTTCCTCTTATGGAATGAAAATAAAATGGGCTTTTAAGTCCCTCCCACTTTTAGAATAAGAGTAAAATGCGCTTTTAAGTGCCTCCCTCTTCTTCCTTTTTTTCAAACCAAACATAAAATGAATTCTCTTTCCTTCCCCTCTCCCTCCCTTTTCTTTTAACTCCTTCAATCCAAACGTATTATAATTCTCGAGTAAAGGTGGTGAGGTCAATTTGGACTGGGCTATAAAAGTCCCATATGATTTAAAAATGAAAATAGAAGACTACAAGAGATGCAACTACCATGAGACTAGCAAGAAACAGTTGAAAAAACAATAACTATAATTTTTTATCAGGAAAAAAAGAAGTAATAATAGGTAGGATGGTAGTTTCTAGCTTTTAGATGATGTCTTGTGAACAAATTATGGTAGAACCTTGGTCCTAATATCATGATTAATTTAGGTATCGTTTGATAAAAATTTAAAAAAAAAAATTAGTTTTTATAAGTAAAAAGGTAAATTTTTTAAAATTCATTTTTTTGGCTTAAAAACAAAAGGTAGAACACAAAGGTATATGCTACTTACATTTTATCTAATTCAATGCTACTCAGAGAAGTTATAATCCCCATTCCACTTGCATTTTTTTCATCTTGTGCAATACATGTGTATTTACATGCACATACATATACACATATAAATATATGTCTATAGACTCTATACTTATATGGATGTCTATATTGAAATTAGTTTGTTAATCATTTGAATTTTATTTTATTTTTGTAATTGTATGGTGTTTTTCCTTGACTTCAAATTATCATTTGATCCTTCAAGAATATGTATTACCCAATTTTTTTATTTTTTATCTTTTTGTTGCCCAAAATGTGTTTTTTCACACCCCATACAGTTATCAGGTCGAAAATCTAAATGTGTCACGACCCAAACCCCGCATAGGTGAGATTAAGGCACATAATTGGCCACCGAGGCCTTTCAGAATCAAATGGGTTACACAATCTCAAAATTAACGTATAATTTAGCACAGTAGAAGCTTTAATACTAATCTCAGAGTCACATTGATTCATCAGCAAACCCATCTGATCAGAGCTCAACTACAAAACCTTTTTAATATTACAACTATTTTGGAATTTAAGTTACATATACATCATCAAGACACCACAAAATCATTTACGAAGTCTTAGGTATAAAACCTCAAAACTAGGATGTACACCGGTCTCTAGACAAAACTATACATGTAGCTCTCAAAACTTTAGTGCAACATCTATGTATTATAAAAGAACCAAGTTTAAATTTCCTGTCCCGCTTCACCTGAATGGTTGGGATGGAGCTTAGGGAGTAATTCCAATTCCATATCATGGATTTTATGACAGAAATATAATGAGCACTACTATGTATATCAAAACAATTCAAACAATTTCGTTTATACTAAACTCAGGGTTCTTTTATGTTAAAATTGGTTAACAATACAGTTCAAGAATCAATGCTCAAGTACTAAACTGAGGTAAAGCCATAGATAAATTTAGATAAATAAAGAGCTTATCATTTGGCTTATGCCCACCACTACAAATGGCACAGATCATATAACGAGATCTCAAATACAATTTCCATTTCCAATTCGCTGAACTTTATAGTCATGATATTAGTCCGCATGCGACGTATCCACTTTATATAGACGAGATCTCAAATACCATTTCCATTTCACGAAACTTTATATTCGTTCTATCCAGATTCATAGCCCAAGTTTTAATTCAAAAAGCACAGTTGTAACAAAAGATATCCATGAATTTTAAAACACAGCCCAAACAAGTTTTCACTATCACTAATTAAATCTCATCATGCTCGTATTTCAATTAAAACACAATAAAATACTATTTGAAATCAGAACATTTTCCAAAACAAGGTTCATCGAAAATATTTATAGAAATCATCACTTGAGGAAAGAGGATTACTCACCTCGCGTCATTAGTTTCTTTTCCTTGTTCTCTTTTCCCCTCTGATAACCCTGAGTCGCGGTCCCGGCCGGCGATGCTACTCAGTTCTCCATCTCTTTTCCCTTTCGGTTTTCGTTTCTTCTTCTTTGGTCACAAGTAACAGAACCATTAACTATGCTCTCTCTCTCTCTACTCTTGTTTCCTCTTTTCTCACTGGTTCCGATTCGCGCAAAAAGTGGTATTGAGTGTTGCGTTGTAAACAATTTTATTTTATTTTTTTGAATAAATTATTCTGATCCCAGGTTTAAAAAAAGTAAACTCCGGACATTTCTTATTTTACTTTCACACATTAGAAGTGTGATTCAGATATAATTTTAAAAATGTTATAATTAATTTTTAAAAAAATTATAAAAATATATTTAAATATGATAATTTAAATTTTAAAAAATTAAAATAAATAATTTGTCAAACACGTATTTTGCGTTTTAAAATTTAAAATCGATTTTTAAAAACGTAACTAAACGAAGCCTAAATATCTCACTTCAATTAAATTTTTATTTTAAAATAACAAAATCATTTAAAAAAATAATTTCTTTTAAAGATTTTTTTATTTTATACAAAATTAAATTTAAAATAAATACGTTATTTTTATTAAAAAATAAATATAATAAAAAAAATATGAAAATGACAGTTTTATTATTTTAATAAATAAAAAAAAGAAAAATTTATAGGATGAAGATAGAGAAAGAATCAAGAGGTGTGTGTGTGTTACACATATAGATGGGTGACAACTATGGCACAAATGACGATTGTTGCTGGTGATGTAGCTAGCAGTGGGAGCAATCGGGATTGGCGGTTGAAGGAAGTGTTTATCTGTGGAAGAAATTTGGGTGGATGGAGATCGCGATAGCAAGTTAATTACTAGTTGCTAAGTCATTGAGTTGTAGCACATTTTATGGTGAGATTTGACTTTTGAAAATTTGTAGATTATGTGTGTGAGAAAACGGAAAAGAAGCCACAGGAGGTTGGATGATCGGTGGTTGGAGGTGTCATGAGGGTGACGGTGGGCCTGTGCAGGCAGAGATGGTGTCATGTTGATGGTAGTTGTCGTAGATGCTATTGTTGGTGCGTTGACGACGACGATATGGTGCCAGCCTGGTTACTAAAGGCCATCGTGGATGGCACCATGATGGCAGTGGCTTCTAGTGGGTTTTGTAGAGTCGATAGTCGCCGAAAGTGGCTTTTGGTGGTAGAGTTGATGGTTGTCGAAAGTGGATGGGTATCTGATGTGTGCTTGTGGATTGTTTTTTAAAAAGAGAGACAGATCAAGAAATAGATCAAGTAAGAGAAAGGTTGGGAGAGATTGTCGATGGAGAAGGGTAATTTAGTCATTTAAAAAATATAATATCGTTACATAACACTTTTAAATCCAAACTTAAATTATTTAAAAACTTAAAGAAACTTTTAAGATTACAATGTTTTATCTTGAACTTTAATTCGTAGTCACTTATTTTAAAAAACTTTATAATAATTAATTATAAAATAAGAAAAAAAATATGACATATATGGATGATTTGAGAAACTCAATATTTTTGAGTGTCACAACCAAATTAGTAAAAAGAAAAAAAAAATGCACGTAATTTACCTGATGACAGATATGCTAAAAAATCAAATTAGCATGGGAAGAGAAGGACTAAGCTTAAATTTCATTTTCAGCCTCCCGATAATAATCAAGGCATACCACTCCTCCACAGTCGAATTAAGTGAGTAACAAATCAACCATACTTTTGCAATCTATTTTTTTTACCAACATAAGAGTACTGTTTACAACTATTACTTAAAAGTTGCAACTAATCACAAAAGAGTTCCTTTAATACGGACCTTCTAATAAATCTAACCATCAACGACAAGATATTAACAACTAAACATACTTTACTTTCAAAGACTTAAACGGTGACTTCTCTTATATAAAGAGACGAGATATCACTTGATCATTGAGGACTTTGTTTTCAATCCAATTCATTGTTGTGTAATTGTCTAAGATAATGTTGTAAGTTTCGACATCGTGTTTGGTATGATAGAATAGATATTTCAAGAATGTTCATTCTAATTTTTTTTATTCTTGTTTTTGTTTGGTATGAATAAGAATGTCTACTTTATAAAATGAACATTCCATTAAAAATTATTCTAAGCATTCATTTAATCTAAATGAGTAATCATTATTCTATTTTATATTTTCATTTCATTTCTGCGTACCAAACATAGCCTAAGCTGAGTTGTAAACATTCTCCAATTAAATAAAAAAACAAACAAAAACGAATCCTTATCATACTTGAATTCCGAATACCCCATACGAATTCTTTGTCAAGGAAATTTAAGGATATAAAGAGAAAATATAGGTTCAAGAAAGCATGTAATAAACTGCCTCCAAAGGTTGCAAACCAACTCGTGATGAACCAATGTCAACACCACAGAATTGGTATTAGAGAGGTTCTTTATAATTTGTTGTTTTTATTGTAGTTGATAAAAAGTTGCCCATCATTTAAAAAGAAAAATGGCTTAATCTGATTTCACAATACTTGAAAAGTAATTTACTGCAGCAAGTGGAGTCACCTGTTAAGGAGGACAAGCATAATGTATGAAATGGTCAGTTTGCTAGTAACATGCAAAAGTGTTCCAAGTCAACATGATTTATGAAAGAAAAAAAAAAAAGCCATCGGGAAGCAAAGGGACCTTTCCTGAAAGGCCCCAAGCAGGAAGTCTCAAGCCATCACAAGCTAAATTCTTCTCTCTCTCTCTCTCTCTCTCTCTCTCTATACACACACACACACGTGACACATTTATTTATTTGTTTGACAATCAAAGACCAGACCTTGGCATAAATTTCTTAAAGAGATGTCCCTATAGTGACCTAGAATGATGAAATAAAAAATTACATTCAATGCTAGCATGATTCTCTAACTCATATGATGTGTATGTTGAACTTTCAGTAGCATAGTTTTTGTAATCTCTCTGATCTCTGAAACGGTATTCTAGTCTGGAGATCATGACACCCTAACTATAAAGATAAAGAATCTAAATAAGAAATTGATAAGAAAATTTTATTATCCACGTAGTTAATACACCCGAACTATTAGAGTTCAAGAAAATATGAGTTCTACCATCAGTATCATACCTTTATAGTCTGGACTAGTGCCATTTTCAAAAACATACTGAGACAAATCAATATAAGATGCACTCTATAAGAACCAAAAACACAAAACATTTGCTGTGTGCCTGAATATTTATAAAAGGATCACAGTTCTCAATGTGGACATACACAGATTCATAGATACATATATACACAGATACACAGTTTTCAATGTGGAGATATAGATTCATAGACACACATACACACAGATGCGTATATATGTGCAAATATACAGTAAAGATACAATGATCAACCTCCCATACTGTTGGAAAAATGAAAATATTGACCATGAGAATAATCTTTGGTGTACTGACTGGATGCAAGCAAATTGATCTGCATGTAGACCTCAAATATATTAATTAACCAAATGAGCTTCCGCACAACATGAAAAATGAGTCAGCATGAAAATTACCTTGATGATCTCCCACTTTGAGCTAGGACGCGTATGAGCTGCTAAGACAGCCATGTGAAAATGCTGGTTTCAGAAACAAAAATATACATGTTCAGAACCTCACCATGGAACACAATTTTCATAGAACAATAGAATATAGAATATAGATGCATATTTTTAATAACACTGTGGATGTTTCCTTCGGGGAAAAGAAAAAAAGGACCAAGTATTTTTTAAAACATAATACTAAATTATTGATGATATGGTCAACCTGTTTGTTTGCTTGTAAATTTTCTTTGTACTCTGCTGCTATGGACAAATTCAGTAGAGAATTCAAGAAGAGGGAGAAATAAGAGATCTAACTATTAGAATCTGGCTCCTGACTCCTAGAAATGTGTACAATGTTTAAGGAGGCGGGACTGGTATTCAGACATTCCGGCTTAAAACAACTCTTGCAGGAGGATTTCTATTTCAAAAGAATTATAGTGATAATGCATCATACTTGTAGCATAGTGAACTTACTCTAAAAGGATCACCCCTTAAGGATTGCACATGCATTGGCTTCCCCAAGCCCCTACCCTGCGGAGGAACAAAATGCACCTAACATCTTTAAGACAGCCATCATTAACAAAGTAACAAAGAGCAAGGTGATTAAAAATAGATGCCCCCTTGAGTGCAATAAACCAATCTCATAAAAGAAATGTACCTCCAAATAGACATCCCTAAGTCGCCTTCCAGTTTGAGCACAGCAGATGCGAATTACATGTTCATCACAACTCCCACTGATAATATAGTCCCTCCCATTCATGTAATATGAACGAGTATAATTATGTCCACTTCCTGTTGAAGCTATCTCAAAATTTGTATGGAGCCTGCCATCGACTGCCAAAAGTTGTTTAACCTGCCACCCCTCAGCAGTTAGCCTCAATCTTGTACACATAAAGAACACCATTGTTTTATTATTTTCTAGTTAAATATGGAAAATCATTGCACGTAAGAGACCTTAACAAAATTGACATGTTGCATATTTAGAAAAGGATGGAAACCTGTCACGTATAAGTCTCCTTGGTTTTCCTTTGACCAGATTTAGATTGTGATACTGATTAAAAGGACTATTATAATCAGAATCAGATCTGTTTAGTGAGGCACTTGAAACCTATCACCCCCCAAATGCATACAGTTCATCAGTAATCTATTAATCTGTGAAGTGTACATTCTATACTGACAAACTATAGTTCATTTGTAATATTAGTGACAATACCTCATTGTCAACAGCTGACACAAGCAGATAGAGGTCATCAGGAGAGAAGCAAACCATCACATTTCCTCTTGAACTTGAAGCTGTATAGCAAGGCCGTACTAGTTTCTCTCTCAAGTCCCACATCTTGACATCATGGTCAAATGATGAAGTAACAAATATGGAGGGAGAAAGGTTAGCAAATTTAGCAACATTAATGGGTTCTCGATGCATATCAGTGAATAAGTTTAAGCGTCTGCCACTACCAATGTCATATAGAGCAACATGCTTTGAGTAACCACTTGTAAGAAACTGCTCATCCGTTGAATTGACATGAACAGAAGTCAACTGCTCAAAATCGTCAAAGGTAGTGCTGGACATGTTATAGCTGTCTGCAACTTTTGGCAGCATATGATTGATGTCATACAATCTCAAGGAACCATTATCAGAACCAACAAGGATCTGCTTATTCAACACAAAGTAATAAGTATCAGCAGTTTCCCAACAAAGAAGATTAAAATGCAGTAGCAGAGTAGATTTCCATTAAAAATGCTCTGTACATTCAAGCATATGTATAGGCCGTCAATTACCATCTGGCAAATTTCAAATTGATAGCGAAGTTATGAAGTTTTTGAAAATCTTCAAATAATGCAGCTCATGCAATTTTCTGAGGGGAAATTTCAGTCAACTTTTCTGAATTTTACATCCAAATGTAGCATATACGAGGTTGTCTTTGCAAACCAGAGTTTGTTAGTTGTGTAGTTCTGCTTCATGGTATCTTGCCAAGAGAGAGAGAGGATGAGAGAGAGAGAGAGAGAGAGAGAGAGAGAGAGAGAGAGAGAGAGACTTTGCCTGATCTCACACACCTGACATATTAAGAATTATTTTCATGATTTATTAATTATACTTAAAATCATGATAAGAGATGTCTATTATGGTGACTCAGGTTGGCTGTTAAATCAGAGATCTTAGAGAGATTCTATGGTAAATGCGAAGTTGATTTATATGCATTTTATATTATGATGTTTGGCATTGAAATAATTATATCATATGGTAGTAGAAAACATAAATACCCTCAAAATCTTGATTCTGTTTGAAAGCATGATTCCACTATAACTAAGGATATATAAGACTCGAAAATAAATTTTAGATGGTGGTTCAAAACCACCTGAATTCTACCACATATTTCTTCAAGGAAATTGCATACCTTAGATGGATACTTTTTAAGCCAACAGAGTCCCAAAACACTGTCTGTTGCTCCAATGGATGGGATATAACTAACAATATTCCCATTTTCATGGTTTATAACTACTACTTCCCCATCCAGAGTTCCAAAAACCATGAGACTAGAGTTAGATGGATGATACTCAAACTGCCTTGGCCGAAGATTCCCACCTTCTTCTTTGCTAAGGTGGCTGATGTTAGACACTGAATGTAACAGCGGCCATGCACAAGACCCAAGTTTGGCAGCACAAAGAGACCTGGAGTAGAAACATTGACTTTTTACATACAATGATGGCTGCTTGGTCCTGGAAGAATTTTGGTGGTGACTACTACTTGCTCCTGTTTCACGCATATGCAAAACACTGGTAACACTTTCTTTGTGCTGTCGTTTATATGGTAAGTACTCATAATATTCAGAAAAGATTGTCCGGGCCATTTCTCTGTCAAATTTTCTGATGGGAAAATTATCTAAAACTTCCAAACGGGGCAAAGAAGCAATCATGTACTCCCTATAATGTTTTTCAAAGCAGATGGGTGAAGGATGATGTGAAACATACTTCTTCAATGCAGTAGAGGCATGTGTTAAATCCCAACCAAGTGCACTCACAGGATACCCATCTTTGTCTTGAACATGCAATTCTCCAAAAGAAACCTGCTACACAGATTAAAAAATATAGATAAAAAAACAATCTAAACCTTCTTGTTTCAATTATAAAATATGTCAGCATCACAAGCAAAACTGCATTCCAACCTCAATTTGCAAATTGGCCAGTCCATTCAAGATGGGATGGGCATCAGATGAGAGCTCCATTGAATCTCTTCTTTGAAGATGACTTGAAAATTCAACTATACTATCATCTGATGAATCTTCAGTTATGCAATGAACCTCACCATTCATAAATGGATCACCGATAGAAATCAAGTTCCTGACTGCCTCATCTGTACCAGAAGCTTGAAATTTAGCATTCCCACTAGCAATAGAACGCGCCTCAGGTGTAAAAATGCTTGTTCAAATGACCTGACCCAGTTCGGTCACAAGCAAGATCTGCTATCTCACTGGATAATGCAGGACATGACCCAGTGTCCTTGCAACACAAACAATTTTGAAACCGGAGTTCCGCCAAAGAAGGAAGCTTTGACAAGGCAGCGCTAGTTGTCCAGAGATTAGCAATTCTTGTTTCACACATTGAGAGACACATCAGATTCGGCATGCAAGCAAAACAATCTTTATCCAAACTAGTGAGTGAAGTACAAAAGTCCAGATTCAGAGTGTGCAACTTCATGAAACTTCCAACCATGTTGAGCTTTTGGATCTCAGGAAGACCTCAAGTTTAAAATTTGGCAAGCCAAACCACCCTCAAAAAGATCCCTGGAGAGATTTCAAATTGATAAAGGAGTTAATGAATAGAAAAAACACGTCCCTATAAAACTTTCTTCTCAAATCTTGTTAATTAGCCTGGAACGCTGTTCTATTTTGCTTCTGCTCCATTTAATTAATATAAAATCATGGTAAAAGTTTACAACTCCCTTGCCTCGACTGTCAAACTTTCTTCTTCTCAAGAGGAGTTCAGGGGGAATCAATATGATTGTAAACTGGAAGATTTTTAATTAGGTTCTATTCATGAAGGAGACACTAAATCATATGCAAGAACGATGAATGGTAAATCACTAGAACAGACCGCAATAAGTTCTTAGTTGACATATTCTGAAGGTCAACAATTCGAAGCTTCAAATTGATTGCACGCAGCAATGACATAACATATTCTTCATTCAAAGCACAGTTCGACTCGATGAGTACGTTGACTGCATCAATATCAGAAGAGTCGATCTCTAGGAAGACGTCAATAAGTGGAGAGAAATCATAATCCTTTAGATGGTTCAACAAAACTGCTATGGTACATTTCTGGTGGATGGATTTCAGAATCTTGGCCTGAATGATAAAGAAAAAAGTTTATTGAAATAAACTTCACCACCCCACAAAGCAAAAGCAACCATTCATATAATAATTATGTAATAATTATAGCTTAAAATGAGTAAGAGTCTAATTAAGAATGACCTGACATAACCATGATAATACTGCAGAGTTGGGTGGCACCTCATGCCTCTTGCAAGAATCAAGATACCTAGCACCCAAATCAAAATAATTTGCAAGTTATAGAGCATTAAAGTGATAAACAGCATTTGGAATAACAACCCTTGTTCAATAAAGGACAAAACAGAGAAAACAATTAAGTTATTGAAAGAGTTCATACTATCAGCTCTTGGGGGAATAACCATTTTCCATTTTCTTTAGAAATAAGAAGCACTAAAAACATTTCAATAATGAGAAACTGGTCCACATATGAGAAGCCAGAGATATAGTCTCGTTATCATGTCTCCTTAATCTCATACAGTGTAACTAGTACTTTTTTACTTTCTGGTTCAAATAATTAATCCAATAGAATAGCATACAAACATTACAATGATAATGATACACATTCAAAACCCAGATTTTTCGCGTTTCTTTCTTTCCCTTTTTCTTTTGGTAAATCTCCAACTACAATACTGTCACCCTCCTTTTCTATGTTTTTCTATTCCCTTAAAACATACAAAGCCTTAGTAGTTGATAAGAAATCGGCCCAAAAGTATTCTGAGTACCATGACTGATTCAACATATCCAAGTTTGAAACATAACAGTATAACACCACCCACCAAGGCAACTTGCCATCTTCACATTTAGCCACTCAGATATTTCTTGCAGTGGCCAATGCGAAGATGCAAGTAATTATACACAGCACTTCTTTATCTTTTACTCAGTTTCATATGAAAGTTCTACAAATGAATTAGTAATTTCTAACAATCCCAATAGTAGTTAATGAACTATTTATATTGAAAATTTGCTAAAGACTTGGGTACCATGAATGCTGAATTCAAGTAAACTTCTCATCTGAGCAACCCAATTTGATTTCAGAAAATCCATCATCAAATGTTTTCTTCCCAGTGAGCAATTACATGATTTTTACTAGCGACCCAGTGTTCATTACTCATACCAATTCCTTCAATTCGCAGCCCAGAAAAATGAAAGAAGATGAAAAAGAAGTGAACAAAACCCAAATTTTAAATTAAGTAAAGAATTCCACAGACCAGCATGCATCAACCATAATTGGTATGATCCCAATCAAGAAAAATTTACAAATTTTCTGAACCAAAACTGAAAGAACACAAGTTAGTAATCAGAAAGTGCAGAGTGAAAGAAAACCTAGAGAGAGAGAGAGAGAGAGAGAGAGAGAGAGAGACCTGGCCTCCAAGCTGGAAATATCCATCGGCCGCTCTTCTTCACCTTGTCAATTGTGATATCCAGAGTGAGAGAGTATAAGCAATAGGAGAATTGACAAAAGCACATGCGAAATGGATAAGCATTAGAGCTGTACTTATCGACCTTTATTTAGTTTTTTAGCAATATCAAAGTGTACGTATCAACTATATATATTTATTCTGATGGGAATTGTCTTTTGGACAAGTGACAACCGATGGCATAGAAGGAAGAGAAAGGGTGGGGATGACGAAAACGATGTCTCAACCTTCTACCTTGTTTGGTGCGTCACTTGTATTAATACACGTTTAAATGGAGGCATAGGTGATTCAGGGAATTGGGGACCAGCGTTTTACATGCATAAACGCGATAATCAAAACGGTGATTCCAAACGCACTATATTATTTTTATTTCTATATAAAAACTAGATTGAATGAATTAATCATTCTATATATATATATATATATTTAACTCTATCTCCTATTGACTATTCAAATAAGAAAAGAAAAAAGTCTTTCTTTTCTCCTTTTTTTTTTTTTCTCTTAAACGTAAAAATAAAGTGAAGATAATAACTTTCTTCTCTTTACTTCTATTTTAAATTATTTTCTTCAAAACTTTCAAACAAAGTGTTATTTTCATGTTGTATTGTCAATCTATTAGCTAGAATTTTCAAGAATTTTATTGAAAGATCAAGTTAATTAGTGAACTTGTATATGGACAAAATAGTTTACCAAGAACTTCATTATTCATGCTCTCATTTCTTCTCTAATAAAAAAAATACATTTTCCGCTCACTATCCTAATTTAAATATATATAATAAACAATGAAAAATATTTATTTTTTTAGTATTATTATTATTATTATTTATTAATTATATATATGTATAAATATTTATATCTGTGTGTGTGAGTGAGATAGTAGGTATTAAATACGTAAGGATATGTTATAATGAGTTTAAAAATTCATTTTCCAAACCTACTCCTAACCTAATCAAGTTTTAAATTTTGCCTTTAATCAATCAAATTCACACCTAAATCATTTATATACTTTTCAAAATCATCTCTTGTTAGGACCCAGTATTGCATATTAACATATCTTTAAATCCTCCAAAACAATACAATTAACCCAGTTGGCCCATCCTCTCTTTTTACTTTTCTTTTTTATTTTTTTTGGCTCAACTATTTGACAAAAAAGAAAAAGAAGAAAAGATTGACTTGGCTGTTGGTTTGAATAAGTACAAAAATAGGAGAGAAGAGGAGAGGAGAGGAGAATAGAATATAATTTATGTTTAAATACCTAAAATGGCAACACCATTTTTTTTTGAGAGCAAACCATTAGATCTCCAAGAAAGTAACATATCGAAATAAATCTACAAAAGCCTTTTTGATACTATTTGCTCTCATGGTCATGACCCCAGAAAAATTGATAAATATTAAAAACAAAAGAATAATGTTATTTTTATCATAAAGCTTTATTATTTATTGACGTAGTTGTTCAATGCTAATTAAGTTTTTTAGTGTTAGTTAATTAAATTTTTTGGTCTCACCTAACAAAACTAGCACTAAAAGACTAAATTTACTAGTACCCGAATAACTACGTCAACAGATAATTCTATTCTAATAAAATATTATGATAAGGATAATATTACTCAAAATAAAATGTAAACATAAACTAATCAAAATATATTTATATATATATATATATATTAGACTTAAAAGTCCCAATTTAGTGGGTGTTCATAAGTCTCCGGACCTTTTTATTTTGTTTGAAAGAAAATATATTTCTTTTCAATACACATGCCTTTATAAATATGACAAAATTTTTTGGAGAGCTAATTTCTAAAAATCCCACATGGAAGGCCATCACTCCTTTTGTTTTCCTTAAAATTGCCCCTCCTTGAGCTCTAAAATATTATTATTTTAGAAAAATTATTTTGATATTCTTTAAAGTTTTTGACAATTATACTGATTTTTAAAATTATACCGACCTCTCTTATTTTTACTGATAAATTACAAATATCTCTTCCGGTCTTTTTTTTTTTTTTTTAAATGGCAAAACTACTCCTTTCATTAATTTTTTTTAACCAACTTTTTTGGTTTTATTAAAAATAAATATTGGTAAAAATATAAATTGATTTTTAAATAAAATGAAAATAAGTTATTTATTTTATATAAAATACAAAAAGTTTTAAAAAATTAATTAAAATTGAAAAATATGTAAAAAAAAAAAAAAAGACATGGTGGCAACTTCTCGTTCAAAATTGGTCAAAGTTGACGACGAGAGGGTAACGACTTGGTGATTAGCAGCCACCGTGGACAGCACCATGGTGGCGGTGGTTTTCGGTTGGTGTTGTAGATAGAGGTTGACCGATTGTGCACCGTTGATAGATCTTATAGAGAGACGACTTGAAGAGAGAGAGAGAGAGAGATCACATATGAGAAAGACAAAAACATTGTTAATTTGGTAAATAAAATAAAAAATTAAACCTAAGCACTACTGAATCTCTATTCACACAACTTCAATGAAGTTGTTTATCTTTATACTCGATCTTGTAAATACTCATTTTAAAGAATTTTTTATTAATTAATTCTTAATTTAAATATTAAACTAATTCTACTCACTAAAATCACTTATTTCAAAATTAAATTCTTATTAGAAAAAACTCTCGAGTGACTCAAGTTATTAAGCTACCAAAATAGTTATGTGACTGTAGAGTCCTGAAAGTAGTCAAAATACAAAAGTAGAAAAGTTTCCCTTCCATCTCTTCCAAAGAATACAGAAGCCAATTTAGTAAATCATAATATAAAAAACAAATGGCCAGTAAATATAAAATCGAAGCTCGTTATGATAATAATTAAGTGAACAAGGGAACAATGATTCAAAAGAATTAATTAAATGGAACACATCTCTAGAACAGCCAACCGAACACAGCCCATCCCAATACCAAGCTTCCCAACATCTTCTGCACGCAATTCAACTTCTCTGCTCCGCTCTGCAAATTGTTTTCACAATTCAAAATATCTCAATTAATTTCTTTATTTTATTAGCTGATTTCAGATCTGGATGCAGATTTTCCATGTTAGATCTATTCTAAACTATGAAAACAGAGACCAGTCAAACGTACCTCGTCTGATAGAGACGGACTAGGGCGAAACCGAGTCAAGACTCGGTCCAGGGGCTTCGCTTGGTGGTGCAGGTGGCCCGAGCAACTCGGGAGACGGCGCCGGTGATGGCGCATTGTGCTTCTTAGTCTTCTTCTTGCTCGGAGCTGGAGCCGGAACGGCCGCAGGAGGAGTCACTGGAGCTGCAGCAGGAGGAGACTGCACAGGTGCGCGAGACGGAGGAGAGCTGACTGGCACTGGAGCAGGTGGCGAGCTCACTGGTGTCTTAGCCGGCGGTGCCGATGCTGGCACGGGAACCGCAGATGTCGGAGCCGTAGCTGGAGGAGTTGAAACTGCCGTCGTTGGTGCCGCGGCTGGAGGAGTTGAAACTGCCGTTGGTGGTGCCGAAGTCGGAGCTGTCACCGGAGCTGGCGATGTTGGTTTCGATGGCGCCGTCGCAGTAGCAGGTGATGCAGCAGGAGTCGCCACCGTAGCCGGCGGAGTAATAGTCGGCGCAGCAGCGGGAGACTGAGCACCAACACTGGCCACTATGATGCATATAAATGCAAAGGCAACCGCATTTTTCCAAGGCCATTGCTCCTAGAAAGAAAAACAAAGAGAGTTGGCGATGCATGGTGATAGTAGCAGGGGTATAAATAGCCGTTGGATCAATGTCTTTTCCAGAATAAAGTAAACGTTAAGACAAGACGTAAAGAAGGTTCTGACACCTGGTTGGTTAGAGGGGGAGAAATTATCCAGTGGCACTCACTCCACGTCAACTAGGAATTACTATTCAATAAAATTTTCACAACACATCATCACATTGTATTCTCAAAATTCTTAAACTGAATCATAAAATTTTTAAGTTTTTCGAAACATATTCACATTACATTCAATAATATTGGAATAATATAGTATGATAGTCTTATTATATAATTTTTTTCATGCTAACTACCCTTTTTGTTTGGTCTCGATTTTAAATAATATCATCTATTATTAATTGAAACAGTTCGATACTTTAATTTATAATTTTATTTAAATTGAGACTAATTTTAAATAATTATTTCAAATTTTTAATAACAATTGTTCACATGAACATGTGTAACTATATTTTAATATCTTATAATTTTATATAAATTTGAAATAAGATCATATAATTAATTTAACTAGCAGGTTATGTAATTTTGATTTAAACAATTATAGTTAACAAAAATAAATGACGTTTGTAATTAACTATCAATTGAAATGAAAATTGAATTATTTTAATTGATAATAAATGTCTTATTTAAAATTAAGATTAAATTATAAAGTATTAAAGTATAATTAATCGTTTTATAAAATTTAAAAAATTATAAGAGTTTGTAAGATATGTAATTTTTTTATAAAATAAAAAACATAAGATATTATAGTTTATCAAAATTGATCTATATTATGTCTATATACATAGAACCTACTGGCACAATCCCACAACAAAAAGAAATGACAATTTCACATGATAATTACCATTTCGTAGGGCCATGCAATAACAAACAAAAATGGCAGCTTGAAACATCTGTACTGTACAACCTGTGATGTGGGCCCTAATTGCATGTGACACCACCACAGAACGTTTAACATAGACACGTCACAGAATCAGTATTACGCGTTGAACCGAATCATTTCTTTTGCTGGCGTTTTGATATGCTCAAAGGCGTTTGTACAGCTGGAAATGGAAGGTGGGGCCTGTTGCATCACTGCCAATGAAATTTGTACACGTAATGCCATTCAGCTATGATTGCGGCATACTGGAGGTTGGCAAACTTTAGCGGGACTCCTAGGGCACCGCCGAGGCGGGGCCATTCTTGTCTAAACATTTTTAAAAAAATTAAAATTAAAATTATTTTTTGCAATAGGCCTATCAAATATTATACATAACATTTTTTGTAACAAATTAATTGTTGCTTTCAATAATTATACCAACTATATTTACAATAATATATGATTCTCAAAAAAAAAAATAATTTTATTTTTGCCAATAGAAGACAACAAAAAAAGATTGCTGGCACACGGGTCGGCCAAAAACATATGAAAAAGT
This sequence comes from Nyssa sinensis, assembly GCA_008638375.1. Lineage (NCBI taxonomy): Eukaryota > Viridiplantae > Streptophyta > Magnoliopsida > Cornales > Nyssaceae > Nyssa > Nyssa sinensis. Next base: position 55,789,475 of record CM018048.1, read on the forward strand.
ATGTGGTAGCAATTACCTTTAATTGATGAAATGATTGCGATGGCCAAAACATTTGAATATCATCACTTAGACTTTTCATTACATTTGGTGGTGCCATACTTTGTGTTGGGTAGGTCCCCAACAGTGTGTTGTGGGATTGCAATCACCTGTCTTCACTCAAGGATTCACAAATTTTAATATGAGATAATTAAATTAAAGATATTAAAATTAAAATATATATATATATATATATATATATATAAATATATTAAAAAATTTAAACATGTCAAGTCATAATTTATTTAAATATTTAAGATTAATTAGACCTACTTCTCTTGAAATTTTTGATAATTGTACAAATTTCTCATAGATTTTCTAAAATAACACTATCTCTTTTTTAGTTTATGTGTCAATCACATATTGTCCCCCCTACCGTTGCTCAGAGACGAAAATTGAAAACATAAGCATAGATCTTTTTTTAAAATACCAATTTTGCCCTCACGAATATTATAAGGACGAGATTACCCTCCCTTATTGTTATAAAATTGAAATATTACCCAACTATTTTTTTCCCTTTATTTCTATAAACTCTCCCTCTTGTTCGAATCAACAAGACCTGTCTCCGCAGCACCAGGACCAATACCTAGTTTTACCTAGTTTTTTACTTACAAGGAAAGGGAGAAAGATTCAGATCTTGTTGTGGCATTCTAACGATCATAATCCTTTTCTCATGGTGCTATTCACATTCATTCATCAGCCTGCTGAAAAAGCCCTTTCCCCTTTCTCTAATAAGAAGGTAAGCTCGTTCTCTCTTTGTATTCCACTCATACCTGTCTCTGCAGCATTGGAACCAAGATCGGGCTTTGGGCATAGTCGTAGTACGAGTGATATACTCTCTCAGCGTGATGTTCCTTTTCTTGTTCATCTTTCTCTCATTTTCCTCTGTCTTCTCTCCCTTTTTTCCCCTTTTCACTTTGATTTCCTTTTTCGTTAGTAGTCAGCCTTGTTTTTTCGAAACCGCCCTAGCTCTAGTATTGGCGGTTTCGAGATATCATCCGCCTCTGCCCCTTCTTCTTTTTCTTTATTCGTGGAACACCTTCTATTCCTCATTTTTTTGCTTAAAAATGGCGGTCAATTCTCCAACGAGAAATCATCCGATCGATCGATTCCCCAATAAGTAAGTCAGGATATCATCCGTTTCCCTTTCCTAATTTCTCGGTGCGCTTCCTCGCTTTGTTCCCTCTTTATATAATTGATGTCCATCCATTGTATTCTTTGCATAAGTCTAATTCAATCTCAAACCTTCTTGCATCCTTTAAGTTTCCTAAGGTTTTTAATTGTAACAGCACTTTTTTTGTATAAGTCCCAGCTTTCTTCCTTAGGATCCTCCCATTTCAGAATGATAGGCATGGGTCCCCTATTGTAAGAGCATCCTTTTTTTTTTTTTCCATCTTCCACGCCTCTATTATTCATCGTTAGGGGCCAAGTCAAGCGAGTCAAGCGACTACCATAGATAGAGTTGGAAGCTGCACTAATGGACACAGAAGGAACTAAAGCCTGAACTGTGTGGTGTGGAAACGAAACCATATAGGAAGAAGAAATGCAAATAGCGTTATTGACTTTTTGACCAAATAATATTATTAAATATATAAAGGTAAGTTGGTAATTGAATTAATTTCGTTAACACCATTCGTCCGACCAAATTGACAGGGGGATAGTGTTTTTTTAGAAAGTATAGGGGAGGTGATAAGTGTAATTAACCTTATTTTTTAATAAAATTAGGAATAAAAAATACAATATTAAAATTTTTGAAAAATTAAATCTTATTTTGTTAAAATATTTTAATAAAACTAAGAATAAAAAATATAATATCAAAATTTTTGAATGAGCTATGGCTTTCTCTTATCCTCATGCATCCGCCTCAGCCTGTGATGTGTACCAGATCTTCCATTTACTAAATTTGGAGAATAGAACCATGAAAAATGTACACAATGCCCTATGATTATCCTTAAATCACCATTAATTCAAATTTTCATGATTTTATCTTATTACTAACAAATGATGCAAATCAGCACCTAGGTGATATCTTCTTATGAGCCGTAAAATCGAATTCTTACGAGAGCTTATGTCTGGGAGTACCCATTCTCTTCAACGGTACAAGTTTATGCAAAATGACATTGATAAAAAGTTAGTAAAATTTATTCATTCGAGACATAAGCCACTTGTAAGATTTTTCATCATTACTTATTAAAAAAAACACAAATTGATGATGTCGTTTTTTGTCTTCGATAGTCCAAGTCCAAAATCTTTTCTCCGAGATATTTGCAAAGAAGTGATTAAAAGATCACCAGTGGAGGTCCGACAAAGAATCCTCTAACGGTCAAGTTAGTAGCTTGAACAAAGAACTACTAAGAGTAAGTGTAAAGTTTGATAAAAAAAAAAGTTCCTCTTCTCGTTGAAGTCTTACTTCTTTTATAGATGATGAATATCTAGTTGTTGAGATCTTCCCAAGAAAGTAGGAATTTGATTCAATTTTTTTGACTTAGTTAATTATTGCATATTTTTGAATAACCTAATCTCCGCCTGTATACCTCCGCATTGAATCATGAGGTCTAGAGGTCATCTTTTCAAATTCAACTCGGCACTAAATGATAAGGTCTGGATAGTATCCTTTTAGGATTTGACTTAGCACTGAGCAGTGAGGTTTGGATGGTATTCTTTTGGATTTCACTACCAGGTGTTACTCTTCCCTTTATGAACTGAGTTTGGGTACATCGCAAATGATGAATTCTCATCTATCAAGATAGCCATTGTAGCATCATATGTTGGTGACTTTGGTTAGTTTTAAGATTAGTTTGGCGAGATGTTTTTGCAAGAGAAGGATCACTCACCTCAAGTTCTCGGTCTGTTTCCTTAATCTCATTTCCCTTATCCTTAGTTCCTAGATCCATAAGTCAAATGCACATAACTTCACATTAGAACATAAACATTACTATCGGCCATTTATTATTTTTTGTAGCCTTTATTTTCTTGATATAATTTTTTTTAATCATTATTTTGCTTCTTAAAGTTTTTAATATTTAATTAATGACTAAGTCATCGATAATTAGGTCAGGGTGTTACAATTTTTCCTTCTTAAAAGAGTTTTGTTATCAAAATTCAAGGGTTTATAGTTAATAGAAGATTCTGCTTCTTTTACTCTTACTTGTTCTTTGCTATTGGCATCTAGAATATTCTATCATTAGTGAGATAGCTTTTAAACATTTCTTTCATTTATTCCCTTTATGGTCCACTCTAATAGCGTTCTCAAAAGTCGACCTGACTTTTTGTTATTATTTTCTATATCATTAAATCTTATTGTGTCGTTACATAGTTTCATTGTCTAGGCACTTGTATAACATGAAGCATAGTTCTTCAGTATTCAAGTTCAAGTAGCAGAAATACTTGGGGAGGCTGAAGTGCTAGGTGAATCCTCTTGTGGAATCAACGAGTACACTCGTCCTGGCCTCCGTTGGTTATTTTTTTCTACTCCTGATTTCTGGGTAGCTTTGCTAGGTGCAGTGGCGTTTGCATCATTAGAATTGAACATTGGAAAATCTTTAATGAAATGGCCTTTCTTGCCACACTTAAAGCAAGCCCTAGTGCCTCAACGACATGGGCCTCTATGAAGGTTCTGGCATATGGAGCAAGGTTAGGTGTTGCCACTCCTTTTTTATTTCCTTCCTTCTTTGGGACTGGCCCCTTACTCTGTTCTTCACCCGATCTTTTGGGCATGTAGGATTGGAGTGCAATGTGCCAAATATATCACATGCACTGACATTTACTTTGGAAATGTTTTAAGATCATGTTTGGACGAAAAAAATAATTGAATAAGATAATTATATATCACCACCCTTTGATATAGATTATATTTTATTAGAGTTAGATATAAATTGTCCACATGATATATTATCTAAGTCAATTAAAGAAACCAAATGTAAGATAAAATAAGAGTTATCCGATCTAATCATCTTATCTTGCCATCCAAACGAGATCTAAAGGACCTGTTGAGTTTGCTTGGTATCTTAACAAGGTATATGTAGTGTGAAAATTGTAGTACCTGGTTGCTCCAGTAATTTGTGTGTTCAACTTCATTTTTCTTCTTAGAACTCTCATATAATCATTCAGGGCTATGTTTTATTTTAAACTGCATGCTCATGGAGAGAAATACGATCAAATAATTATTAGTTTTCTAATTAGCAACTTCGTATTGTTATATCCTCTCATGTTTTATTTTTTTATTTTACAATGTGTTTATAAATAATCCATATCACTATATAACTAGTCTAAACTACCTCTGATTTTCATTATAAGTGGTTTGTTTCTTGCCGTAATAGAGGAGTTAATTTGATAAAAAAAATTGATCAAAATTGAAAAAATGTAAGAATAAATAAGTGTCATTTTTGATAAAAAAAAATTGATAGAAGGGAGATATCTGTATATTTTCAAGTAAAGTAATGAGAGATGTCAGTGTAATTTCAAAACCTCAAAAAAGTCAATATAATTATTCTAAATCTCATGAGAGGTCAATGTAATTTACCCTTGTTTTAATTTAGGTGGTGGTGGCCTTTGATTTTGTTCTAATAATTCATTTACTGGTTAACATTTAAAATTTTCACGTGACAAAGAAATTTCTATCTTCTAGAAAGAAAATCTATTTGGTAGGATATTCATGATTTTTTTTCTTCTAAATATCTTCAAGTGAAATTTCTCTATTTGTTAGACATAATTGTTTGTCCATAAAATTGTAATTTTCAAGCTTATATTAACTTTTTCAACATGACAAATTTTTTTTTCACAATTTCTCCAAGGTTTTTTAATTTGGTAAATTACACTGACATCTTCTGAAATTTATGACAATTATACTGATCTCTCTTAAGATTTCTAAAATTGCACTGACCTCTCTTACTTTACAAAATAATATACAAATACCTCATTTCAATCAAATTTTTCCTTCAAAATAACAAAATTACCCATTTCGTATTTTTCTTCTTCAATATCTTGACCAATTCTTTTTTTCATTTTTTAAATTAATATTGATAAAAACCTTAAATTTATTTTATATAAAATAAAAATAAGTACCTTAAATTTGTTTTTAAAAACAATTAGAATAAATAAGTCAAAATTGAAAAAAACAATGAGCAAATGCATTGAAGTTTGATTGTACAATTTATTATTTTTCTCTTACATAAGTAGTTATTTAAGCCAATCCTAAGAGTAGACCATGTAGGTGAGACTTCCTGGGAGGACTTAAGAAGTCCCCTTGGGACCACTCACCCAACACCAAAAAAAAAACAAAAAAAACTCCTGAAGTTTCATGGAGGCCAGAGAATTTACTTGTAAACGAAAATTGACCCAAGTTCTATTTTTTTTAAAATGAGTTATTTAAGTACAATATCACAGGGGTAGAGAGATGGACCGTGTCTAGGAGAGTGGAGAGGATCCCTACCAAATTTTGTCAACAGAAAATTAAAGAAATTAGAACAGGAAAGATCCATCTCTCTCGTACACACGACTCCGGTTCGAATCGCTACACAAACACACAATTGTTAAGATTTCTTCCTCCCTTGCCGCTTGTATCAGGGAAAAAAAAAGAAGAAAAAAAAAGAACAAACTAAGGGTGTTATAGCGTTACAAATATCTCGAGTACGAGTGTTTGACGACCCATTCATGCAGAGCACTTAATAATTATGAGTCAACAATATCTTACAAGCATTTTTATAATTTGAAGCCAAAATTAACTTTGATATTTCCTTCAGCATTTGAGCCTCTCAGATTAAGACACTCGACAATAATGATATAACTGCCAAAGAAATCTATCAAAAACCTTTCCTAATCCTTAGATTTGTTGGATTCTACATCCCATTATTAATTGTGTGAAACTTAAACAATGACCAATCATTGGAATATAGCTACTGTTAATGTGTTTGTTTTTTTTTTGGTGTCATTATGATATAAATTAGTTGGAGTAGGTAATGTAGCCCCATAATGGGAATTATAAAACCAAGTTTGGCACCGCCACAACTAAGATTATACAGCCTCGGTAAAAGTACGTTATAAAGAGTCCCTTGTATCCCTATCCATATTCCTATACCTATTTGGACTAACAGGCCCAAACCTGTGGCCTCAATCAGAAAAGAAACCAAAAAAAAAAAAATACAAATTTGCAATAAAAAAATATTTCCTGTAATCTCACACTAATCATAGGACCAATTCAAACAACTGTTTTGTTCTAATAAACAAATGCACAAGCAGTATCAATTACATATGAAACCATCAAAATAAATAAGGTATAACCAAAAGTATATTTTACATATGAAAATCAATATGCCCAACAGCTTATGCATCCACAAAATCACTGGTTTTTGAGGTTACCCATGTCCATTGGAGGGAAAAGAAGAGGAGCTTCCAGTAAGACTGAACATGTGTTTCTACCAATTTAACAATACCTAGCTTACCAGCTGCCGCTAAAAGTGTGTAAGACGGGTTTTTATCGAATTCTCACACAAACAGAATGCAGTCTGCAGCTACCGTCGAGAAAAGCAATGGATAGGGATATATTATCTACAGTTATGGTTATTGATTAGCGGTTAAGTTTGTTTTCAATGTTGTACTATCATTGAAGTTGCCAGCCAACATGCAAAGGCAGGCACAAAACAGCAGCTATAGCCGGGAAGTGTTATTTCAACATTGTCTTGGCAGTGTTTTATGCTCATTATTTAAATGTGAAGGGCTTCTTAATTAACATAAAACTATTTGTACCTACCTGATAAACACCAGTACTTTAGAGTTGATCCTTCCCCAAAATATACCAGATTCAATCTTGTGTATAGATGGCAGCCTATTGAATATCATGTATCGCCAGTGTACAGCACCCAAAACTCCGTTTTAACATTGTCCAATTTTCCAACTCGTAACCATGAAAGCCATGAATTTTAGCTTTTCTGAAAAACAGTAATAAAACTACAACAACAAAACGCTTTTCCACCCTATAATCACCCACCCTTCCAACACACACAAACAGGGGGTGTCATGCTGTGGCACTTAAACCACTGTACGACTTTGGCATAAAAACTTAAAAACACTTGGTCTTCCAGAATCAAAATTAGAAAATCCAAATTGCATAGCATTCTCTCTCTCTCTCTCTCTCTCAAAAGGAACTAAGCCATTTCTATCAATAAGAAATCAACCTGATAAATTAGTGGTCAATAATCCAATACTCAAACATCTACCCAATAGTTCTCTAAAAAGTAGAGGTGACAAATGTTATCCAAACCTGTCAACCCGCCTACTAATTAACGGATATAGATAACTCATTTAGTTGGCAGATCATAAACGGATTGGATAATAAGAAACCCGTCAATTTAGTGGGTCAATATGGGTTGAATATGTGTGTTTGGCGGGATTGAGAATGAAAAATAAATATATATATATATATATATATATAAAAGAATATATATATATATATTTTCATTTGAGAAAGAACAAAATAGTAAAACATATACAATAAATTATAAAACAAAATTAATATTTAGAGAATATAATTCAACATCACCATATATATAAACAAAACACAAATAAGAACCTTGTGATAAAAAATAAGTTGAATTGGTCTTTGCTAGTAGCTTTGAAAACCAGTTTTTCTCCATAAATAATAATTGGCATATACAAACCACATTAGAGAGATACATATACAAAAATATGAATTTATCTTATTAGTCTATATTAGTTACAAAATAAAATTTCCTATCACTACTTAAATACATAAAAAAATTAATTACATTATATATATAGCAGTATTACATATATACATTAACTATATATGTAATATATATTAACTATATATATATATATCATACTAGCTATCTATATAATTATAACATATATTAATTATCTACAAATATATATATATATAATTATTTATTGTATAACATAAGAAATCAAAAATTAAAAAAAAGAGTTCTAGTATAAAAGAATTTCTATCACTAGTGGTGGAAGAGAGAAGTGTAAAAAAAAAAAATGATAAGACGGGAATACAGATTATATACAATTATTTTTCACGAGAAACATAACTTTTCTTGTAATTTTTGTGAGGAAATAGAAGTGACATTTTCAAGAAGAAAAACAGTTATATGGATCCGATTTTTAAGGAGAATTTTCCCTTTCTTGCTAACCATACTCTTAATAAATTTTATATATTTCTCTTTCACTTTCCACTATTTTTCACCTAACCAAAAGAAGCCTTAGGGTGGAAAAAAAAAAACGGTTGGATTTGGGTTGGCCCCATCCACATTTGACCCATTTAATTATGGGTCAAATATGGGTTCAAACAGTTTTGACCCAACTCATTTTCAACCAGCTCATTTTGCTAGGCCTAATATATATTTAATGCCCAAATAAATTATATTACCTTGAGAATGTTGATTTTTTTTATTTTTCATTTTTTAGGATTAGATTACTCAATTTCGATGTAGAACAAGTTATTGAAGTCTTTTAGAAGTAATGGTAGTGCTCCACTAGTAGACACAATTTTATTTTTTTTCCGTTTGTTTCCAATAAAAGTCCAAGTTATTCATCCCAAAGAATATTGTGGTAGAAACAAAAGAAATTTATGTATTTATAGTGATTGGAAGTTCTTTTTTTCATTATGAGATATCATTGAATGATTTTCATTTAGTCTTTCTTGGATGCTAATATCTTAATATTGCCACTTGCATTATTCTTTTAAAGCTTGAAGCGGCAAACCTTCATCAGATAATTTCTAATGAGTGAAGTTATGGAATCCTGTAATCCTAATCAAATTATGAATGTTCAGAGATAATTACATAAATTTATATCCATTTACAAGTTTTGTTTAAGTCTCTAGATAATGTTATTTATCAAAACAATTATTTAAGTTGTTATTAGTTTGACAATTTAGTTCATGCTAGAAACGAAAATGAACCTGTGAAAGCAATCACCATAAATTTCGCCTGATTAGATCTACTAATAGAGAAAAAATATTTTTTTTTAATGTGTTCACAAAAGCTTTAAAAGAGAAATATGATGAATTTTGTTAGTCATATTACTTGATTGAGATGTGACAATCTTAGGTAGTGTTTTGTTTAAAAAAAAAAAAAAAGGTAGCGAGTCAAATTCGGGTTGACCCGGCCCATTTATGACCCCGTATTTGACCCGACCAATTCGAGTCAAACACAGTTTCAATCCATTTATGACCCGATCCTGTTTACAACCCGCCCAACCCACTCGTTTTGCCAGGCCTACTAAAAAGCGTTAGAACAGGTAAACAGGAACTACACCATTTTTATCAAAAAAGAAATCAACCTGGTATGGTAGTCGATAATCAAATACACAAACTGCAAAATATCATCAAATGGGTTTGTGAATGCATTGACAGCTTTTAAGAATTAAGATCCTAGTGAAGTTAGTTAGAAAAAGGAAATAAAAAAAAGAAGTGAAAATTGTCATCTATAACATGTATATTCAGAAATTTTAAGTCATTGGTACTGTGAGACAACTGGTGGAGGAAAAAAATTAAAGAAAAAAACTTGCAATTTCATCATAGAGAAACAATACAGAACAATCTACAACATGCAAAGATATAATAACCCAAGCTAGTGAGAACATGATGAAAATCTTGCCTGAACTTGACCTCGGTTCTCTCTACTGGTTCAGGATTCCAGAGTAAACCACTCCAGAAACAATCAGTGATCAGAATGCCACCTAGCTTACACTGTTCTGCAGAGAGGTTAAATTTGGAAAATGTCAAAAACAATTTTACAAAGGGACCGTTACCATGCCCAACAAAAATAAAATAATTCCACTAAGTTTCACTTCTACGTAACATTCAAAAAGAGTTCATTTTTTTCTTCACAATGGATAGCATTTCAGACAATAATATATTATAGTTATGCAAAAGGTCATATTCCCGATTTCAAGAACTAATTTTCCCATAAATTCATTCTTCTGCAATGACTCCAATGAGTTTTATAAATACAGTTGACCCTCTTATAATTAATATTCAATAAGTTAATAATCTCTAATAATTAATAAATTTTTAAAGAACCAATTTGGTTCTTTTATGCATAAGTAATAATTCTATTACCTAATAATTAATAAATTTTTCATAAAAATCCTTTATAATATTAATTATTAGAGAGAAAATAGTTATATATTTACTAGAATATATCCCATTTATGACAATGTTTTGATAATTAAGAGTTTCATTCTTGTGAACGTACTCTCCAGGCGGGATACTTAACACGTTAGCTACAGCACGACACGGGTTGATAAGTACAACGCCTTATACATAATTGCAGTCAAAAGTATTATAAGAGGAAAAAATTACGACATTAGCAAGAGTAAGAAACACAATTTATTTAGTTTAAGAGAATATTAGGAATTTTTTATATTTAAAGTTAAACATTATATGTATTTTTTGGTGTAAAAAAGTGGAATATCATTGAAAAGTTGTACAAAGATCTTCTTTTGTACCAAAAGTTAGATTCATGTAAGGAACACTTTTTGATTAATAAATATACGAGAAACCTTAATAATTAATAATTCAAATAATGAATAAATTTTTAATCTCCCGCGTTTATTAATTATAAGAGAGTTAACTGTAACCATTTTAAATGATGAATCAGAATCTTCACCCGCTACAGAAAACATGAAGGAGTAGTTTCATTTTCATGACACATTCGGATGCCACCTTACATATTCATCAGACCAACTGATGCAGTTCGCTAACCTCTTAAGAATGTAAAATGCTCAGTCAGAATAGGAGCTCAGAGCAGCAACAACTGATCCGGTTGTCTCAAAAGTTGATGACACATGTGGATAATCTTTCCAGGATGTAGTGACCTTGAGAGATGGATACAACCAACTCTTTACAGAATCCACAAAGGAGTTTGGATCAATGTTCAGAATAGCTTCCCAATCCACCTGTAAACCTTGTGGGATGCTCCCAGTGAACTCCATATTAGCAGCAAGAAATAATCCAAGCAAAACTATGAACCCAATGGCAGCAGAGCCTCTGCAAAGTGGCATGAAGTTGTACCTGAAAAATAATTTAGTTCCATTTACAAAAACCAACCCAAATAATTATCTGAAGGCCATTACTGCTGGGAGAGTAGACCAGAGTCACACCTAACATTTAACATTATTGTTACAAAGTGGCTTCTCTCAGGCTTGAATTTGCATTCACGCTTGACAGCCATTGAACCAAGTAATGGCCCCCAATATGACAAAAAAAAATAAAAATAAAATCATGCAATGAAATCACATGCGTTACCAGTAATATGTCATCCTTAAGATTGCATCTCTCACGTTTTCCAGCACACCGATATCAGTAGACCCATAAGTCTCACCACAATACGCATTGCATAAGGCCTGCAAATTCACGGGTACATTCAAACATTAAATGGGATCCAATCATTCTAATTCAGAAATAGCAAAGGCTGCATTATATCAACAAAGCAAGTTCCAAAACTTTAAAGAACAGCAAGGAAGATGGATGAGAAAACATAACTAAGGTTAAGCAATACAAGAGGCACTGTGGTCCATTGACATTGGCACATACCTGCCTTGCAATAAGGCAGAATGTGGATCCTGAAGTATTGCTTAAGCAATGTGGGTTAAGACACCAACCAACCATCTAGGCTAAGGGGTAGAATGTACAGACACGCAAAACCAGTTGATAAGAAGGTAATAAGAGTGCTCGTGTAAGCATATGCCATAGTTCCAACAGGGGAGAATGTGGGTCCTGAAGTATTGTTTAAGCAGTGTGGGTTAAGACACTAACCAACAATCTAGGCTTAAGGGGTAGAGTGTAAAGACACAAAACCAGTTGCTAAGAAGGTAATAAGAGTGCTCGTGTAAGCATAGTTCCAAAGGAAAGGGTTAACTCAGGTTGACAGAGTAATATTGGTGTTCTATCTTATTCTTTGTGCTGGGGGCTACCATTGGTGCTATGCCAGCTAATATTGCAGAACATAGCACAAATTGGAAGTCTGTGTAGGAAAGCTAAATTTGCACATCTTATGAAAGTCATGCTGTCTAATGAATGACTCTAGGGCAGATCAATACTGTAAAAACATCCTAGTTGGTCTTCTTCTATTTCAAGTCTCGAGTAATCTTCTTGGCTGGATGGATCAAGCTCAACTAATTCTAGAAGGTACGAAGGTTTTAAGTAACAGACGTGGCCATTGTAATGGTAATGGTCGTGGTGATGTAGACGCGGGAGTGTAACGAGCATAACGTAACAGACATGACTACCGAGTGCGTGATTTTTTTCATTGCAGAACTCCTTAAAATTGTCCTGATACGCATGTTTTAATGACATAATTCCATATATATGAATTTTTAATTCCATATATATTTTTGATAGTTAAGTGACCCTTGCAATGAGAGTTGAATCTAGGACTTTAGAAATAATACACAAACTTCTTCCCAACTTATCCAACCCCAAGCATTTTAATTATATATAAATCTAAAAATTTTGACTTTTAAAACTTGAACGGTGTGACTAAGTGTGTAACAATATGGCAAAGGTTTTACCAAAATATGAAATTCAAAAATTATCACACACACACACACACATAGATACAAGTATATAAACTAAAATATTAAAAGTACAAATGTTTATACAATATGTTACTTCAGCCAGACTTACTGCACAACGTGGAGAAAATGGGCTAGGCCTTGTCATATTTCCAGCCTAAATTGTATCCTATGAAGCACATACACTATTTTGACTCACGAGTCCGTGTCAGACACCGACACTCTTGGACACTTCCCGGACACGTATCGTACACTCGAAAAAAGAATGTCCAAATGTTTTCATTTTTTTTTTTTGAATTTCAGATATGTTCAATGTTTAGTAAATTTGTTTTGGAAATTGAATTATAGATGTTGATGATTAAATGAAGAAGTTTTTTAATTTTTATTTAATCTCTCTGTTATTTAATATCTTAATAATATTTTTTGTAATTTGTGTGTTTTATGTCAATTTTAATTAAAATAATGTTAGATTTTTATTATATGATCATATAAGAAATATAAAAGAATTATATATATTCAACGTGTTCCTGAAATGTCCGTTTCCTACTTTTTTAGAAATGGCGTGTCTAAATGTCTGTGTCGTATTTATGTCCCGTGTCTGTGTCCGTGTTTCTTAGATTGTATCAATATCGCAGGCCTTAAAGGGCAAACCTAGAGCATGAGATTCCTACCATTGTGGGGTTTGAGAAGGATTAGATGTATGCAACCTTACCTCTGTAAGTGGAAAGGTTGTTTCTGCGACTCAAACCTGTGTCCTCTAGGCCTTAAACAGGGAAAAAAAGGAAAAAGGAACAGAGCAGATGAACCTAGATGCTAGTAGGACTCTCTAGAAGAGTCAAAGTCAAAGTCAAACAAAACAAAAGGATGAAAGAAACTTATCCCCCGCCAGGGGGGGGCTGGAAGGCGGAGAGAGGGAAAAGATGGAAGATGAGAGGGCAGCAGGAGTGTGGGACATCATGAAGAAGATAAACCTGAACTAGAACTTGTAGATCTTTTTGGTCACAAGAGTCTCGATGAGTGAAATGGTAGATCTTTCTATTTGTTTGAAAATCTCTTCACCCAAATGGTAGATTCCTATACTTTTTGAAAATCTCTATTCCTCATTCTTTGCCCAGATTCCCTCTCCCCCATTCTATTCATAGAACATTATGACTGTATTTCTGAAAAAAAAAAATCCAATTTTTTTCAATCATGTTGCAGCATTATAGTAACGGCCCATTACAGTACCATAATGGCACGATGGTGGTGAAATACATTCCCTCCCATATAGCAGGGTGTAACGGGTTGGGGATTGGCTGCTACTGTTACGTAATGACAGCAATTTCAAACCTTGGAAGTTATCCTTAAAATTTTAAGAAGATGTAAAAACCCCCCAAAGGTGCAAACTCATGGCTTATATTTATATCCTATTTTCAATGTTGACTCATGCTTCTTGTGAGTACTTTGATATAGTTTCGATTTTAAGAGAATAAATATGTCCAATCAAGGTCACTTATTAAAAAAAAAATGTCCAAGCAAGGTCACAAGCTATGGTGGAGCCCAGAAAAAAAACAAAAATAAACAAAACAAAAAGGAAAAGTAAAAATTAAGTTTGAGGTCTAAGGTGTGACATACTTCCCATGCCATAGTCATTTCTGCATCAAAATCATTCCATCTGGCAGGCGTACAAGGAGTTCGAATTGCAAAATCAAATCCATGTTCTCCCCTGGAAGAATGATATATGATTTCAAATAAAAACACAATTAAATAAAAAAAATAGAATGGAAAGAAAAAACAGAGAAAAATTTGGAACCAACAATGACATCAAAATTGAGAATTACATTTTCAGAAGGGTGATCCTTGTTCCTTCAAGACGCCTCCTGAACAAGAACACAATCAAATTTTGGGTCATCTAAAGAAGTTTCAGAATGCCAAAGACTGTTTATTAACAAAACTAGCAAATTCAACATTTATAACATAAGCAATAGACAGTACTACAAACTCCGTAGGCATGATTACCCCTCAAATGCTGTACTATTGCACCAAGTAGCCAACCAGAAGTCCTCACCAATAACTCTGTAAAGATCAGAGCAGGATTTTGCATTCATAATCTGCAGGTTTTATTTAAACATTAGTTACTATAAATATTTTTAATTATGAAAATGGAAAAGAGTGAATGTCATTCAAGGGAAAGTTCATCTCAGCAGAAAAAAGAGAGTATCATATAAAATTATTTTGTAAATTATGAACTACACTACAAAAAGCAAAAGCTACAGAGTGAAACATGATAATCGGAGTGAATCCAAGAAATCGGACAATGGAAAGACAAAAATGGGGGGCTTGAAGCAGCTTCATAAAGAACAAACAATTATACAGCCTTCAGCTCTACATTATTAAGGTCAACTTTCTCCCAAGTTAATTTTGATTCAATCCTTCGACATACAACTAATATAATGGGCCACCAGTTCCCAAATAGGCTAACTTCTATAATTGCTGATTTTAATTCACCAAGCAAAAGGATTTTTTCATGATAAATATTGATGTCACTGTAAAAGAACCAAGAAGAATGAAAACAAATATCCAAAACTCTCTAGCACACCGAACAATAGAGCAACAAACTTCCACTAACGTGGTACCGTATGAAACATGGACACTCTATTTTGACTCACGTGTCCGTGTCGGATACCAATATTCTCCGATACTTTCCCGACATGTGTCGGACAAGAGAAAAAAGAGAGTCCAAATTTTTTTTCTTAATTTTGGACACTTTCTGGACACGTTTTCTCTTTTTTTTTCCTTCTTTTTTTTGTCTCTCGATTTTTTCCCCTTTTCTCCTTAGTTCTCTTTTTTATTTTTATTTTTATATATATATATATATATATATATGTTCTAGTTAGTAAATTTGTTTTGGAATTTGAATCATGGATTTTAATTATTAAATGAAATTCTAACATTTTTATTTAATCCTCACTAGTTGAAGCTTGGTAACTCTGCCTATTGATTCCCCTCCATTTTGGATTGCCTCGATTTTGTCCGAATCGAGTCTTTTTCCTTGGGTCTTATTGATGAATAAAGTACTCCTCTTCAAAAAGATCCTCAATATTTTGGTGACTCCATTGGGAAGGTAGTTTTAACCAAAACAAATGAGAGGTCCAATGCTGGGAACCCAAGCAGATGAGGAACATTCTTCGTCTGAGGGAGGTTAAGCGGCAGAGCAGAGATTCAATTACTAAGATTGTCTCTGGGCATGGCAGCATTAGTTAGTGCATTGGGACACCATGCAGGAATCCCAAAATCAAATATTGACTGTCATGTGTGAAATGCACAAGCAAGTTATGGCCATGCTAGCTATCACTGGGTTAGGTTTTGACACCAATTTTTCGCCTGTGCAGCAGCCAAGAACGAGGCACAATTCCCACAGAGTTTGCACAGCACACTCTAATATACAGAAACTAAGGCACAATTCACACAAGAATGAGGCAACCAACACACAAAGCCATTTGCAGGGAAAGACCCCCAACCTGTACTTCTCATTAAGTACAAGGATTACATCAGCTAAGGGTTGCAAAACAAGACTCAATCTCTCAGCTTTGTCTCCCACTCATTGGCTGTCTGCAAACCTAACAATGCACAATATATAGACAACCTTCACATAGAAAATTACCCTGCAGTTGACACCCCAAACTGCCCTAGGGTTTGCTGGCACCAAGTCCCCATACTTCCTTGACCATACATCCTAGTACTACTGCTTACTTGTCCACTGCTATTCTTAACAGTCTCAGAATGGCTGCCCCGATGGAACATCACCATAGCACACATCATTCCAAAAGATAATTCATCTCCCATCACCAAGACTGAACCTAGTATTATTTGGAAACTCTTTCCACCCTTTCCTAATGTACTTTCAAAACCTTACCCCAACCCCTTACTTTTTTAGTACACAAACACCCCCCCCCCCCAAAAAAAAAAAAACCCAAAAATAAAAAAAATAAAAAATCCCTTTCGTATCACCACTGCGTTCCATAGATTCCCTTCTTCCACAGCAAATCACAGCCACTTGCCCAATTAGGTCTCGTTGAAAAGCCTCAAATTTCTCATCTCCAATCTCTAAACTGCTTAGGCTTACAAACTGTCTACCAGTCAACCAAATAAAATTTGAACTTGTCTTCGAGGCCACCCCACAAGAAATCTCGCTGTAGCTTTTCAAGCCTCCTGTTCACCAAAGCTGGAATGGAAATTTACACATAAAATAAGTTGGGAGGCTTGACAAAGTACGCTTAATCAGAGTCAATCTCCCCCCTTAAATAAATGTTGTCTCTTCCATCCCATAAAATGTTTTTCAAATCTCCGATTATTGAGTTCTGAATGATGCTCCCAAAGGGAGACCTAGGTATGTAGCTGGAAGTGATCCCATCTTAAAGCCCAAAATACCAGCCAGATCCTGCACCTCTTCCACATTTCCCAATGGAATAAGCTCACTCTTAGCCAAATTTACCTTCAACCCCGGAATTGCTTGGAAGCATAGCAGGATACCCCTGGAAACCTATGTTGATCAACTTCTAAATCACTGGGAATAATAGTATCATTAGCAAAGAGTAGATGTGAAACTTTCAGCTGACCCCCCCACCAACCGACACCTTAAAATCTTTCAGCATCCCCTATCAATAGCTCTACTGATCAACTTACTAACAGCTTCCATCACTACGATGAACAGAAAAAGGAGAAAAGGATCCCGACACCAAGTTCCCTAACTCTCAAATCCATGGTCCTGCCCTATGAAGCACGGACATTCTATTTTGGGTCACAGTGTCAAACATGCGAAAAAAGAGTGTCCAACTTCAGACATATCCTAGACACGCTAGGATGCGAAAAGGAGTGTCGAACATTCTATTTTGGACACATTTGAAATTTGAACACATTTTTTGTGTTTTTTTTTCTTTTTTTCATTCAAATTTTTCTCCTCCTCTTCTCAAATTTTTTTTTGGGGGTTATAAATAGACAGAAATATGTTAAATGTAATAGTTAGTAAATTTGTTTTGAAACTTGAAGCATGGATGTTGATGATTATATGAAGAAATTCTTGAATTTTTATTTAATGACTTTATTATTTTAATATGTTAATAATATTTTTTGTAATTTGTGTTTATATGCCAATTTTGATTGAAATAATATTAAATTTTTATTATATGGTTATATAAAACATATAAAAAAATATATTCAATGTATTCATGATGTATTCATGTCTTACATTTTTTGGAAAATACTGTATCCCTGTCCGTGTCCATGTCCCGTATGCGTATCTGTGCTTTTTAGGTCCTACCTTCTCACCTAGGATCAACTATAGCTGGAGATAACCTATAATTTCTACAAATGAGTCTCTAGCAACATAAACAAAAACAAAATATTTGTGCAAGAATTTTCCTAAATCATTAAATAGAAAAAAAATGGACCATTTAGGTTTCAATTGAAACAGTTTACTTGTCATTAGCTTAACGTCACCACATTAGATTTTAGTATATTCATAGTTCTTCTCAAATAATAACATGAAAAGCAATTAATTATCGTCCATCAAAGGAGTTCCTAATTGGTATCACCCACTGTCTAAGGATATGACAAACTTTCGTCTCGTAATTGGGGTGCATTTCAGACATGCCTAAAGAGGCTTAGTATTACGCATTGCAAAGGATTTAAATATAGGAACTCATATATCATGGCATGAATTTTGAAAAAGGCATGATGCTAACAAGAAGGATCAAAATTTCATTTTGTAGCATTGTTTTGGCCATCCAAAAAATGGAAACATTTCGGAAATGATAAAAAGAATAAAAATGCGTAGAAACACTTTGAAACATAAAGTAAAATAAATGAACGTGTGAAGATACATATTATAATTAATTAATTAAAAAAGTTTTAGGATACACATCCATCTACACAAGAAGATATTAGGTGAAATTGAAAAATAAATATAAATGTAAAATAGTCATTAACACCAATAATTCTTCACTAATTAAAAGCTAGTAATTTTTTTTACAATAAATTAGTCATTAACACAAAATAATTCTTTACTAGTTAAAAATTAGAGAGGGGCTAACCCATTTACAGAAAAGGAGGGGCTACACAAATTAAACCCTCAACTCCCCCAAAAAAAGTCAAAAATATTTCTAACTGATTTGGGTATTCCTCTTTACAGTAAAAAAACCATAAACATAAAAAAGAATATTCAAATCCCACTGAGATAGTTCCTTCTCTTCAAAGATCCGTCGATTTCGCTCCTTCCAAATGCATCACACAAGGCATAAGGGCATTATCCTCCAAAAGCTCCTCAACTCTTTCCACATCTTGCTTGCTCTCCAACTAAAAAAAAATATTCCTCAAAGAAGCCAGCATGACCCAATCAATCCCAAAACAACACCAGCACCATATTCCAAATATCATGTGTCATCCTAAAATGGACAAGAAGATGATCAATGGTCTCCTCCTCCATTTTACACATGTAACAACTAATAGGCATCTGAAAACCCCATATTTTAAGATTATCTTCCATAAGAATCACCCCCGATCTGCCGCCCAACGAAAGAAGGCAACTTTCTTTGGAATCCTAGACTACCAAATCAGCTGCAATGGGACAGTCTCTCCCTTCCTACCAATCAGAAAACAGTAATAAACTTCACCGAGAATTGCTTATGATAATCCCCTTTCAAAATCAAAGCATCGCCCCTATCCCTTCTCACTACTTGACTTCCCAAAATAGCCATTAAGTCCTCCACCTCCCCCACTTCTCAATAAAAAATAATGCATTTAAACCGAGGACTCCAAACCAACTCACCCCCCACATAATCCACCACCGAAGCCTCCTTATTGGAGGTGATAGCAAATAAAGCAGGAAATCTATCCTTCAGGAGCCCCTCCCCACAACATGAATTAAGCCAAAAACAAACCCCAACTCCATCGCCCACCTCAAACCTTATCGCCTTCAACACCCCACACCCATAAGCCTCCCTAACTTCATTAGAGACCAACATCCGCCCCTCTCCTCACCATATTTCTTCGTAACAACTCGTCTCCACATAGCTTGGTCTTCAGTTGTACACCTCCACATCCACTTACCCAAAAGAGCTTTGTTAAAGCACCTCATACCTTTGATCCCTAAACCACCTTCTCCCAATGGCCTTTTCATTTTATCCCAACTTACAAGATGGATTTTATTCTCCCCTTCCTTCCCATCCCATAGGAAATCCCGCCGAGGCTTCTCTAATTTCTTTTCCACTGAAGCCGATATCGGGAAAATGGACATAACGTATATTGGAAGATTAGCCAAAGCACTCTAGATGAGAGTTATCCCCCCCCATCCCTTTGATAAATACTGTCGTTTCCACCCAACTAACTTTTTTTGAAACCTCTCTACTACCACATCCCATATCGCAGTTGATTGAGAAGAAGCACCCAAGGGCAGCCCCAGATACACCGCAAGAAGAGCTCCCACTTTGCACCCAAACTCATCGGCCAACCCCTCCACACGACCCGCTAGTTAAAAATTAGTATACAAGTTTTTAGAGAAAATTAGTCATTAATACTAAATAATTCTTTACTAATTAATGTTTTTTTTTATTTATAGAATATGTTTTTTTTTTATATATAAAATATGTGAAATTATTGTAATTAAACAAAAAAACACTATAACATAAGAGATATATACTATGTAATATACACGAATTTGAGAATTTGACACAAGTTAGATATAAAATAATAATTGGAGTAAAACAAACAGTGAGTTAAGCCCATCATAATTAGTAGCTAAATATTAAAATAAATTGCTCATCTAATTTTTCATTTCCATTATTACTTTTCCTTGTTTACTGTTTTTGAAAAAAAAATAGAAATATTTTTTTGTAATTTTGGGTCTTAATCTTTCAAGTTCCTCTTCATTTGAGAAAAAAAAGGATATTATCTTTTATTAACTTGTAAAATTATTGCTGATACGAAAAAAAATGTTTATATTGTTTCAGGTATGTTTCCACATAACAAAGTATGTTTCGATAGAAACAACTTTGTTTTCTTGGAAGTATATCAATTTTGGTATTTCACTTGTGTTTCATTTCAGTTCACTAGAAATGGAAACATTTGGACTTTTTCATTGGGAAGGAAACAAAATTTTGATCCTTGGCTAACAGTTAACAAAAGAAAAAAAAAAGTGATTCAAAATTTAGAAAACCTCGGAAATCAAGAGAACCTCTTGCACAAATTAGGGAAGGGGTTCCATTTTAATCAAACTTTTATTTCCAAGAATATAAACTAACAAATTATATTATGACTCTTCAACCTCCATGCTAGTATCATACTGGAGGCTGACATAACATTCACAACCTCTATCAATTAGAAATTTAGGATAATGACGGCTACAAAATTAATTGAACATAAAAAGTTAGCAGAATGAAAATACAATCCTTCAGAAACACTTTAAATGCCAATCATTTACAAATATGATTCTACTGGTGACAAAGGAATAAATTTGTCCTACCCATTTCTTTTGTAACTAATCCACCAACCATTAAGGTATACAAATAATGAAGATTTTCTATCATACACTTGGTTAAATGGGAACACTGTGGATTATGCAGTGCAAAAGGCAACACTGGACAGAATAATAGATTGAATCTGACAAAAATATAACTCACATCTTGTAACTTCCCATCTTCAGATAAATTAATGATATTGTCTCCCTTATTGTAGACAAACATTTTCTCCTTCATGACAGCCTTTGCAACACTTAACGTCCTGAAGAAGTAACAAATAATAAGCATTTTCTTATTGTTTTATCTTTGGAAAAAAGAGAGTATGCTTTTACCTTTGAAAATTTGGAAAGTAGCGAACAACTTTTGCTTGCCCAAGAATAAGTGGCGTGTGAGACCCAAATCCAGAATTGAACTCCTCACTAAACAGAGAAGCCCACATTAACATCAACGATTAGCACAAGCAAAATTTAAATTCTAATTTTGAAATTTTTGAGAGGAGGATAAACTATTGACCAACAAACGAAACTACTCTACAATACTGTGGCCAAAGTAACTATAGGGTATAAAGTTTCTAAAGTAACCAAGCATATGCCCTGTGTTATAGGCAACCAAATCACAATTATATTGTCCAAATAATGATACATTATATTGCAATGCGTGCATATTATAAGTGATGCATAGCAATCGTGTACCTAAGTACATATTGCAAAGCTATAGTAGTATAGTGGTTAAGTGCGGGCATGGAATCCTAATGGAAGGGTTGTGGTTACAGGTTTGATCTTATCACTTACAATAAAAAAAATTACATATAGTATATCTTCTGCATTTACACTTGATTCAGTGATGGAGACAAGTGGAAGCACCCTTTAAAGTGTATAAAAGGTGTGGAAAAGGTGCTTCCAAGCAGAAGCTTCAATTTGGCACAAGTTATTACAGAAGACTTTATTTGAGACTCCCTTAGTCCAGACATCTGCAAGTTGATCTCCGGTCTTCACATAGGGAGTATAGATAATACTACCATCAACTTTTTTTTAATAAAGTGCCTGTCAACTTCAATATGCTTGGTTCGATTATGATGAACAGGATTATGAGATATATTAATTGCTGCCTTGTTATCACAATACAATCTCATGAGTTTCTTAAAATCAAAACCAAGCTCTTTCAACAATATCTTCACCCAAAGTAATTCACAAACTCCATGTGTCATGGCTCTAAATTTTGCCTCTGCACTAGATCTGGCTATAACTAATTGCTTTTTACTACGCCATGTCACCAAATTTCCTCCTACAAAAGTAAGGATAACCAAACATAGATCTCTGATCTGTAATAGAACCAACCCACTATGCATCTGTATATGATACCACTTTCAAGTGTTCATGTTTTGAGAATAACAAACCCTTGCTCAGAGCAGACTTTAAATAGAAAAGAATTCAATAAACAACCTCCATATGTGACTAGTGAGGCGAATGCAAAAACTGACTCACCACGCTAACTGCAAGATGAGACAAATAAATCAATTTTCCAACCAACCGCTGATATCTCCCCCTATCTACCAAGGTACCTTCATTATCCTCTCCCAGCTTATGATTTTGCTCCTCTAGAGTATCAATAGCTTTACACCCAAACATCCCTGTTTCATTCAGAAGATCCAAGACAGGAAATATTTTCTCTGTGAGATAAAAATGCCCTTTTTGGATCTCTAGCAACCTTAATACCTAAAAAGTACTTTAGACTTCATAAGTCTTTTATTTCAAACTCCTCGACCAAATAAGCTTTCAATTTCTCCATTTTCTCCAAATCATCACCAGTTATAACAATATCATAAACATACACAATTAGAGCAGTTACCTTGCCTTCCAGTGAATGTCGAATAACTAATTTATGATCACCTTGACTCTGTTTATAGTCACATCCCAACATAGCACGAGAAAACCTCCCAAACCATGCTCTAGGAGACCGTTTTAAGTCATATAATGCCTTCTTTAATCTGCATACTTTTCTATTATTGAAGATTCCACAAAGTCAGGTGGAACATCCATAAACACTTCCTCTTCTAAATCTCTATGGAGAAACTTGTATAAGAAATTCCCCGAATTGGTTTGCCATTTTCATAAACGAAGAGGCCAACCAAAATTTGCAACAAAAGAAAAGAACTCAAATAGAACTCATTTTTGCGACTGGAGAATATTAGTGAAAAGAAATCCAAGTCTATTGTACTTCTTACATTTGTTCCTCCTGATGTAAGTTATTTTAATGTACCAACATCTGTGCCAACTAAGGTGTTGACTGTTTACTCAAGAAGACAGAAGAATAAGATCATTTCTCCTCTGGCTTGCCATCCATCTTCCCCGTGACTAAGTTATGGAAAACACAATATGAAGGAAAAAAAGTTAAACTACAATTTAAATCTATAGTGACACGACTAATTGAAAGAAGATTAGTAAAAAAAGTTGGGAATATGTAACACCGAAGAAAGAGACAGAGATGGTGTAACTGACACGGAACCTTTTCCTAAGATAGAGGACAAAGAACCAACCATCAACAACTCTTAAACTTTGTCTCTGCCTGAACTAGTATGGTAAGATGAAAAAGATGTAAAGGAACCAGTCATATGGTCAGATGCCCCTGAATCAATGATCCAAAGGGGATGAGAGATAATATCAGATGCATTAAAAGATGTAGCTAGGTTACCTGAATGAGAAAAACAGGTGGAAGCAGTGGTGGATGTATTCAGTTGGGACATAAGGCGTCTGAAACTATCAATCCCATCCTGAGTAAGAGTCACTGCATCCGTAGCTCAAATGCCCTGAGTTGAAGTGCCAGAACCAGTAGTAGTACTAGTAGAAGTCACTGCACTAGTATGATGGGCACGAAGTCGAAAGTTACCATCATAACGATCTCCTTGACCTCTAAATGGGCCACATCCTGTGAGTCTCCAATATGTCTCCTTAGTATATCGTGGCTTATTACACAAGTCACAAATCAATTTATCTCTATCATCAGCATAAGAAGCTGAAATCCGACAACCTTCCTGGTCTCTTTGACCCCCCTCTATTTCACCAGTAGTAGTAGCCAGAGCATATTTCTCCAGCATAGTGGGATGCATCATCACACCCCTTCTGCTCTCTACACTCTGAACATATGCATACGTAGCCAAGAGAGAGTGGAAAGGCTCTTTGCCTAGAACAGGAACACGGATTTGATCATATTCAGAATTGACCAGTTAAAAAAGGAATATGGTTAAGAAGCATATGCTTATTTGGTTCACTAAATTCAAGAAAGGATTATCGTTATACATTATTCCTTGCCATCTTGAAAAAGGGCAGGGAACCTATTCTTCAACAAGTCATCACATCACCATGCATCTTTCCAAAATCTAACCCTCGAACCCTCCCCTACCTAAAAGCACACGAGAAAGAAACTCGTGAACCCCTAAACTAATAGGCTTCTAGACTCCACACCTATAAGGTTCCACCATTTCTATTGAAAACCAACCCTCATCCTCACAACCATATTTGGCAGCAACAACCTCCCTCCAAAGCATCTTTACCTCCTCCGTATATCCCCAAAAGAGCTTTATTAAACATCCTCAAATCTTTGAAACCCAACCCGGCAAACGAGCCACTTATTAAAATTTAAAGACAACTTTGCCTTATCCCATCTCATGATATGCATCCTTATTTCGCCATCCTTTCCTTCCCATAAGAAATCTTGTTGAAGCTTCTCCAATTTCCTCTCCACTAATGCCAAAATGGAAAGACATATAATAAGGGGGGAGATTTGCGAGAGTACTATTGATAAGGGTGATCCTCCCTCCCTTTGAAAGATATTGCTGCTTCCATCCCACCAACCTATGTTGAAACCTCTCCACAACAAGGTCCCACACTGCAGCGGATCTCCCACATACCCCCAAAGTTTAAATAGTATACTAAGGGCACATAACATAAGCTTCATTTGAAAAGTATTGGTCTTTGGAAAGTTCTAACTATGATCAACACCAGTGCAAATGTTTTTGACTTGCCAGAAGATATGAGCATAAGTAACGTTCACAACATTGAAGATCTCACTTTATATTGAGGTCAAAATATGATACGCCTCATGATGCTATTGCTGCTTGACTTTGGCCAACCCCATGTTTGGAAGAAGAGATTGAAGACATTGTTGATCATTAATTGGTTCCTACTAGAGGTGGCTACTGAAGTATCTCATCAAATGGAGGAGATGTCCGCTTTCAAACTGTTGATAGATCACTAGTGATGAGTTAGACTTTGACCTTGACTTCTAAGAGTGGTTTCATGCCTACAAGAATGTCCATTTTGGGGCGGGGAAATGGGAGGAGGGTTAGATTTTGGGAGGACCAATGGTGTGAAGATAGACCATTAAAAGATTGTTTCCCTTGTTTATACAACATTGCCAAGAACAAGGGTGATTGGGTAGCCGATCATGGAGATGTGATGGGAGAAAATGTAGTTTGGAGGCCTTGTTTCCATGGAAACTTTAGGTATAGGGAAGAGGTGGCGGCTTTAGAATTGTTGAAGATTGTGAGTGGATATCGTTAAGTGAAAGTTGGGCTTTCTAGGAGCTTTCCTCCTAGATTGGAGCCAAGAGAGTATGGTTTAACAGAAGAGGACAAGGTCAGTGGAAAAAGGGGTGGACAAGAGGTCATGACAACGAAAGTCTGGGTGGCGGTAGTCGATGGAGACGAGGAAATAGCTATTGAATCTTTCAGGGGTGATCCCTTTTGGAAAGGGTGTTATTTATAGACACCTCGATTGTATGGTATTAGGGTTCCCATATTTCACATTTACCAAGACGTTTGTCCTTGTCTCATTGGTCCCAACAGTTAATACTGTGCCCCTCTTGTGAGCCTCCAATCCACTAAAACCCTTGTTCTTGAGGGGCTACAGCTTGGTGTATCACAATTCTCACCAAACTGCACTGCGGGCCACGACCATATCTCGTGTGGAGCAAAACCCTGACTACAGGACTTAAGGTGTGGCGCGCGAACACCTCGTCCTAGGGTCTCGCTAAGGAGGATCACTATAACCGGGGGGTTACAACACATTGCATCTCAAGAAAGCATGCCATAACCACGACTCAAGGACATGACTTCTTAAGTGAGTGCCTCGCAATCGCGTCATCTAGTCACTACCTCAGACTATCGCTGACAATCTTAGGGCTATTCGACTTGCCTTGCGATCTTTAGTGATGTGTAGTGGTCTCGAATATTTCCTTGGTGAGTGGTGATAACCTCGATGATTTGGTGTGATTATTTTCTGACCCTTTCAGATATAAAATGTGTGCATTCAAAGGGGATAAGATGCTTTGGAAAAGGAATAGTGATAAGAAGTTCACGGTGAAATCTTTCTACCAAGATATGGTGGGGTGAAGGGAAGAGGGTATCCATGGAAGGCTATTTGGAAGGCAAGAGTCCCTAGTAAAGTGACCACCTTTACATGGGCTGCAGCTAGAATCTCTATTTTGACCATTGACAATATTTGTAGGAGAGGATTCCAACTTCCTAATTGGTGTCGCTTGTGCAAAAATGGAAGTGAAATGGTAGACCACTTATTTCTTCATTGTGACATGGCAAGGGACGTGGAGCATGGTTTTATCTTTGGTGCGATATAATTGGGTGATGCCGGCCACGGTTTTGGAAGCGCTTATGAGTTGGAGATGTTCTAAGGAGGGAAAGATTGGAGCATTGCATGGTGAATGATTCTGCATTGCATCATATGGAGTCTTTGGAAGGAAAAAAATAGGAGAATTTTTTAGGGGGAGAAACAATCCCCTTGGTGTCTAAAAGATGGAGTGTTACGTTTAGTTTTCTTTTGGGATAAAGAAGCAAACCCATTGTATTTGGATATTTTCATGACTTTTTTGGGGGATCTTGGGCATTAATTTTTGTAAGCTGGTCCTTTTTTTTTGTATAGAATCGGTTCGCTCCCCTCAGCCGCCATTTAATAAAACTACTTTTACCTATTGAAAAAAAAATGTAAGCTTACATTAACAAGGTGCCCATGGTTCCTCCTAAGAAGTGAATATGTTTTATAGTATTGGAAGAGCTTTTCCCCATAAGAGCATCATTAGAATATTAATAATATCTCAAATTATGTTTTGTAATGTAATTGGAAGCAAAACATTTCATTCCTAAAATATTTTCTCTTTTTTTGGATAAGTAAAAGATATATATAAAAAGGACACCAAAGGGGTGCTCCGATGTACATAAAAAATTGAAAATAATTAGGAATGAAAGATTGTAATAAAAATAAACCGAATGATGTTAAAAAACTGAGATAAACTCAAAACCAAAGGGAATAACAGAAGATAAACACCTGTGTAGCACAAATATTTCTTAAGAGGAGTCATGTCTGTCTCAAAAATGGAACTCCTCTGTCACTCAAAAAATGTGGCAAACATAACTTCAGTGTGTCCAAAATGTTCTTCTAAAAATTGATATTGTACCCATCAACACAAGCCAAGCAAGTAGTGGACACTTTTTAACACAGCTAAATTAAAGTTGTAAAAAAAAAAAATTAAGAGCATAATAGTGGTAGCAGTACACAATATAATTTATGTATATAATTTTTGTTGAGCTTCATTTTCTTCATTATGAAATTGCAAATATAGAATAAATTAAATAAATATATATATATATATATGTCTTATATAATGCAAGTACAAAAAAATAATATGAATTGATGTATCTTCACCCCCACTTCCTGCTTCTCAAGGATTTGCAGTGTTTGTGTGCACCTGTCATGTCCTGTTTAACAAAGAAACCATTCAATTACGTATGCTGATGTGTAAAAGCAAGATGGACTACCTTAACTTGTCCACCCACACGACTGGGTCACAAGGTTCAGAGATCTGTCTCCACTTGACAGCCAACGAGTAAACATCACGCCATCTCATCATAGAACGGCCCGATGGTCCATCTTCTGGAACGCTACTTGAGGTAGATGTTTCTGAGGAATTGCTAGTACTACAACCAGCACCACCTCTATTCTGACTGGGAATATTAAGTTTTTCCTTTCTCCGGGCCTTCTTG
Organism: Nyssa sinensis; assembly: GCA_008638375.1. NCBI lineage: Eukaryota > Viridiplantae > Streptophyta > Magnoliopsida > Cornales > Nyssaceae > Nyssa > Nyssa sinensis. The sequence goes on from CM018048.1 coordinate 55,817,597, forward strand.
CCATATTTTGGTGTGCTTTTATTAGAATATTTCCATTCTATTTGCAGAGAACGCCAAGCCTTTGAGACCTTTTGTGCAATCTCAATAGCAGCTAATCCCGCCATACGATGCTGGTACACATCAGATTTTATATATAATCAATTAATGCAATAATCCAATAAAAAGAAGCGCATATAATGGAAATTACAACCAAAAAAAATGAAAATCATGGATATTCGTTGCTAGACTGAGTTAACATGAACTTATGTTGCCCAGAGGGGGAAAAAGGATTATGAAATGAAACAACATTCTGCTCTAAATATAATGTGCTGAATACATAGGTCTGAAAAACAGCCCAGTCGAAGCCGAGTAATAGGTGGCTCAGGTTCAGCACTGCTGAAATGGCACATGTTCAAACTTGGCTGGAGCTTGAATTTATCCGACTCTTAATGCGAAGTTGGCTCAGCTGGAGGTGGGTAAGCCAGCAAGCTTTTTAATTCGATACACACACGTACAAGTTAAACAAAGTTGAAAAAGTCAGTTTTTACCAACTACTAATCAAGTTCTGGTTTGTTGTAATTTTTAAATTTGGAAAGTCAAAAGGCAAGTTGCATGGATCCAATACCTAAGCTGTAGGCATGACATCATAGTGTCTGATGTCTTTAAATTCACAAAGCCATTTATTCGCATTTTTCAAATATTCCTTTATGACTCTGGCAACTACAAGTCATTAGCGCATTTGTAAAAGAGGCGAAGGGTCATGGCAGTTTAAGAAACAACATATATGCCATCATATGTAGTGTTCATGGGCCCTTTCAAGTTGAGCTGGGCTATGCTCCAGCTTAGCTTGGTTAATAAAAAAGCTTTCTTAAAATAATTTCATGGAATGTTAGGGGATTGAATGACCCAGACAAGTGTGTGGTGGTGAAGAACTTTTTTAAAAAAGTGGGGAGCTGCTATAGTGTGTCTGCAAGAGTCAAAGATTGAGCTCATGCAGCGTCATATCAGGAGGTTAGGGGGAAATAGATGGATTAAGTGGAGAACTCTTCCAGCTGTGGGAACAGCAGGGGGAGTGCTTCTTCTATGGGAGGATAGAGTTGTTGAATGTAAGGAAATTCAGATTGGGAAGTTCTCAGTGTCGGGTTTATTCAAGAGTAATTGAAGATAACTTCACCTGGGTTTTCTCAGGAGTTTATGGTCCTACTGTGGATAATGAGAGGAAGCTGTTATGGGAGGAGTTGGTGGAGGTTGGCAGAAGGTGGCAACATCCCTGGTGTGTGGCTGGTGATTTTAATGTTACTGGATATGCTGAAGAAAGGTCGAGAGGAGGCAGAAGATCCAAATACATGCAGGAGTTCAATGACTTTATTAACTCCATGGAATTGATGGATTTCCCTTTAGAGGGAGGCAGATTTACGTGGTCAGATGGGAGAGAATCCCAATTTGTCAAGCCTGGACAGATTCTTAGCCTCGGCGGATTGGGAGGAATATTTTCCACAGGCTGCTCAGATTTGCTTGCCAAGACCTGCCTCAGACCATATTCCGCTGATGCTGGATTGTGGAGGGGTAAAGAGAGGGAAGGGCCCGTTCAGATTTGAAAATATGTAGTTAAAACATGAAGGGTTTAAGGAGATGGTTGAAGGATGGTGGTGGGGGAACCAAATAAGGGGAAATCCAAGCTTTATTTTAGCCAAAAAGCTGAAATTGTTGAAGCATGATTTAAGAAAGTGGAATAGAGAGGTGTTTCGGAACATAACAATTCGGAAAGAGAGACTTCTTGGAGACGTAAAGGATCTGGAAAGTAAGGAACACTCTACCTCTCACACGGAGCAAGAGAAGAACAGGAGAGATGAGCTTAAGGCTGAATTGAGCAGGGTGGGGCAAGCGGAGGAAATTAGTTGGCGTAAAAAATCCCGGGCTTTGCGGCTAAAAGAAGTTGATCGAAATATCAAATTTTCCAAAGTCTTGCTAATGCTCACAGGAGCTCCAACAACAGTAGCAAGTTGACGATTGAGGGGTTACTTTGGAGGAGGAGGCAGCGGTGCTAAAAGGGGGAATTTCTATGTTTTATCAGTACCTTTACACCGAGACGAACCATAGAAGACCTAGGTAGGATAATATGATTTTAGCTCCCTAAATGATCTGGAGAGGAGGGATTAGAGAGAAGATTTACAAAAGAGGAGGTAGTTGCAACTTTGGGATCATGTTCGGGGGAAAAGGCGACAGGTCCTGATGGATTCTCCATGGCATTTTTTCAGCACTGTTGGGAGATAGTGCGCATGATGTGATGGAGGTGTTCCATTTTTTTCATGAGCATGGGAGATTTGAAAGGAGTCTTAATGCCTCGTTCATAGCTTTGGTGCCTAAAAAAGGGGGTGCAAAAGATTTGAAGGACTATCATTCGATAAGCTAGGTTGGAGGTGCTTACAAATTGATAGCCAAAGTTTTAGCTAACAGATTGAAAGAGGTGTTGGGAAAGCTTGTATTGGACAGCCAAAATGCATTTGTAGGTGGGAGGCAAATTCTTGATGCCGTGCTCATTGTGAATGAATGGATAGAGGTGAAAAGAAATAGGACGGAGAAAGGAATAGGACGGAGAAAGGCCTTCTTTGTAAAAGGGATTTGGAGAAGGCTTATGATCATGTTAACCGGAAATTCCTTCTATATCTTCTAGAGAGGATGGGGTCTGGTGTTAAATGGAGAAAGTGGGTGGAAAGGTGCATTTCTTCTGTTACCTTTTCAGTTCTTGTGAATGGTTCAGCAACGGGTTTCTTCATCAGCTAAAGGTGATGGGCAAAGCAGTGGAGAGGGGTTGGTTGAAGCAGTTCATGGTGGGGGAGCATGAAGACTCAAGGGTGGAAGTAAACCATATTCTCTTTACTCATGATACTCTAATTTTTTGTGATGGTCTTCAATCTCATATTTGTTACTTGAGATGCGTGTCATTGTGCTTTGAGACGGTATCGGGGTTGAAGGTGAATTTGAGAAAAATTGAATCATTCCAGTAAGTGATGCGGAGGAGCTAGAGGAGTTAGCTTGGAACCTTGGGTGCAAGTAGGGAACTTTTATGGTGGCGTATTTGGGATTGCCTCTTGTTGCTTCTTCCAAATCCAAGGCCATTTGGGATCCAATGGTGGAGAAATTTCAAAGGAGACTCGCAGGATGGAAAAGACAATACTTATCTAAAGGGGCAAGATCACTTTGATCAAAAGTACGCTGGGAAGCCTTCCCATTTACTTTATGTCTCTTCACCGCATTCTTGCGTTGGTGGTCAAATCATCTTGATAGATTACAAAAGGAGTTTCTTTGGGGGCCACACTTGGTCCACTGGGATAACGTAAAGCTACCATTGAAAGGAGGAGGTCTGGGAGTGAAAGATTTTAGAATCTTCAATAAAGCTCTCCTTGAGAAATGGTTATGGCGCTTTGTAAAAGAATCTACTGCGAGATGGAGGTCTACTTTGTGGTGGGTAATGGGGGGAGAATCAAGTTTTGGAGGGATTTATGGTGTGGGGAAAGCATCCTAGCTTCTGGGTTTCCCCATTTATATCAAGTGGCCATAAACAAAGAAGCCTTGGTTAGGGATTATGTGGTATTTGGTGAAAATGGTTGGACTTGGGCTCACTGTTTCCAAAAGGAATTTGCATGATTGGAAAATAGGAGAGGCAACTTCTTTAGTAGCTATTCTCCACAGTGTCCGGTTAGATAACTCCAAGGAAGACTCTATATGTTGGAAGGTTGGTTCCAAGAAGCATGGACACTCTATTTTGGCTCACGTGTCCTTGTCGGACACTGACACTCTCGAACACTTCCCGGACACGTGTCCGGACACTTGAATCATGGATGTTGATGATTAAATGAAGAAATTCTTTATTTTTTATTTAATGGCTTTGTTATTTTAATAACTTACTAATATTTTTTAAATTTGTGTGTTTTTATGCCAAGATTAATTGAAATAACATTAAGTTTTTATTATATGGTCATATAAAAAATATAAAAAATTTATATATAATCAACGTGTCCCTAACGTGTCTATGTCCTACTTTTTTGAGAAATAACGTGTCCATGTCCCGTGTCCGTATCCGTGCTTCTTAGGTTGGTGCCAAAGGGGAGTTCTCAATCAAGTCATTTTATTGGCATTTATCTAGGAAAGGAAAGGAGGATTTTTCATGAAAAGCTATTTGGTGCCCTAAAGCTCCTCCAAGGGTGGTTTGTTTTTTGTTTTTTTTTGTATGGATGGTGATTTGGGGTGCAATTTTGACTATGGGTAACTTGAAAAAGTGGGGTTTTCTTTTGGCAAATAGGTTCTATATGTGCCTAATGGGGGAAGAGATAATTAATCATCGTTTTCTTCATTGTCCATTTGCCAGGGATGTGTGAAATCTATTTTTTGCGGTTTTTGGTCACCAATAGGTAATGTCGTGGTCCGTTGAAGATCTTCTAAAGAGTTGGAATGGAACTCATGTTTCCTGTGATCTTAGTAGAGCGTGGAAATTAGTTCCACGTATTTTTTGGTGTATATGCAAGAAAGAAATGGTAGAATTTTTAAAGGAGAGATCAATTCCCTTGCTAGGTTCAAAGATAGGGCTTTACACTTCTTATACTTTTGGGTTAAGGAGGATTATTCTCAATGTATAGATTCATATATTGACTTTTTTTTTTTTTGGGGGGGGGGTTGTTCAAGCGCAAATTTGTAAGCTGCCCATTTTTGTAATTATTTTCCTTTCTTGGCCACATAAATAGAATTATCTTTACTTATCAAAAAAAAAAATAAACAAGCTTTCAGTCTAGGCTCAAGCTTCATTTAATTCCATTCCGCGACAAAGCTTCAACAAGCTTTATAGTAGATGAGCTCAAGCTGGTCACGAAAAATCTAGCTCAGTTGGAGACTTCCTTCCAGGTCAACCATAAAATTGTTCACTTGAAAATACCTCCAACTGATGAGAGAAAATTTCATTCAAGGACACTGGAATTTAGAGATAGAGAGAGAGAGAGAAGGGGGCAGGAAAAAAGAAGGCGAGCAGCATTAGGGTTCAAATGAGAAGAGAGAATTTTAGAAACAGAAATACAATGGGAACAACTAGGTGCAGCATGTCTAAACAATAAAGGATTGGGGATGAGAGACAGAAAGTCATTGCAAGCTCTTAGTGCTGACCTTTTCCAATATAGTTTTGGTGCTGAGATGTGATTGCAAAAAGCTGACCCGTTTGCAAGAACAGGAGAAAAAAAATCCTAAAATAAACCCATATGTTTTCTTACTTTTTTGAAAACACTACTGCAATCAACAACGGAGTCCAAGCAGATAAAATCCATAAAACCATTTACAGAATGCTCACATAGCCTTAATAATTGAACCTTAACTCTCCAATTTAAGGATTTTATTGCCGTCATTACTGAAAGATCTTAGATTACAATTGGCCATTCTAGAAGGAAAGGAAAAAGGAAGGGAGAGAGAGAGAGAGAGAGAGCTATGGAAAACAGTTATTACGAGTGTGAATGGTTTTGCCTTTTTTCTTCTTTATTCTTGTGTCAGTTTTTTTTGGGGAAAAGGGGGGGGGGGGGGTTGCATTATTTTTGAATTATAAGGGTTGTAAGATTGTTGATTTAAGAGTACTTTCTGTCCACAGACAAATAGCTACCTTATACGAGAACGGAAAACAAAATGAGGTGTTCAAATAGCTGCACCCAAAAATTCACACCCATAATGCCAAGTTGCTAATACAGTTCTCCAAAGTTTAAAAATCTACTTCAAAAGTGAACACTTCATTTGGTATTAATTTGACAGAAATATTAAAAGTTTGCAATTCGAGAAAATCAATAAACAAACCATAACGAAATACTTCCTGTCCTTATTTTTCTGAAGTTTTATCCACATTATAGACTTTCAAGAATGTTCCAAAATAAATGAAAAATATATATATTAAGGAAAAAAAATGTTATTTTCAGGAAGACAACAGGTTTAATACAGGAGCCAAGTACTATAATAAAATGGAAAAGGAAAAAAAGAAATACAAAAAAAATCCAAAACTATAAATTAAAATGGAGATTCACTTTTTTCAGAATAATCCTTAATATAAATCACCTGCCGCCTATTAGGCAAGAAGCCTGGACAATTATACTGGATCTTCTTGCCAATAGAATCCGCTGCCTGTAGCAGAGCAGTCTTCTGCTTTGTGACAGAAAAATCTTGCTTCCTCAGCTTTCCTTTTCTCAGAGAATCACGGAGGGAAGGTTGCCTGTAAACCTTTTCACATACATTTTTGGGATGTAACCTTTTGCACCAGTACTCCTGAAAAAGATCAAACAAAGAACATAATCAACAAAATTTGTAGAGAAAGGGACATGTTAGGACTTTTAGTCTATATTTGTGTTGGCTAATCCGTGATTGACAAAACTATTGTGTTGTAATGTGTCCAAGTCTATTTGAGACAAAGTTCCAAAGCCTTGTGGTCACTCATGCATTCACAGTTTCATGGATATACTTCCTCAATGGCGGTGGTCACAAATCACAATGGTGGGTGAGATAATGTATTTGGATACATTTGGCCGACAATTTTCACACACACACACACACACACACTTCATGCATTCTAATTGTTTTTAGGATTGGTTTCTAAGTGTGGCTTTGTTCATGAATCTTGGTATTAAAATTTGACTTAAGGATACAATAAGGAAAATGTTTTAATTTAATTTGGAACAATTTTTCATACCAAGTTATTTGTTAATCATTCGAACGACCAAGACAGTGAGGATTCACTAAGCTGCTTGTAGATTGTGGGATGGTTCATTCTAACAACGACCTATCCAGAGACTTCATGTTGAGGCTTCGTGGAACCTCGTTGGAATGCTTGGTCGAACATCCAAAGCAGTGTTAATAATCGAATTTGTATTGAAGTTCGTTCGAATGACCAAGGGCCTCATTCAAATGATCAGTAGAAATAAGTGCGAATTTTCAAATTCTGTTTAGGAAATTATTCCCATTTAACCCTAGGACTATATATGGCCTTTGACATGATTTTGAAAACACTTTTGGCTGCTACAACTTGTTACATACTTCTTATACCAAAAGGTTTTCAATTGGACTCATATGATCACATAAATCAAAGACTAATTGTTCTAAGAACCCTACCATACTTTCTACAACATCCTTGGAATACAAGCTTGTGGATTTCAAGTTGTGCGCGATCAGTAGAGTTCGAGGTTGGGTGGGGATTAGCAACCGTGATAGAAGTTGTCCGTTCATGGATTCGAACAGAGATCTACTTGAAGAGCGCTTAAGAATTCGAGTCAGAGGAGATTCACATAAAAAATAAGGCTTGAGGGACATAAGTTGTTTTGTCTACAGAGTTTGTAATCACCAAAGCTATTCTTCTTGATTTTGTGCATCTAGGTAAGCGCCCCAGAGTTTTCCAATACAGATACGATTGATCTGTGGCGGTTTCCTTGTCAACTAAAATCGGTATGTCATCTCACTCTTTTTATTATTGCTTTAGTATTAATACTATCAAAAGTTGATGCATTCCCCCGATTGTTGATTGCGCACACGCGAACATAATTCTTACTTAATTGAAGAGATAACCTTAAATATCAAGAGCAAGTTAAATCTATCAAGATAATTTTAAATTTGCAATATAGATCTATTCCCCCCCCCCCCCCCCCCCTCCCCTCCCCTCTAGATCTATTCTAGGTACAAATAGGGCCTTCAAGGCAGGAGAAAAAACTTACTGCATAATGAATGTTTATAACAAAGTAGTTTTCATTTTGTAGAGTCTTTGATACGAATATTATTTGGTATATCAATACATAATGAATTCAAAAAACAACACATCAAACCCGTGGAGAAGCGAACAAATCCATCTCTACTCACAGACATTTGGGTGATGCAACACCTAACTCTGCATTCTCAACTTCCATAACTTATAGGCCACCACATACCTTTGAACTTTAAACTAGAAAGTTGTTAAACGAACAATGCATCTAAAAGCTTAAGTTGTTAGAAAGGGTGTTATTTTAATTTTATATCCTCTAACACGCCCCCTCACGTATGGCGAAATTGAGCCAACACGTGCACAATTATGATCAAGGTGACAACAGTGAGGTTTGAACACAAGACCTTTTGTCTGCTCCAATACCATGTTAAACCACCACTCATCTAAAAGCTTAAGTTGGTAGAAAGGGTGTAATTTTAATATTATATCCTCTAACAAAAGTAACTCTTCAACTAAGAAATTGTAGACATAATAGTGTTTCTAGAAACTGAAAATTATTTGTGAAACTGAAGTTATTACTAAAAGATTACATTTTGACTTGCACAATATATAGAATCTATCATTTCCAAATCATCCATGCACTAGCATTAAAAACTCTTTGACAGAAAGGGAAGCTTCTTTCTATAATTAAAGTATAATTAAATCTCCCAAGTCTCAAGGGAGAAGCACCTCCGCACACTAAACATATACACTACAGAGATCAGTGTAGTTTAGAGCGAAAAGCGCCTTAAAGGCACTAAAGTCTAAGATCCTATATCGCCCAAAGCATTAGCCAACAAAAGGGCACTACTACCCTAAGTGAAGCAAAGCACTAAATTATAAATAAAAAAAAATCAATAAATATATTACACATTACAAGTATATTTATTTTAAACTAAAAATATTTTTATAATCATAATAATTCTCCATTTAAAAAATTATAAATATTTAAGTGAATTTTTAAAATAAATTTTTTTTATTTCTTTAATAGTTGTGTACAATTAGTAACCAAGCCGGTTAACCATTTACATTTATTGAGGTGGAGGTGGAGGTGGAGGTGGATATAGGATGAGAGAACCTTTAGGATTGGGTTTCATTTTAGTGTGGTACTATTAGTCAATCCCAATAACAATCTGAACCTCACACCACGCAAATTCTCCATCTTCACAAGCAAATCTCTCTTTTAGCCTTTAAAAGCATGTTGTTTCGCTTTGTACAGTATTACGTGCGCGAGACATTAGAAGTATAGGGGTTTCCAGGTTCCTATCTAAAGAGTCGTGGCTTACAAGAGATTCTCCAATAGGCTTCGACGTACACAGATACTTTTGTATTAGGGGTGCAACTTGGGCGGGCTAGACTTGAGGCTCGTCTAGACTCAGCCCGACCTCTACAACATTCAACCCAAGGTCGTCCCAAGCCCGAATTGTACAACCCAAGCTAAACTAAAATTTTGTGTCAGGTTCAAATAAGTTAGCCAAAAATTTTAACAAGTTTTACACTACACGGCTGAAAACTCAGCAAAATATGTATCTAAAAAGTTGAACTGTTTTTGAATAAAAAAAAAATTTGATAGCCAACCAATGTCAGCCACCTAATTTTATGTGAATTGGCAAGGATTTATATAAAGCAAGAGAAACCTTGCCTTTCACTTCTCTTTCGATGTGGGATGAGTAGACAATACAAACTCCTCTTTCCAACCTTATCAGAGTTCACCCTTATCCGAAACAATGTCAGAGCAAAAACATTCCCGTATATGGGGTTGGATGAGCCACAAAAAGCCAACCATCCCACTCATGGCTATTAAACCACACCAACAAAACTACACCAGGTGAGCCTTAGTCATTACTCAACTCCACAAGCAAACCCATGAAATAGCTGTTGACTTGTCAACGCATTTGCCTTGCTCGGATAGAGAACTCTTCAGTGTGAATCGATGCAACAACAAGATACAGTATATATATAACTCTTCGATGTTAATCGATGTAACAAAAAGTACAATATATATATATATATATGCTGCTATATATGTATGTGCGATCATAACCCGAAAGAAGTGAATAAACCTGGATCTTGAATTCCCATCATTATATCCAGCATTATTTTGAATTTTCATCATTAAATGAAGTGCAGATCAAAGCATAGACCAAAATGAATTGTACTGGAGAGAGTTAACCCAGATCCTCTTTATAACCAGTTTAGAATCTTTAGATGGGCAACATTTGATTCCCATATCGGAGCTTTAATGATAGCAACCTAAAGCCCGTAGCCTCAATTCTCAACTAGGTCAGCATGCTTCCACTGCACTGATCTGTTCAGTATATATATCATGAAATCAAAAGTACCGATCAAAAAAATATATTATGAATCAAAAGCATTTGTTGTACAGAGGATGATAGCAACCCAAAGCCCATGGTCTCAATTCTCACAAACTCTTATGGTTTCTTGACGGAGGTTTGTCAAGAAGAACAATCTTTGAGGTCGCCCTTTTTGTTTAAATCGCCTATGTTTAATCACAAACTTGGTTTGGAACTTGTCCCACATCAATAATATAGTAAAAGTGATATGACTATATATATCTCAATCTCATCTATATATAATAAAATATAAATAAATATATTCTGAAAATAAAATATAATCCAGTTCAGGTTCGGCCTTGTCCCTGGTCCTGGACACGTTAGGAATTCGTTAAGGACACATTAACGACACGTTTTATGATTTTTTTTATTTTTGTTTTTCTCCTTTCTTCTCTGCTTTTTTTTTCTTATATATGTGTGTGTTCTATGTAGTACTTAACAAATTTGATTATTAAATGAATTGAGGGCTTATTCCTTCACCGCTTCCATTGAATCATTCGTCATTAGTCAAAGCACCCCAATCACCATCGTTTGTTTATACTGCCAAGAATTGAGGCCCTGACTGCCAAAACCAGAACTTCAAATCTCCACATCCCCACCCTAATCGTCACTGTGGCTGGAAATCTTCTTGCCCAACTCTCTAATCAAAACGCAAGCCCATCAAAAGTGTTTCCTTTCTAACATAGCATCATCCGCCATTATATAGTCCCCACAACAGCTGCCTAGAGCTCTGAAGACTTCCTTGCACCACAGAAATGCAGGCAAGCCCATAAACTGCACCCAAACGTTCTTTCATCGATCCACCCAAATGTTCCTTTCATCGAAGTTTCCTTTCGCTGAATACCTCTCCAAGACAACTAATTGACCCTAAAACAACCCAATCCTTCTTGTTTAGAACTAGCATGGCCTCCACCTTTGAGGGAAATTCAAACATAAACCATGCCCCATGCATATCCATGACCTTCAATCCCATTGGAACATCCCAATGTCTATCCACCCAACTCTGAACCCTACTTCTATCTGGGACCGGAAAGTTTAAATCCCCAAATCTACCCACCAAACATTAATGCATAAACTCCAATCTCTTTTCTCATGATGTCAAAACAATCTTCACATCTTCCCATTGCCCCCCCGGGGGGGCTCATCTCCACCATATCAGTGATTTTTCAAGCCACATTCTGACACCCCCCTAAATGTCATCCCCTTCGTTCGTCCCCTCCTTGGTTGAGACTGCCCAAATTTGCAAAAAGCTCGTGCCTCCAACAACCATCCACCTCCTTTGTCCACCTATGGGATGTAAATATTGTTATTTATCTTCTCGGTAGCCATTTCCACTTTCGTATATCTCCCCCACCCCACCATGCAATCTGCACCACAAATATGTCTATTATGTGTCCGGAACATGTCCAAAATTTTGGTCACTCTTTTTCGTGTGTCAGACACGTGTCTGAGAATTGTCCGAAGAATGTCGGTGTCTGATACAAGCACGCAAGTTAAAATAGAGTGTATGTGCTTCATAGCTCAATATTAACCATGTCGCTCTTCCTTATTGGTGCATTTATTGGTCTTCGTTTTACATGACCATACCACCTTAACCAATGTTCTCATTTTATCTCCTATAGGTGCTAGTCCTACCATCTTTTGAATATGTCCATCCCTATTTCTATCCTTTCTTGTCTTGTCGCACATCCATCTTAACATTCCCATTTCGGCTACACTAATCTTATTCACATGTTATTTTTTAACTTCTCAACATTCTGCTCCATACAATATAGTTGGTCTAATAGTAGTTCTATAAAATTTATCATTCAATTTTAAAGGTATACGTCGATCGCACAATATGCCAGAAGCACTCCTCCACTTAACTCATGCTCTTTAATGCTATGAGTAACATCTCCAATTTCTCCCTCTTCATGAATAGGTGAACCTAGATAACAAAGTTTTTCACTTTTTATTAACTCTTGATTTTTGATTTTCACTCTATCCCCGTTTGTATTACTAGTTTTATAAAAATTACACTCAAGATATTCAATTTTTGTCATAATTATCTTGAATCCTTTTGATTCTAAAGCCTCTATTCAAATCTCTAATTGACCATTCATTCGTCTTTAGTTTCATCAATTAAAACAATATCATCAGCAAAAAGCATACACCATGTAACTTCATCATATATATGCTTAGTCAACTCATCCATTCCTAAAGCAAAAGGGAACTTTAGAACCAATATTATTCCTTCTTAAGATCAGACATCAATCTTTGTTGCACTCACTAAAGCATTATAAATGACTCATCTTGTCCTCAACTGGTGCCATAAAATGATATGTATCTTATAGTTGTATATTTTTGCACCGTATCGGCCGATACGCGATATGTATCATATGATGTGTTCCGATACACACAATAATACAATACGCACAATCAGACTACACTGCATTGTTTTAACCTCTTTTTTCTTATTTTGTTATATAAGTTTTTTATTTCATTTGGATTTATATTATTCTTTATAACGCCTAGAGATCTTTCTTCAACTAAGAGAGAAGGAAAGTAAGTATTTTAAGAAAACGAGGAGGGATGGAGTTCTCACTAATATGTTTTTTTACTGTTCCTACTTCTAGTGCCACTCATCCATCTTGCCGTATATCTGGGACAATTTATAAACATCGTTTTAATTACCCACCAGTTTTGTTTATAAAGAACAATTGACCATACCTAAAAAATTATCCTTTCCATTATATCCAACTTGCTCTAATTTTGTGGGCAACATCATCTCCATTCTCTCCACAAATAGTGTTCTTATAACAAATTTGAGGTTAAAATTTATTTTTTCATATCCTTTCTGATGTCTGTAGCCAATGACATTATAAACTACATATAGTACTACTTTTACATAAAAGATTTAGCAGTGGACATTGTATAATATTTGAAGCTAATAGAAAATTGTTTATCACTAACAACAAAATTAAGGGTAAATTATATTGACCTCCCCTGAAGTTTCTGACAATTACACTGACCTCCCTGAGATTTCTGAAATTACACTGACTTCCCCAACTTTACCTGCCAATATACATATACCCCCCTCTAGTTAATTTTTCTCTTCAAAATGACAAACTTGCCCGTTTCCATGTATTTTTTTTTTAATTTTTTAAATTTTGACCAACTTTTTTTCATTTTCTAAATAAATATTGATAAAAACCTTAAATTTATCATTATACAAAATAAAAATAAGTTATTTACATTAAATTTATTTTTATATAAAATAATAAAAAAAAATTAAAAAAATTGGTCAAAATTGAAAAACTGCAAAAATAAATAATAAAGGGGACAGTTTTGTCATTTTAAAGGAAAATTTTGACTGAATGGAGGTATTTATATATTGTCAGGAAAAGTAGGGAAGGTCAGTGTAATTTCAAAAACCTCAAGGGAGGTCAGTGTAATTTTAAAAACCTCGAGGGAAGTCTGTGTAATTGTGAAAAATTTCAAGAAAGGTCAGTGTAATTTACCCCAAAATTAATTGTATTATACATTTTGGAATTTTGGGAGAGTTTGGAAAGGAGTACAACTAGTTGACAGAAGGATTTATTTATTTTTGGATAAATAACAACAGGATGAGTTTAATCAACACAATTTTTTTTATTTGGCTTGATTCAAAAGCTTTAACAATGCAAATGTCCAAAATTCAAGCTATAGAGTCATTCCTATAAACTATAAATCAATTTTAATATTCGCACAGAAGGACAAATAGCAGTCAAAGAGATGCATCTTAAACCAATGCTACATTTATTTTGTTTTTTATTTTATTATTATTATTTTTTTTTTGGGGGGGGGGGGGGGGGGGAAGGAAAGGAAATAATCCGGTGGTAGGTACAATTACCCTTAACAAGAAGATACAAGCTACACTTTTTGTGAGATTTTTTTTGAGAAGCTCACAATGTAGTCAAACTGCTTGTGCAAGCATGGGGAATACCAGCTAGTATTTATTGCATTCTTCTAAGAAGCCGTTGTTGATTATCTCATATGTAACTTGTAACATCAAATATATAGTGTCAAGTGCATCTTTTTGGTTGAAGCATGGTTACCACAATTTGCTCCTCCCCTAGCGAATTGCGAATTGGGATCGCATGATCCACAACATGGATCATTCATTAGTGATTTGGAAAACAAGATTTACCGTTCCAATCTAAAATATCAAAAGTCCCAAAAAAATCATACAAATACACACACATCATTGGAATTTTATTTTGTAATGGCTTGGATTCATTGAAATCTTTTTGGTATATATATATACATACCAATATTATTACAAATTTTTGATGAGTATTTTATAGAAGGTGCCCAAGGGGGACAAACCCAAGAAGACAAACCTAAACTAAATTTACAAAGGTCTTAGAGACTCCAAAAAATCGACTAAAAGTAAAGCATTTACAGGGAAAGAAGCCACATTGACCCAAAAAAATAGTAATCTCAAAAAGTTGTCATTTAATGCCAAGATAGTGTTCTTCCTCATAAAAAACGCAACTATTCCTCTCTTTCCAAACGCTCCACATCAAACAAATAGGAGCCAAATTCCAAACTTTCTTGATATGTTTGCTCAATGTGCAGCCCGAACAACCCTCCAAGAGATCCTGAATAGCGTTTGGCATTACCTAAGAAAAACCAAAAATAGTGAAAACCAAATCCCAGCATTCTCGCGTCACTGGGCAGTGTATAAGCACATGCTCTACCCTCTCTTCCTCTTTTTTGCACAAGTAACATCTACTAGCCAAGTAAAATCCTCTTTTCTTCAAGCTTTCCGCAGTCAAAATGGCCTCCCACGAAGCCTCCCACACAAAGAACGACATTCTTGGAGGGGCACCAAAATACCATATCAGCTTCCAAGGAAAATGTGAGTCTTTGAAATCAGCCATGCTTTTGTAATAAGACTGGACCGAAAAAACCAACCTCCCTGGTTTCCATTCCATGATATCCTCCCCCCCTCCCTCACTCTTATTATTTGAATGTGGGAGAGGAAAGCACCCACCTCCTCTAATTCTCAATCAAAAAGTTCCCTCCTGAATCTTGGGTTCCAAACCACCTCACTCCCCACCCTCTCCCAACAGTCCCTCACCCAAGCACCCTTGTTACTAGCCATACTATACAGAATAGGAAATAGCTCCCTCAAAGACTGATCCCCACAAAGCGATCTAAAGAAGCCTATCTCTAACGTACCATGTTCTATAACAAGTGACGATCTATGTTCTCGTTCCCGTTCCCGATCCCATACCGTAACGATCCACAATCCAGGTAACATTGGATTGAAGGGAAGAGAGTTAGGAAGGGAATAGGGGAAAGGAAAGTGGGAAGGATTGATGGGTCTTCCATTGTTTCGTAGGAGGGAAAGGAGGTGGGAAGGGAAGACCTACCCTCCGCAGTTTGCATATTCCTTTCTCCCAAAAATAAGAGGAGAAAAGGGGGAGAAAGGACTCCCTCCTTTCTTTTTCATACTTTCACTTCAAGCAACTCCACTTCTTTTAGAAGGGTGCAATAATAAAATCACAAAAATACCTTTCCTTCCTCCGGCCCTTTCTTCTCAACCAAACAGATAAGGGGGAAGACCCCTTTCTTTTTATAGGGATACCGTCTCTATACCTCCTATCTTCCCTTCCAATTTTCCATCTTTCTTACCAAAAGGAGCATATGAATGGGGAAATATAGCTGAAGGGTGGAAAAAAAGGCAATCTATAAAATAAAAATAAATTAGGAATGGAAACAGTCCAAAGCACTCACTCTGGGAAAGCCAATCAGGGAAGACAAACGACAACTAAAGAATTTATATCTGTTCAAGAACATAAATTTTAACTACAATGCAAGTTCACCTTCTAATCAAACAGATATAAACTTAAACCATGTAATTCTAAAGGGAAATGCTATGCTTCCCAAATTTGTATCCCAAATGATGTGTCACTAATATGAGAGAATCACATTAATTACATGATTTCAAGTATTTTCAGTAATCTAATGCCACGTTAATGCCACATCATTTGGGATTGAAATTTGGGATACAATTTTGGGAAGTGTAGCATTGCTCAATTCTAAAATTGTACTCCATCCCATTCGAATAAAAAGTTCAGGGAAAGCAACTCAGGCTTGGCAAGGACCAACATGAGAAACTAACAAACTATAAAATTAGAAAGGAAAAATAAGCAAAGCAGGTATCAGCCCAAGTTACTACATCACACGGTGTCAAAATCTTGTGAGAAGCAGCATCATATTGCAAGATGGCAAGTTGTCTCACAAGACCATCTTATTCCTCTTTTCCAATATTTATTTATTTATTTATTTTTATTATTATTTGACACGCCGCCTCCTTCTTTGCTTGAGTACCTTAATCAATCACTCCTAGCTAGTGCAGTTATTAATCTTATTTGGCTATAACCACGTCATCTAAGTCAAACTTTTCTCATCTAATCCTCTACTGGTGCAAACTCTAGTTTCTCACAATTGCAAACATTTTTCATTTTATCTAAACATTCTTCATTGCAGATCTGCAAATTCCATGAATAAGAAATTATTTGAAAACCGACAATTTTTATCATAAAACATGGCTGGACACGGCCATCTTAAAAAAATTCTCTCTAATATGTTAGATATTGCTTCTCCACTTCATCCATTCTGCTCATATTCATATTAGCACTGCCTAAAATAAAGGAAAATGCCAAAGCTGTTGTAGCACATTAATAAAATTGTTAGCATGGCATCTAAAAGGGAGGGGTGAGTTGAGGCTTCAATCATTATCAGTTAAAAAAAATTCAAAATTGACAAGAACGCAATAAGTCATTATCACCATCAACTTTCAATATTTAACTTTCACACGGCAAGGTTAAATGTTTTCGTACGAAAAAAAAAAAAACAGGAAATATAATTTATGCTCTAGAATGATGCATCAAGACATAAACAAATAAAGACAAATAAATGCAAATTAAATTAGCAACATAAAAAAAAAAAGTATATTTTTACCACAACTGACCTTAAAGAGGGGATCAATATCTCCATCGATATCAAACCAACAGAATTCACTGTTGATCTTTGAAGCAGTGTACAAAGCAATTTCTTTCTGCAGGAGAAGTTCATAAAGTAAGAAAGATAATCTTCAAATTTTATCACATATACTAGGGTTCACAATGAATCTGGAGGTAGATGAAAACAACAAATATGACAATGAAAAATGAGAAATTTATATTATTTTCATCAGTTTGTGTAGTAAGCATAAATTTCAAAATCAGAGGAAATAAACATCCAAAAGCTTTCAAATGAGTTTGCATTGCCTTTGTAATAAAATGTTAAATATACACAAATGCTTGTATTTGTTAGCAATAGTATAGATACACCCTCCAAAATACATAAAAGATACACATGTACTATTTATATAATCATACAAGCATTAGCAAACAAGCTTGGCTCTCTAATGGTTCTCACATATAAACATAAATGATTGTATTTGTTAGCAATAGTATAGACACATCCCAAAAAATACATAAAAGATACAGAGATACTATATATATAATCATACAACAATTAGCATACAAACTTAGTTCATCTATACTGTTCAGATATGTATGTATTACTTTATGTATAAACATTTCTGTGCGTGAACATATGATTTATACTCATAAAATGAAAAACCAGTATAATATGCATGCAGGGTGCCCTAGTAGATTTTTTTTTGATAAGTAAGGAGTATATATTAAGAAACCCAAGAAAGGAAAAAAGGCAAAAACCCCAAAAAGATTTACATCGGTCTTAAAGAGCCCCAAAAAGTCAACAAAAGAAGAAACATTTACAGGAAAAGCCTCTTTGGCCCAAAAAAATAATAAACGCAAAAAGGACATCTTTAAGATAGGGAGTAAGGAAGCTCCCGATCTTCAAAGATACGATTGTTTCTTTCTTTCCAAAGGCACCACAAGAGGCAGATGGGGGACCAGTCTCCAAATTCTCTTAATTTCTTTAGGAAGGATGCACCCTCCCCATGCTAACAAAAGGTCTTTGACGGAGCCTGACATGACCCATGAAAATCCAAACATGGCAAGAACTAGGTTCCAGCAGCTTCAGGGGACATGACAGTGAATGAGAGCGTGATCCACTCTTTCTTCGTCATTCTTACAAAAGTAGCATCTACTAGCCATCAGAAAACCTCTCTTCATCATGTTTTCCGCAGTTAAAATGGTCTTCCAAGAAGCTTCCCAAGCGAAGAAGGAGGCTTTGGGGAGAGCTTGAATGCCAAGTGAGCTTCCAAGGAAAGAGAGTGCCTTCGGAAGCAAACAAACTCTTGTAAAAAGAGCTAACAGAAAGGGATGACTTTTCCGGTATCCAAATCCTCTTATCTTCTCTTCCTTCCACTGCCCGGAAATTGTTGATGTGACTTAGAAATGAGTCAACCTCCTCAAGCTCCCAATCAAAGAAGTCTCTTCTAAAAGATGGAGTCCAAACAAACGTAGTCTCAGTGCTCACCACATACTCGCTAACCCAAGCCGACTTGTTGGTAACCAAACTGTATAGCCTGGGGAATTTCATCTTTAGCGGCATAGCCCCACTCCACACATCATCCCAAAATTTCACTCGATCACCCTTTCCTATGACAAACCCACATCTTTCCTTAAAAGGTCTCCATTCTCTTCTGATGTAACCCTATAGACCACAACCCATCGGCCCATCTACGCTGCCCGAACACTAGCCCCCAGTATCACACCCATACTTAGACACAATGATCTCCTTCCCGAGATCCTTATCACTATCACCAAACTTCCATAACCATTTTCCTAAAAGAGCTGTATTGAAGATTCTCAAGTCCTTCACCCCTAAGCCCCCTAGAGACTAAGGCTTCTTGATTTTATCCCACACCACAAGGTGAATTTTCCTACAATCTCCCTCGTGGCCCCAAAGAAAGTCCCTTTGAATCTTCTCCGATCTTTTGCTCACTGTCTTCGGAATCGGGAAGAGGGACATGAAATAGGTGGGGAGATTGGCCAAAGAGCTTTTAATAAGAGTGAAGCCTGGCTCCTTTAGAAAGGAGTTGGCCTTTCCAGCCTGAAAGCTTGCTATGAAACCTCTCAACCACAGGATCCCAGACCCCAATAGATCTCGCATTAGCTCCCAACAGAAGACCTAAGTAAGTTGAGGGAAAGCATCCCACTTTCCAGCCCAAAGTGCTGGCCAAAAGATCCAGCCCCTGAATCGCCCCACTAGATTCATCATAAAGACACAAGGATTCTGCTAAGCATGAGTGAAAAATTGGGTTTAAGATGCCAATAATGTTCAGACACAGTCAATTTCTCAGCTCAACAGAAAGGTGGATGATGTTTATGATTTGGCTAGGAATTTGGTATTGAAGGTGAGATCTCTTCCTTTTCCTTGTTTGGGGTTGCCTCGGGAATCCTTTAAGGCCATTTTGGTGTCCAATGCAGTTGTGGAGAGGTTTGAGAGGAGATTAGCAGGTTGGAAGAGTTAGTATCTTTCAAAAGGAAACAGGCTTTTGAAGATTAGCCATTTGAGTTTGCCTATCTTCTTTTGTGTCTATCTTTACCATTCCAGCTACAATTGCTAAGCATTTAAAGAAGCTATGACATATTTTCTATGGCCTAGCATGGAAGACAAGTTCAAATATCATTTCATCAAGTGGTCTATTTGTTCTCATTTGTATTTGGTGAGGAGGGCTTGCTGTGAGAACAGTTTAATTAAGTGTTGTTAGGCAACTAGTGCCTTTGGAGATCACTAATGGAGACAAATAATTTGTGGGAGAAAGTAGTGGAGGGAAAGTATGGGGGTAGCTATTGGGGGTGGACTTCAACAGAGATCAAAAAAAGGACCCAAAAGGGGGGTATGCTCATGTATATGAAGAATGTACATCCACAAGCACAAAAGCCTCCTCTCAACTCATTACAATTAACGCATCAAGGATCAAAATTTCATTTCTTTTCCTTCAAAATGGCCAAAACACTCCATTTCTCTGTGAACCGAAACAAAACACAATGATTGATGGCCCCAATATAGAAGCTGACTGGGGGACTTTTTGGGAGGAGATGGATTCGTGTGCTCACAGAAGGGCTGATTTGTGGGTGATTTCAACATAACAAGGTTCCCCCATGAACGAAACGGCGGAGGAAGGCTGACCAAAAGCATGAGGATTTTCTCCGAATTCTTTGACAGGAGGAGGTTAGTGGATCATTCATTAGAAGGGGGGGAGGTTCACATGGAGTAGTGAGAGAGGTGAACTGGCTATTTCCAGGCTGGATAGATTACTTATTTATGTGGATTGGGAAAACAAGTTCCCCAATGTAACTCAATCATGTTTTCCAAAGTTAGTTTCAAATCATAATCTGCATTTGTTGGATAGTGGAGGCTTAAGGTGGGGAAGACTCCTTTCCGTTTTGAGAACATGTGGCTCCTGTTAAACAACCAATTGCTCCAAAAGCTTAAGCTATTAGAGAATGGGCCAACAATGTATATCAAGCTCTCAACACTCCCCCTCACGTGCAACCCCGAACTTGCACATGAAGAGACACGAACTAGATATGAACATAAAACAAAAAAAAATTGCAATTTTTGCACAAACAAACTAAACGGGGAATAAATGCAAATAGAGAGACTTGAACCCAACACTTCTCATAACCAAGACTCTGATACCATGTTAAACAACCAACTACTCCAAAAGCTTAAGCTATTATAGAATGGACCAATAATGTATATCAAGCTCTCAACAAGTGCATGATCCAGGTTTTAAAAACAGGGTGGTGGAGTGCTGGTAGGGTTATAACATAAGGGGGGAGCCAAGTTATGTGATGACACAAAACTCACGCTTTTAAAGGCATACTTAAGAGATGAAATGCAGAACTGTTGGTAACGTACAAGTGAAGAAGGAAAAGCTCTTGATGAGCATTCAACAGCTCGACAGGAAAAAGCAAGATAGATCTCCGTCTAGTGAAAAAGAAATGCACTAGGGATGGCTTGGAAGGGTTTTGAAGCTGGAGGAAATTTTGTGGAGACAAAAGTCTAGAGCTCTTTAGTTGAAAGAGGGCGACAAGAATACTACGTTCTTTCACCGAATGGCTAATTATCATAAGAGGTGAAATAACATTAGTGCAGTGACTATTGGGAAGAGGAAGCTGCAAGGGATTGAGGAAGAGAAGGAATAGTGGAGTTCTATCATAAGTTGAATGTAGAAACTTGTGAGTGGAGACCGGGCCTAGAGGGTATGGAGTTTTCTACCATTCTAGAAGATGAAGCACATAATTTGGAAAAGCCTTTTGATGAGGAAGTTACTTCAGCTCTGAAGACTTGTGATGGGGATAAAGCACCGGGTCTTGATGGTTATACGATGGCTTTTTACAAGCACTGTTGGAGGGTTATTAACAGTGAAGTCATGGCAGTATTTGCACGGTTCCTCTAGTCATGTTCCTTTGAAAGGAATCTAAATGCTTCGTTTATAGCATTGGTTCCTAAGAATGAAGGTGCCAAGAATATTAGACTACAGGTCAATTAGCTTAGTGGGGAAGGGAGCTTGTATAAGCTATTAGCTGAGGTCCTTGCTTTGAGATTGAGGGAAGTCATGAGCAGAATTATATCACCAAGCCAAAAAAAACTTTTTTTTTTTGGGAAAAGAGGGGGGAATCATGGATGCACGTTTGATAGCAAATGATTGTGTTGACTCGAGGAGGAAACGAAGCGAGAAGGGATTGGTTTGCAAGTTAGATATTGAAAAATCTTGTGATCATGTGAATTGGAATTACTTGTTGTCTTTGTTGGGCATAATGGGTTTTGGACAGCGATTGACAAGATGGATTCAAGCTTGTATCTCTTCAATTTCCTATTCAATATTGAAGAGTGGAGCTCCAACATGATCGTCAAAGAGAATACTCAAACCAAGACGATCGACAAAGTGAATGCTGGGGGTATGTTTAGGGGCTTTGTGATTGTGGGAGATGATGGAAGAAGGGGAGTGATCTCTCACTTATTATTTGCTAATGACACTACAGTTTTTTGTGATGTAGAGGAAGTGAAATTGTGAGTTCTGAGATATATCCTGTTTTGTTTTGAGGCAGTGTTAGGGCTTAAAGTTAATCACTAGAAGACCGAGATCGTTCTCGTGGGTGATGTGGGAGAGGTTGAGGAAACGGTGTGAGCCTTAGGCTGTGAGGTGGGCAGACTTCCTTCTGTGTATCTTGGACTTCCTTTGGGTGCTTTCTCGAGGTCTGCAGGGATTTGGGAAGCGGTGATTTAAAGATTCTAGAAAAGACTAGCAGGATGTAAGAACCATATTTGTCAAAAGGGGAAATAACCACGCTCGTCGTGATTACTTTGGAGAATCTTCCCACCTATTACAAGTCTCTCTTTTTTATGCCACTTCAGTTAGGAGGAAGCATTAGAAAATTCAACAGGATTTCCTGTTGGGAGAGGGGGGGGGGGGGGGGGGGGGGGGGAATGAGGAAGGCAAAAAGATTCATCTTATTAGCTAGGATAAAGTGAAAACTTCAATTATTGAAGGCGGGTCGGCAATTAAAGATTTGAAGTTTTTTAATCAAGCCTTGATAGGCAAATGGATCTAGTATAATGCTTTGTGGAGAGATGTCGTGCTTGCCAAATATGGATGAGAGGAAGGAGGGTGATTTTATCGGGATGACTTGTGGACGTATATGGTTACAGTGTATAAAAAGCGATTCAAAGAGGGCAAGAAGGGTTCACTCTGTGTGTCAAGTTTGACATAGGGGATGGCTCAAGGGTGAAATTTTGGAGTGATCCTTGGCATGGGAATGGTGTTTTGAAAGACAAGTTCCCTAACCTCTTCAACATTGCCTTAGACAAGGAAGGTTTGGTAGCGGACAGCATTGAGGTGGTGGGGGACACAAGAATTTGGAGCCCGAAATTTAGAAGACATTTATATGATTGGGAACTAAGGGAGTTAGACGAGTTAATGGCTTCTTTGAGTGAGGTGGACTTGTCGAATGGTGGGTGGATGAGATTAAATTGAAGGGAACTAGAGATGGGAATTTTACAATTCGTTCCTTTTATAGGAAATTGGCAGATGGAAAGGATGAATCTTTTCCATGGAGGTTGATTTGGAAGTCTAGAGTGCCATTACAAGCCAGCTTTTTTTGCATGGAGGCGGCATGAGGAGTTATGATTACGGCGGATAATCTGAGGAGAGGACATCATCTTCCAAGTCAATGCCTTTAATGCAGGGAGGAGGAAGAGATGGAAGATCATCACCTCATTTGTTGTAAGATTGCTTGTGATGTTTGAAATTTGCTAATTTCCATTTTCGGATGCGCGTGGGTAATGCCGGCTAAGGTCAAGCAACTCTTCTTGGGATGCAGATGTAGGAGAATCTGATAGGAATTGATAATAGCTTGGAGAATGGCCCCATTTGTCTTGTTTGGTGCATATGGAGAGAGAGAAATAAAAGAATTTTTTAAGGGGTGGAATCTCCCCCTGGGAAGTTGAATGATACTTTTTTAAGAACTTTTTTTCTTTAGGATTACGGAAAAATACTCTATGTATATAGATAGACTTAATGATTTTTGGGGGGATCTTGGGCTTTAATTTTTTTAGCCGTTTCCTTTCTTTTGTACATTTGGGTAGCCTTCCTCAGGCCCCTAGTGATTAATACAATTTACTTTTACTGATCCAAAAAAAAAGGACCTAACAAGAAACTAGAATCTTTGTGATGAAAAAAAGATAAATAGACCGAGTCCTTTACCACAGTTTATCAAATATTTAAACAATTCCCACAAAAATTAAAATTATATGAGACAACAGAAGTAAGAAACTTATCCAGAACCTTTCTCCAAATGTGATAAGTTTAGATCTGGAAATGTAATGATTAGGAAGACAGTATGTTAGTCCAATCAAACCCACTAAAACAAAGATTCGAAGAGAGATGTAATTTGGGGAAAGCAAAAGAAGAAGAAGAAAATTAATGCATATGGTTTCAGCTCTGAGAAAGCCAACCAAAACTATACATATTCTTTCACAGTTGTAATTTTGTTATCTCTAATGAAGAATTAAGTTGTGATAACTAAAAATAAATTTCCAACAGTTTCAATTTTTATTAACTTTTCACATGCTTATAATATAATGAATTCCATGTCGTTTCCTCTTTTCCTGTCTACTTTTTCATTACCTACCAAAAAAGAATTGAATTTCTCATAGTAGGGAGTTGGAGACATGCAAAAGCCAAAATTTGACAATAAATCACATGCAAAAAATTTCAAATTATACTTCATTATCAAAAGAAAAATGTTACAGCCACAATTCGAAGGGAACGTGCATAATATACAGCACATGTCAATTTCTAGCCAATCTATATACTACACACACAATCAGAAGGTGAAGTTTCAAGTTACGACTGTTTCGGTGAGAATGCTAAATTAATAATGAGACCATTAAGAGTTCTATGAATTGACCAAAATACATTGTGGTCTAGGTTTCATCAGAAAAAATAAAACCTGATAGAAGGCCAGACATTGAAGCACAAATTTTTCCATTGAATCTAGTTCCACATCCAAAGCAGCGTCATAATCCTTCACCTTCACCATAAAATTGAATTTCAGTAAATCACAGTAGAGGGCAACAAACATGAAGTACGAGTATTTCAAACGGGAAAACAAAGAAAATAAATCCCTAATACCGCTTCTCTATATTCTCCTATGGCATGGTGGCATGAAGCTCTTAAATATAGACACTCAATGTTTGAGCTCTCAAGACTCAGCCCAATAGATAATTCCTTGATAGCATTCCTGCAACAGTCAGATTTAGGTAGTCAACCACCAGGGAGAATGGAAACTTTAAAAATTTTAAAAAGAATAATAATAAAAGTTCTATGTAGATGGGGAAAGAATCTGGCAAAAACAAATTTTTTTTGATAGGTAAGGATCTTACAAAAAAACTTAACCAACTACAGACTAAGGATAGAAGAACAAGAAGATGGGCGAGGGGTGCAAGTGAAAAGTTCAAGATGCAGAAAGCACTGCAAAACGTTCCATATCCAGCACTAATACAAAAAAAATAGGGCAAGGCCATTAGGATATTGTAAAATAGCTGAAGTCATATTAAGGAGTAGGGTATTGGAAGCAGTATTCAGATGGCGAGAAGGGTTGAGCTGTTTTAATGGTTTGACATATGGTCAGGATAAGAATTTAGTAAAACATCATTAACAGAGAAATTTAAAAAAAAAAAAAAAAAAACATAAATTAAGGTGGTTCGGCCTTAGGCCTACATCCACGGGCAAAAACGAAGAAGAATAGAATAAAACGTGACAGAAATACCTGAAGTCATATTAGGGAGTAGGGTATTGGGAGTAGTATTCAGGTGGCGAGAAGGGTTGAGCTGTTTTAATGGTTTGACATATGGTTAGGATAAGAATTTAGTAAAACCACATTAAACAGAGAAATCAAAAAAAAAAACACATAAATTAAGGTGGTTCGGCATTAGGCCTACGTCCACGGACAAAACCAAAGAAGAAGAATTGACTAAAAAGTGACGGAACTACAAAAAATAACTGTAACTCATTTCTCCCTAAAACCCTAATGATCCCTATTTATATAGCATCCAATACAAGAAAGCTACAAGCAAAATAAACCAAAAACCCAAAACGGATCACCCAAAAACTGCAAGGATCTATCATCTATCACAAAATTTTCGCATTAAATCGCAAGGAATTTACACCAGACACTTAACAGCAAGTAAACTGGATAGTTGTCCTAATAGTGGTAAAGGTAGTTTCATTTTTAAGCAGAGAGAGAGAGACCCTTAAGTTCAGAATGGATTCGATTTAGAAGGAACCTCCCTCTCCCCCCCGCCCTGCGGGCAGCAAACCACAAAAAAACAAAAACAACAGTTGAGTATATGAGCACTGAGATACCCACACATTTTATACAGAAACCCACAATTGCTCTATTTTAGAAGCCCAGGATTTCCTTCCTCTTCATCATTTTAGCCTCACCGGTATGCTTTCTTGTTTCTCCCCATTCTGGTGCTATCATCTAACCTCCCATCACCATTGCTGTCATTGCTAGTTGAATCGTTACCTCTACAGACCACTATCACTAAGTCCAGCCGAGATTGTAAAGCTTTTTGATCTATTCAGATCTGTTATAGGGATCAATTAAATTTCTTCCCCCCTTGTCCATTTTCACAATCATCATCATCATTATCTCTTCCTTCTCGTTTCAGATCTTGTAAGTAAAAAAACCAACTCTGTTTTTCTAGACAAAGCTAAAGAGGAAACCCCCCCCCCCCCCCCACCCCAAAACACACTTTTTCTTGCTCTTCAAGAAGCAGATCCAGGTGGGACTGGTGTTAGTATAAAAAAGTTAAAGAAATAAGTACACCAAATTATAAAGTTTTTTAATAGTAAATTACACTGGCCTCCCTTTAGGTATCTAACAATGACAATGAGCTCCCTCGAGGTTTTTCTATTTCAAATGACACTACCCCTACAAACCCCAACCCCTTTTCAGACTTGTCAGCTAAACGGAATCAACCAAAATAGTGTATTTACATTTATTTATTTTTTGATAAGTAAAAATATATTTAGAGCTCTCTCTCTCCCTCTCTCACCCACATGCACAGATAGGAGGAAGGAAATGAGGGAGGGAAGGATGGAGTTCCCATGGTTTAGTAGGAAAGAACGGGAAAGAAAAAGGAAGAGAGGAAGAGGGGGGAGTTCCCTCCAAGCCCAATATCAAAGTGGAAGATCACCATTTAAACAACCCATCCATTAATATGTAAGAAAATAATGAGAAAATCACACAATGTCCCTCTGATTTCTTCCTCCTTTCTTCCTGCACAAAAAAAAAAACAAAAAAGGAAAGGCCCCTTCCTTTTTCTAGGGACACCTCTTTCATCTCTCCTATTTTTCCCTTCCTTCAATTTCCATCCCTCGCACCAAACGGACACTATGGTTATTAAAATTATTATATAAACTTATAATAAATTACATATATGTTATTGTGTTTAGTCGATTTGTCAATTTGACCTACCTATTCAGATTGAATAATAGTACTTTTTTAAAAATTACAAGACATGTATTGAGATGCCACTTTCTCTTGAAGTCAGCCCATACGGAGCGCTGTCTTGACTTTAATCGCCCCTCCCTCCCCCGACTAGTGAACGGTGGAATTGGCCTCCCGAATTAATCGGCCCAATGTGTCGGATACCGAGTTATCAGCAGTTCCCAAAGAACATCCTGACATACCTCTGGGTAAGAGGTTAGGAATTCAAACAGATCGAGGGAGACTATAGGTAGCCTTCAGAGCTGTAATGCTTGAAATTTATCATGCTTACCAACATAAAATATATATATATATAGATATATATTGTTGTTGTTATTATTATGATTATTATTAATAGAGATCATTTCTCAACACCCCCCCCCCCCGGGGGAAAAAAAACAAAAAACAAAAAAAGTAAAGAAAAAAGAAGCAGCAGCAGCAGAAGAAACAAATAACAAAGACTTTTTAATTTTGAACTGAAACTGATCAAGTGTAAGAGTGCTCCTAATAAATAATTTTTTTTAAAAAAAAAGGGTAAAGGGTCAAGTTCACCCAAAAAAAAAGAAGCAATAATTCCTCAGCAAACAAAAGGCTCTATAAATGACTGGCAAACTTCAGGTAACATCAGCATAGAATATCAACAGCTGCAAAAGAAACTAATCTTGTTCTATGTGTAGTTTTGTTTACTTTTTTTTTTGAAGGAAATTCTGTAATGTTTGTTCAAGTAAAAGCTTATGATCCAAATACTGAAGGGCGATAAGGAGCAAAAGGCACAAGGCTGTAACTAAGGATGCTTTGGTGCTTTTTGCCAACTGACCTAAGTAGGATACTTTAGGAGTTTTGCCAAAGCACCACTAATTAGGCTGCAATCTCTATTTAATAATCAATTTCAAAGTGCTTTTACTACAGGACAGGCAAGAATGCACCCAATATATATGAACCTTATTTGGAAACACGGAGAAGAAGCACTTGGTAATTGGCATGGTACTTTAAGCAGGCTATGGAAAGAACCACATGGATGTGTAGCAACCACCCTGCCAATCAAAATTTATGGGGGGCACAAACCGCAGCCAGTTTTTCAACATAACAAAGGACAGTTTCAAGGGAGAAGCTTTAATATGTCTATTGATATGGGGGTAGTGGAAGATTAATGGTGAACAGGTGAAGTGGAAGCTCAGAATCAAACAGCTGAGAATGGCAACAAAAAATATCTAGTGGAAATGTTATGTACTAATATCATTGGCAATACAAGATTCCACACATACCAACAAGTGTTAGCTTGAATGGTACCTCCTCCACCTCCCGATAAAGGTGGTTGAGGGTTCAAGTCCACTTAAGGGGCAAAGTATGTGTGTGTGTGTGTGATTTACCTATCAATATATATACCAACATGCAGAATGAGATATATAAAATAAATAAAACAATGCTGCAAAATAGATACGGATAAATGAATCTTACAATTTATTTACTAAAGGCTAGGAGCCAATTCAAAAACAGAATGTAAATGTTAAACTGAATGAAAAATAAAGAATACATTTTTCAGAGATGTATGGATGGATGGATGGGGAAGATAATGGAGAAGGCAGGCACAAGGGGAGTTTCCAGTCTTGCCTTCGAATCCAGATGCGCTCTTCTTTTATAGAGACTTAGAGAGCATCGGATGCCTGACTGATGACTGTAAAAGTCAGAGGGAATCACTGGGGTAAATTGTCTTTACTGAAAAGCACTGAAATACATTTTGTAGCGGGGCGACGGCACTGTTCATGAATAGTGTTTTGTCGGCTACTGTTCTTGTCTTTTGTGTCGGTGCAACTTGCAATGTTCATGGCACTGTTCCTGAATAGTATGTTTTCTATAACTATGCTTGTCTTGTTTGTCGGTGGAGATGTTTACTGCCCTAGATCAAAATCGTCTTCCAGGTTGTAAGTTGTATATGGGTCCTGGGAGAACTCATATGGATCATAAGGGTTTTCTGGCGTTTTACTGGTGGACTCTTCATCAGGGTGGGGTGAAGAGAGTCCCTCTTCTCCCATCTAGGTTACTTGGATCATCAATAAGCGTGCTATTTCTTTAAGGTTGTCCTTGGACTTTCCTTGAAGGAGGATTGGGTCCAGGCTGGAGGATGATCTTGACCTGTAAGCAATTGGTTAGGGAATTGACTATGGAAATTCTTGATTAACTTGGTCAATAAATCTTTGGTGGTTCAAACTATCCCACCATTTGACTAAGAATTCCGGGGTAACTGTGTTTTGAGCAATGGCATAATCTCACTCACTGATCCAGGGAATCTTGTATTTGTTGGTCATTAAAAAGATTGCTGGAAATTGAGAAGTATGTTGGTTGGTTGGATAGATTGTGGCAAAGTATTGCAAGGTTGTCTATAGGGATGCTAGGGAAAATCTCTGGAACTAGGCCAAATTTGTTCCACCATTCCTAGGAACCAAGGTGGGAATTTGACTTTTGAACTTCTAATCAAACATTAGAAACCACGAATGGCTGTTGGTTTCATTTTGTAAGTACAGAACTCAGGTGAATGCTTGAATGTAATCATAGTAGTTGTATTGGATCTGTGTATTGGGGATATTGCAAAGTTGAGAATGGTGTGATCCCCACTCCTTGCGAGAAATGAAAATGATTATGATGAATTTATGGTAAAGTATTTGACTGGAGTTGGATTTGCTGCAAATATTCTCAATTTTGACACATTGTGAATGGGTGAGAATGGCTGTGTAAAACTTAATTGACTCTGGTAGGATGGTCAGCGGTGAAGTGTCATCCTTAAGGGAAATGACTATGAGCCAAGGCTAAGGGGTCTTTAAAGTTGCTAACATTTGGTTCAATAAAAAAAAGTTTAACTGAATAAAACTTCTTGAAGTAAGGAGTCTTAGGATGCTTACTGGTTGTGTTTATATAATCCGCTGGATGGATCGAGGATCAAAGGGGTCATTGATAGTATAAGAACTAGGCACTGGAGTTACTAAAGCGGAACTATAACTGGGAAGACTGGGTAGGCCATAATTGGGTCTTGGTGTATGTTCGAGAATTGCAAACCTGTTTACTTGTTGGACTGAGGATGTTGATAGAGAAACTGGGGTTTGCGACCTAATGTTAAGGGGTCTGGCCGGTGATGTTCGAGAATTGCAAACTTGGTGTATGTTCGAGAATTGCAAACCTGTTTACTTGTTGGACTGAGGATGTTGATAGAGAAATTGGGGTTTGCGGCCTAATGGTAAGGGTTTTGGCCGGTGATGACTGGGTACGCAGTCATCACCGGCCAAAACCCTTACCATTAGGCCGCAAACCCCAATTTCTCTATCAACATTCCTAAAGTTCCAACTAGGGAGATCTACAGATCTTCTTGGTCAATGAACTTACAGCAAATTGAATTGCTCTTTGGATAGGTTTGATCATGCCATGGTGGATGTCAAAGCCTAAGAATCTGACTAATGTTTGGAAGAGTTTAATTTTTTGTGCAGATAAGACTCAACCGTTAACTTTGATTATATTGAGGAATGAGTTTAAATGCTTCCAATTTTGGTCAATTGACTCTGAAAAGATGAGCACATCATCTATGTAAACTATAGAATAACTGGAAGACTGACTAAAAATCTCATTCATGATGTTTTGGAATTCGTTGGGTGCATTCTTAAGGTCGAAAGGCATTATGTTCCATTCGTAATGGTCGGAGGGAGTTGTGAATGTTGTTTTATATCGATCTGATTCATGGATCTGGATCTTGCTAGAATCCACTTTTCATATCAAATTTACTAAAGATGACTACTTGACTAGGTCGGTTCACTAAGTCTTTCTTGTTAGGAATAGGGTACCTAATCCATTCTAAGACTTTGT
The DNA here is from genome assembly GCA_008638375.1 of Nyssa sinensis. Classification (NCBI taxonomy): domain Eukaryota; kingdom Viridiplantae; phylum Streptophyta; class Magnoliopsida; order Cornales; family Nyssaceae; genus Nyssa; species Nyssa sinensis. Next base: position 55,848,547 of record CM018048.1, read on the forward strand.
TGTGAGGCTTGTAATTGATGACTAATCTAGGGACCCCGCGTTCTATCTCAGCATTTTTCTGGACATAGAAGGCTGAACAGGACCAAGGTGATTTGGATTTTCTAATTATCTGTTTCGTGAGTAGATCCTTGATTTTTGCTTGGCAGAATTCCATGAGCACTTGGCTCATTTGGATAGGTCTGGCTTTGGTGGGGATTTTACTTTCATGGACGTCTTTAACATAGGGAAAGTAAACTACATGTTGCTTCCTATGCCAAAAAGTTGTGGGGAGCTCAGAGCAAACCTCTTGTTTAAGCTAGGATTCGAACTGACAAATCTGGGATTGTAGAGATGTGTTTCTTAATTGGTTTTCTATTCACTTAAACCTAACTTCTTCCATGAGGAAATTTAACTATGACTTTTTTCCAGAGAGAAGACTGACAGTTTTGTAAACAAAGACATCTTGTAAGACATGTATTTCTTTGGGCTCTGGGCTTTTAATAAACTGAAATTTTACTGTTTGTTCGGGAACTGCAAACGTGTTTACTTGTCATTCCTTAGATAAAGCTCAGTTACAAAGATTCTTAGGATCTCTCAATTACGTCTCTGATTTCTACAAATACCTTAGGAAACAGTGTAAACCACTCTTTGATCAACTTCGTAGTCCACCTCTATGGACCCCAACTCATACAACTATCGTTCAAAAAGTCAAACAGTATGTCAAAAATTTGCCCTGCTTTGGCATTCCTTCAGTTAATTCCTTTAAAATCGTCCAAACAAATGCCTCCAATATTGGTTACGGTGGCATTCCAATCAAAAGCTCACTCCAGATTCTCCTGAGCAAATTGTTTACTTCCACTCCGGCACATGGAATCTTACTCAGCTAAATTATAGTACTATAAAAAAGGAAATTTTATCTATAGTCCTATGCATTAGTAAATTTCAAAGTGATCTTTTAAACCAGAGATTTTTAGTAAAAATTGATTGTCGTAGTGCAAAACACGTTTTAGAAAAAGATGTTCAAAACATTGCTTCTAAACAAATTTTCGCTCATTGGCAAACCATTTTATCAATTTTCGATTTTGACATTGAATTTATCCCCGGCAACCAAAATTACCTAGTCTTCCTAGTTACATCTCCGCTTTAGCAACTGGATTTTCTTTTTAAAAAAAAATACTATGGAACTCTCTCTAATTCCATTGAATTTTTTTTTGGTCAATCTCACCAGAGGCACTAAGAGCACTGTTGATAGAGATGCCACACAAATCTGAAAAGTATACAGAGCCATCCTGAATCAATTTGGTATCAGAGATATCTTTCATGTAGAAGTAGATTGAACAAGATGTCGAGGTAACATTGTTCCACCAATACGACGGTTAGGTCGTTGGCCACCTGAGGCATGTCATTGAAGTCCATCCTACAACTACCCACACCCCCTCAAAATCTTGGGCACACTATTTTCCTCTATGCAGTCTGCTGCACACCATGAATGGTACTGCAGGTATTGCTCCCTACCATCAATGGCCATCTAAAATGATTTCCAAAATTTTCGAGGCCTGCAAGGCTTAAGCGCATGCTTCATTCTATAACATAAAAGGGGCCCTGAAGATATCCACCAACCAAAACCCACTTCCTAACTAGAATCCAACCAAAAACAGCATTAAAATTGTGGCTAGCCTCAACTAAACCTTGTTGGAATTATACCCAATAGATTCATAATCTTCCAATTTTTTGCCAGATAAAAATCGCTCCCAAACTACATTGCATATATCACTTTAAGCTCGCAAAGTTTCACTAGTGTAGATTCTTCATCACAGCGTGAGAACTAAACAATGTGATCATTGGTCACATCAACCAGTATTTAGACAAAGTACAGATGGTCAATAAGTTCATAGACAGGTTACCTGTGCTCTCCCATCCCATGGAGAAGTAATCCACGCAAGTGATATGCTTTGGCAAACCTATTCAAAAACACATTTAAGACTATATAGTATATCTCCAGTGTTAAGTGTCAAGAAAGTGAGCATCATATTCAAAATCAAGAACCACAATATCAGGGTAAATCACATCAAGAATGAATAGTGCAGATCCAAAACATATACCTCCCATTAATTTGCAAAACCTGCTTAAGGCATTCCAAAGCCTTCTCTGAATTTGCCAAATCTTGATAGAACTGCCAATAAAACAAACATTCACCTTAGCAACACTCATCAAAACCACTTAATGTGCAAGCTAATTGTGATAAATTGTATAATGCACATATTTCCAATGCAATCAAATATATTAGGTTTTTTCAAAACCTAATTCATTCACATAAGTTCACAGAACTGCATAATTAGGAAAAGAACGCAAAGAAATCTGTACCAACATCTTAATTTATGATGACAGTGATGATAATGCTGACTATAAAATTCCAAGAACTGGAGCCTACTCGACCAAAAATGGAAATGCCCCATGACTATCAATCCCATAATCAAGCAGAAGCCAGTACTCAACAGTTACGTGATACTAACTACTTAATAAATTATCTAGCAGAGCTCCACATCTTCATATAGACAAAATCACAATCTGCTTATGTCGTCGTTCAAATTTCAAACAATTAGATGCTCGTAGATCATGTAATAAACAGTTGTACTTATTAATACTGGCACAGTTGTCTACTCGGTAACCAAGGATCAAAATTTCTTGTCGTTTCCATATTTTTATTTCCATGGAAACGAAGTTGTTTCTATCAAAATATACCGAAAAATTATTGAAGCATAGCTTAACGGTAGAAAATTTTCTTTTGTGTTGGCAGAAATTCTAGAAATGGGTAAAAGGTAGTTTTTTAAAAAAAAAAATTGAAATGGGAGATTGAAGGACTAAGAATCCAAGAGTATAAGAACATATTTCAGATTTCTCTGAAATATCACAGATAAGGAGTAGCAGCAGTAGTAGGAATAAAGAAGTAAAAGAAGAGTTTATTGTAATACTTGTTTGTTATTTATGTTACCCTAAGTCATAACTGCTGTGTGTTCTACCTAGGTTATTATTTTACATGTAACTTGTGTCAAAATGTCTACTTCATGTATATCACATAGGGTTGTATTGAATCATAATAATTCAATACTACACGAGAAAATTGGCTCTATAATCTTTTGCAATTTTTTTTAAATGGTAAAGAATTCTTTGATATTATTTGATGACTTAATTCACATTTGCTTTTACTACTCACTTCCAACTTAGTATCTTCTAAAATGGATGGATGTGTAGGCCTAAAAAAAATTTAATTTGTTAATTATTTTACTTAGCTTCACCATTCATATATTTTACTTTATTTTTTCATGTGTTTCCGTTGTTTTAGTATAGTTGTTGAGTTTCTAAAATAACTATGAAGCATTTTCCTTTCCTAGTCGACTGAAACGAATTTTGATCCTTAACGGTAACATAAATATCTTCTTTTAATGTTATTTTGTTTGCCACACACTGTGTTTTACTGTTGGCTCCTCAGCTTGGTAGGTGAATTTTCAGGCAAAGGCTTGAAACTGGAGACTCTGATGCCGACAAAGAGCAGCGAAGCGGTAAGGTTAATTTTGATATCTGATCCATTGGTAAAAACATGTACCAAATCAACTAAAATGATGGCGAAGCTCCCATTATCGCCAACGAAATACTACCAATGGGGAGGAAAAACCTTCGATGTAGAGGGGATTGAAGAGGTGAATGGGAGAATCTTCCAAATTATGTAAAGAAGATTGGGGGTTCTTCATCGCTTGAGGGTCGATGGTGAGGGTTTACGCTGGATATGAGCACAGCTTGAGGAGATGAGGAAAAGAAGGGAAGGGTGGAACTCTAAACGCATGCTACATGGAAGGGAAAGAAGCTTGAGAATCATGAGGAAGTTGAACGAAGGTTGATAGTTTGTCAGAGTTGAATCAAAAAGAGGAAGAAAGTTAGTGTTTACTTCCCAGAGTTTGATAAAGGGGGAGGGTGGTGAGGTGCTGCGAGAGCCCTTAGGGAGATGGCATACATTGAAGATGGAGAAACAAAGAGTCAACAGCGACCATACAGGGAGGTGACCATGGTTCCAAAATGGCTGGAGGGCAATTTGAGGGTGGAAATGGGCAATGGAAGAGAGTGGGCTAACGTGGAGGTGGAATATGCTTCCTGTAAAGAGAGGCTTGATTATTGCAGCGATGGGTCAATAAGAAATGGGGTGTTCCGACTGGAGTAACAGTTACGGAACTACACGGTGACTGGTTACTATTCGAATTTCCGTCGTCACGGGAGGCCACACGGATATGGAGACACAAGGAGTGGGTTTTGTAGGGACAACCAGCGCTGCTTGACTAGTGGTTCATGGTGGGTTGTTGTTCGAGGGAGGATATATGGTGCAGAACGAGGTGTGGATTAGGTTGATCGGAGTACCGATTTTTCTGTGGAGTAAGGAGGTGTTTACGGCAGTGGGGAATAGCTGGGCTAGGTTTTCTTTTGATTGGTAAAAGGTATATTTTATAGACAAGTGCCCAAGGGGGCATGCCCATAATTGCAAAAGAAGGGGACCGGCTACAAAAAAATAATGCCTAAAATCCCCCAAAAATCCATGAACGTATATAGGTACAAAGGATACTCCTTGATCCAAAAGAAAAGAAGTTCCACAAAATTATCTTTAATCTTCACACTGGAGGTTCAACTTCTTCAAAAATCTTCCTATTACTCTCCGCCACAAACTCCAAATGAGACATAAAGGAGCCATACACCAAGCAATCATCTCCTTCTAAAAGCCTTCACCCCTCCAACCCAACAAAACCTCCTTAATCGAGGTTAGCATTACCCAACAGCACCCAAATACTGAAATTATCAAATTCCAATAATCCCAAGCTTCTGAACAATGCACCAAAAGATGATCTATCGTCTCTGGGACAAATCACAGCTCAACATGTGGCATTGGTTGCAGTGAATAAGGGCGCCACCATTTCAAACAGTATGTTGCGGCCCTGTGTGGGCCTAGTAATGGACAGAATAAAAGATGGGGTCAGAGGTGCTATTGGGCCTGTTACTTACGGAAGATGGATGGAGGGGGTCCAAATGAGTTAAAAGATTGGGTCAAGCCCAGAAAGGTTTTAAAAAAAATGGGCTCCAACAGAGGGATGGGAGAAGTGGAGGTCTCATAGCCAATTTAAGAGCTTGGGGCCTGATCATGATATGGGCCGCAGACAGTTCAGAAATGAGAGGCGATCCATGGATCGAATATCTATCAAATAAGACCAAACAGAGGAAAGTTATTTAAGGGAATTAAAGGCGGCCCAAGTAAGGGAGAAGGCCCAAGAGTCGTTGGGGAAAGCCAAGGGCCCATGCAGAACCGTGGTGGAGCAAGGGGGAGACGGGATTTTCCTTAAATTTCAGACCTTCATTTGCTGGAGGCCGCAATAGCAGTGAGCCTTGTGAGGCTAGACCAAGCAAGACAGAGAAAAGGAGATGTTGCCTATGGTCAGAATGGGATCGTGAAGAGTGTACAGATGAATTGGAAGGAATTGAAGCAAGCACAGAGTCTGCTACGGTGGTGGAAACTTCTGACCCCGAGGAGGAAGCAAGACAGCTGATGATGGAAGAACAGTTAAGAAGAGAAGAGTAAGAGGGGAACGGTAGTGGCGCTCTGAGTGCTCTCTTGAAGGGGGTGTGCAATTCTGATGACAATGCAGATTGTGCAGTTCCTGAAACAGCAGCTATGGATATCAGAAGAGGTAATGCAGAGAATTTAGCTCTAAATGATGAGCTAGGAAGGATGGGCGACGCAGAAAGGCAAGGGAGACAGGGACCTCTTATGGAGCTAAACCAAAATGCTCTAGTGATTCGTGACATTGCTTGCCGAGAGGCAGAAGTGGCAGAAGCTCAATGTGGTGTGGGACAGGGTGAGGAAGACCTGTTGCTGTGTAGCCCTTTGGCTATAATTCTCCCAGACAGCAGTGAAATCTCTGTGGCTGCGAGGAAGGAGAACAAAGGGTTGTTCTTTCGAACTGGATTATGCAAAGAATTAAAGGGATGAGTCCATATTTGGGGATCCTGTGTCATGGCTACAAGGATTGGTTTCTGAATTTGGTCAGTGAGATTCTGCAGAATAGTGGTCAGGGGAGACTTACTGTGCATATGAACAGACCTACAGACGAGGGGGTTTCTACAAGAAAGTTGTGCAGGGTGATAAAGAATTTGGAATCTACTATGAATAATGATGGGGATGTTTCGGAGGCGTACAGTTGTGGGGTGTGGAAAGCTATTAGTATAGGGAAAGAAGGCTTTGTTCCATGTGCAAAATTTGACATTGGAGATGGCTTGAGAGTGAAATTTTGGGGAGATTCACTGGAATGGGGAAGGTGTCTTGAAAGATTAGTTACCCGATCTTTTCAACATAGCATTGAATAAGGAGAGTTTAGTGGAAGATTGCATTGAGGAGGTGGGGGGGGTAGGAGGGTTTGCAGTCCAAAATTTAGGAGACACTTTTATGATTGGTAACTAGGGGAGGCAGATGAGCTTATGGCTTTTTTGTGCAAGGTAGCCTGAACGGATGGTGGGTCGAATGGGATTGATTGGAAGGGAAATGGAGATGAAAAATTCACAATTCACTCCTTTTATAGGAAATTGGTGGATGGGAAGGAGCACTCCTTTCCTTAGAGATTGATTTGGAAATCTAGAATTCCATTGAAAGCCACTTTTTTTGCTTGGGAAGCGGCTTGGGGTGCAATCTTAACAGCAAAAAATCTAAAACGGAGAGGATACCATCTTTCAAGTCGATGCCCTTTGTGCAAAGAAGAGGAAGAGACGGTGGATCATCTCCTCTTACATTATAAGACGGCTCAGGACATGTGGAACTTACTCTTCTCTATTTTTTATTTATGCATGTGAAATGTCGGTGATGTAGAACCAGTAGAGAGAGATTAAAGAAGAGAAGAAAGAGAAGGGAAGAAGAGGAAGAAATAGGAAGAGAGAAAAGACATAGAAAGAAGAGAGAAACACCTGAGAGAAAAGCACAAGAAATGTCTGTATTCAATATCAATAATCAAAGTCTAAGCCTATCAATCACAACCAATGCCTTTATAGGAAAATTTAAGATAAATCCAACCATACGAAAACTTCATCCTATCCTAAAAATAAGGAACTAAAATTTATCAAAATAAACTAATTCCTAAAATAAAAATAAAAATTACACAATAAAATAAATATCCTCCCGGGTCAAATATTATTGGCCCGTAACGTCCTTCTTGATCCCCATCAATCAGCAAAGGTCAAGCAACTTTTTATGGGATGGAGGTGCGAAGGAATTAAAAAGGAGTTGAGAATCGCTTGGAGAATGGCCCCTATTTGCCATGTTTGGTGCCTATGGTCAGAGAGAAATAGAATATTTTTTATGAGATGGAATGTCCTTGGAAGTTAAAAGACACATTTTTGAAAGCTTTTTTCTTTTGGATTAAAGAATAATGCCCAATATATCTAGAGAGGATCATTGATTTTTTTGGGGAATCTTAGGCTTTAATTTTTGTAGCCCGTCAATTTCATTTGTTTTACTTTCGGGATTGCCCTCCTTGGACTCCTTGTGATTAATACAACTTACTTTTACAAATCAAAAAAAATAAATATCTTCTTTTACCAGGCTTATATATTGAGTTTTCTTATCTCTATTCAATTTTTCCTTGGTAAAGCTAAAATTTATGTCAAAAGAGACTGAAAAAAGCCAATAGTTCACAGTACATCACAACAGTAAATGCCGACACAGTATGAAACACAATCAGAGTCTTGCAAATTGTGTACCATTAATTTTCACAAAAGTGTGTTTCATCAGAAGTTAGCATTAAAAGGCCAACTCAAAGAGGCAATTTTATAGAACGACTACAAGGCCAGGAATGCTTTATGACACAGATGTTTTATAGTTGAGAAACAGCATATTTAATAAATCAATGCAGCCAAAATGAGGATGTTTAGATGAATGAGTGGCAATAAAAGAAAAGATGGAATCAAAAACAAATGAATTCATAGGAAGTTAGAGGTAAATCTATTGAAGATACAATAAAGAAACAACCTATTTAATATATTAGTGTGACCAAAATGAGAATGTTTAAATGTGGCCAAAATTAGTGTGCACATGAGTGAAGCACCCTTTTGCTGTCTTTCAATGAATTTCTTGTTTACTTATAAAAAAAATTGAGGATCTTTAGAAGAATTGAGTGGCAATACAAGAAAAGACGGAATCAGAAACAAATGATCCTGTAAAAAGCTAGAGCCCACACTCACTAAAGATTAGGGGAGAAAAGGCCACTTATTAATGGTTTGCTAAGTGCAACATAGATCAATGAATACACTGGTATGAAGGAGCGATTTGATCCAAGTTTGAAGGTGCCGAAAGGACAAGAGAGAGACCAAAAACTAATACTATGCTGAGCCTGTGAAAAAGGACATGATTACCTTAAAATATAACCAAACAAATGGCTTTACATAGAGCCAGGATTACAGCTTATTGAGTTGACCAGATAGCACTTAGCACTTAGCACTAAAATAAGTGCATTACCTATTTCCTTTTTTCTTCGAATGCTAAGCTGGGAGATGCAACCAGGTCCACACCTTGAATTATTGCATTTGATAATAAAAAGGGAGTTACATTGAGTATTTGTTCATGGATACCTGTGTTAGATGAGCCCATGCCTCAAGGAAATTTCGATCAATTTGAATTGATTTCATATGTGCCTCCTCAGCCTTTCTATATTCACCAATTGAAGATAATGCCAAACCCTACAAGAGTCAAAATTTGCTCAACCAACATCATAAAAATTATTTTTAAGTTAACACAAAAGAGTGCATGCACTTCATTCAGCTCATTCTAATGCACTCTAGAATCAGCGAAGTTTCTGATTTCAAAGACTAACCAAATATGTGTATGCAGATTTGTTATTCTTATCAAGCTTTACACACAGAGATAAGTCTTCAACAGCAGCATTGAAATCCTTAAACTTGAAATTAACAATTCCTGCAGTAATTTCAATTCTGGTGAGCACTTATATGCCACAGAACTATCATTATGATGCAGCCATTGGGTTACCCAAATGCTAAAAGAGTTTGGAGAACTTTAAGAGAGGAAAATTTAACTAACCAGTAAATATGACATGCATGGGCAGCAGTCAATAAAAGAAATAGAATTAAATGGAGCGAAGGTAATTATTAAATAAACTTTATTATACAGTATTTATCAATCCACAAGTAGTGTCTAGGCCAAACAGCCCATTAAAAGAACATTTGAAATTAAAACAAAATTGAAACCAACAAGTATAAGAAATGGGAAAATAGGGTTAGGCACTTCTCTTTATGGGCTGAAAACTAGAATAATCAGCCAATTTTTCACAAAATAAAGGTCTGACCAGATCAGCCACTATGAGACTCTTGCATTCCAACCTCAAGGTTCATCACAGGTGAGTGAAAAGAAGATAAAGAGATGTAAGGAGAAGGTGGACAGGTCCAAGAAAAGATGTACTGGGTTAAATGAATGTTTCGGGTTGCTTCCCCAAACGAAATTTTCTACGTTTGGAGAAGCAAACTCAACACAAAATCTGTTTTAAAAGTTTGGCCAAGCATATTTCTCAGAACAACTTTGCAAAATCAAATGCAAAAGCAGAGTGCGAAAACTACCCCAAACGGACCCTAAATCTTATGAGATGCTAAAGTGCTCTGCTTTCCTAGCAATGAACAAGCAACAACCTGTGCCAAGAAATCTTCCAACGACCAAAAGAAAAAGATTAGGTAGTAATGAGAAAGTGAAAGAACAAAAACAGCTACAGAGGAAGAAAAGGAAGGAGAAAAAGAAAAAAAGAAAGACAGCAGCAGCAGAACAGCCCCCATCCCACATCAGATTAGATGGGATATAAGACACTCTAAACTAATTATTTCCCCTTGCTTACGTATCACCATCTCATTAGCTTCCAATGCCAGGTCACTTAAGTCGACATATGCATTGCATGTGACCACTTAACAGTTCATTTGGATAAGTAGAGGGAGAGATGAGGAGAACATTAACTACGAGGGAGAGGAGAGGGGAAGAGAACATTAACTATGAGGGAGGGGAGAGGAGATGAGATGAAAGGGTAATGTAATCCTTCATTCATGTTTGAATAACTAATAAGGGGAAAGGAGAAGGTAGTGTAATCCTCCCATCTTGTTTGGAAAAGATAAGAGTAAAGAAATGAAATGTTTTATTATGTGAGTAGAAAGAGTAATCACTATCTCTCTAATCATTTCTCACTGTCTCCTCCCACATTTGGAATGAGAGAAAAATAGACTTTTAAACACCTCCCTCTCCTTTCTTATTTCTAAACCAAACATAAAATAAACCCTTGTTCTGTCCCCTTTCTTCACTTTCCTTCTAACTCCTTCCCAATGATCAAAATATCGTTTCGATGTATAGTTTTGGTCTATCCGAAAACAGAAACGTTTCGGAAACATAATGAAAACGGAGAAAAAATTAGAAACATGTGGAAACATAACTTAAAATTTATTTATTTATACAAATAAGCCTATTTAATGAATATTTGTGCACGTTTAAGGCATATACATCATATTCATGATAAATGACATAATAGATATATACTATATAATATCCACCAATTAGATAATTTAACACAAGTTACATATAAAATAAAAAGTAAAATAAATAGCAATTTAAACCTATTATAATTAGTAACTTAATATTAAAAGAGTTGTTTCTCTACACTTTATTTCCCCTACTATTTTTCTATTATTTTAGAAAAAATAATAGAAATATATCTTCTTATAATTTTGAGTCTTAATCCTTGAAAAATAAATAGATATTATTTTTTACTAACTTCTAGAATTATTGTTGATATAAAAGAAATGTTTCCTCTGATTCGGTATGTTTCCACTAGTTTCGGTATGTTTCCACGGAAATAATTTTGTTTCCCTGGAAACATGTGAATTTCGATATTCTACTAGTGTTTCGTTTCGGTTCCCTAAGACACGGAAATGTTTCGGCCGTGTTGATGGAAAAAAAACAAAATTTTGATCCTTGCTCCTTCCATCCAAACGCATTATAAATGATGTGAACTCCCCATATCATAAGGCTAATAAAACCAAAACAAATTAACTAAATCAACAAACCCAAAAGAAAACAAAACAAATTACCACCAAACTGTAAAAAAAAACCTAAATTCTAAACCCTAAGCTACATCACATTACTGCTCCATCCTGCATAAGAATTAATCCATCCTTTTGACATTATGTAATGTTTAAAAATTACATATTCACAAATTGTATGGTGACAGTCAGCCAGTCATGTTAATGATTCAAGGTGATAATACAAGTCTTTGTACCCTACAATCACACAATCTAGCTTTATGCAGATATAAGTTTTTAATTCATTTGGAAGGTCCAAGACCCAAGCTTTGATTCTCATTTATTCATACTCTCAAGTGAGAGTTACCTGCATCTGGATCTAGACTCTTAAGAGTACTCAAGCCTGAGAAACTATAGGAAAATGCAGGCAACCATCAGCACCAAACAAGTGTTTCTAATATAATCCTCTTGTCCATATATAGAAACGGCTTTGAATCTAGTTATACCAGTATTACGAAGTTGTCGGCAGAACGATAAAAGAGCTGAGTTTAAGCAAGTTACCCCTTTCATGTAATACATCTGCTGAGTTTGGCTCAAATTCTAACGCCTTGGTCAAGTCTGCAATGGCCTGGAATCCAAGAAGGAAATTAAATACTGTGTAAGAACAAGCATTGAAAATTTTTTTTTTTTTGATAAATAAAGATGTATATATTAACAAGCATTGAAAATTTCAGTCACTTACATAAAAAAATTAGAAAACTAATTAGCATGGGTAAAAATAAATTAAAATTTCAAAAAGCCTTCAATCGCAACATCCCTTCTGTTCCAAAAGAACAGTAGATTTTACTAAAAATTTCAATATATTGCGCAATTGGCAAGATCAGGGATTCTGGAATGACATTATCATTGGGGCCTCAAAATAACCATTAACTACTTTCAACTTTAATAAATTACATCCTATTTAAATTTTAAAAATTCTTGATAAAGTTAAGTTACATTAGTTTTGGAGCATTTAGCTGCCAGCCTCAGAGAAAAAAATTTCAAAATGGCTGTTAGCTCATTACCCAATGTCGGTCCTGCCAATATAGGGCGCCAAGAGGGGGTAGAAAGGAAGCAGACCTAACATTTGGCATTATTTACACACAACAGATCCTCTCAAACTTGAAACAGCACTATCACACTTAGCAGATCGAGCACTTTTTCCATCACAAAAATGACTCCACAACCATCCAGGTCGACAGTGGAATGTGAAAACATCTTTTAGTGACTACCAAACCTTACAATGTCTAACAATTGAGGATTTCCCTACCTTCCCTTAAGTAAATGACATAATCAACTGCTTGCAATTGTTGTTCCTGCATATTGAAATAATAATGTTCCCTTCACACAAGAACCTAATCAATCAATAAACTTCCCCTGCACTGCATATCAACAAAAAACTTCCCCAGCACCACAGAAAGAAATGGTTTTACTCTTTCGAAAATCCCAACAAAGTACCTATAACTGAAGTCACAATGAATGACCACCCAACTATAGAAAACTTTCACCAACCTAACGGGATAAAATAGGAAATCAATTTATGAATTAAATTGACCTATAACATCGCACAAACTAATTTGTGTACAGAAAGACTCATATGTTCTCCTTTTCCTTCTTGCACATTATGCAACTATGAGATAATTTGCATGTAACCCATCCATTAACAAAAATAAAAGTAACAAGAAATGAATAGGGTGTCAGTTTGCAGTGAGATACAAGAAGTTGGAGTTCAGAGAGAACAAGGTCACATAGTGACATAAAAAGAGAAAAAAACTAGCAAAAGAATTACAAAGCTGTAATCACTATCACTTATAACAGTGTCAAAGATGATCACATGTGGCACGTTATAGTTGATTGGCACTTTATTGAAGAAAAACGACAGCCTAAAGCATGGTTACCACAATTCGCTACACCCCTAGCGAATTGCGAATTGGGATCGCACGATCCAAAACATGGTTCATTAGCGATTTGGAACGCTACACGATCCAAAACATGGTTCATTAGCGATTTGGAACGCAAGATTTAGCGTTCCAATCTAAAATATCAAAAGTCTCAAAAAAAATCATACAAAACACACATACATCATTAAAATTTTATTTTATAATAGCTTCGATTCGTTAAAATCTTTTTGGTGTATATATATTCATACCAACATTATTACAAATAGAATAAAAAAATATTTCCCGTTCCAAATAAACGTATTTAGTTCCAACAAAGCGATCCAAAGAAGCCTAGTCCTAACGTACCATGTTCTATAACAAGTGACGATCTATGTTCCCGTTCCCGCTCCTTGTACCATAACGATCCGCGTTCCAGGTAAGATTGCCCTGAAGGTGTTAGCTAGCCTAGCTAATAAAATCTATAGATAACCATCTTAGAGGAGGCCTAGGATTGAATCCTGCTTCCATCCTTTTCTTTTAGGGTTACTTCCCTTGTGTAGCCCATCCACGGACCGAGAAAAAGTCAACTCAAATTTGTACTCCACATATAACAATCAAGTTTCATTTAATAAATGCCCTTGCCAAGGGTGTCTCTAGAGCTTAGCTACACAGGACGTATTATAGGTTGGGCACGAGAGATTTTTCTGCCCCAATTTTAGGGGGGAGTATTTCACCATCTCAGTTTATGTCTGAAGTTTGTTGATTTTTTCTCTCCCTCCCCACAACGGTGTACATGTACATGGAAAATGTGGTGTAAAAGATTTTTTCCTCTTTTGTTGATAAGATTGTGCATAAGATTTTTATTTTTATTTTTTATAGGTAAAGGTAAGATATATATTAAAGACTTTACAAAAAACATTCACCATTTCCAAGCAGCCACTTGATGGAATCTCTCCTTTGAGAATTACTATTGCTCTTCAGTTAAACGTCCATCAGTCTAATGAAGTCCCCAATTTCCCAATCCTTAAATGGGCGTCTAAATTGAGGAATCCAGCAAACCTCCCTACCATTGTGACAACGTCAGCTAATTGAGGAAATTTCTCTTTGAGAGCCACCCTACCCGCCCATCTATCCAACCAAAATTTAATTCTCTCTCCATTTCTTACCACAAAAGCAACATGCCGCCATAACTCCTCCCCCCCCCCCCCTCTAAAACTTTTCCACAAACTCATCCCATAAGAGACGTCCACCTCCTTTGAAAGCCAAAAACCCATATTTGGCATCAATGATATGCCTCCATGCTTGATTTTCTATGGAATATCTCCAAAGCCACTTCCCTAACAAAGCCCGGTTGAAAACTCTTTAAGTCTTTTACTCCCAATCCCCCATAGCACATCGGCATACAAACTTTCTTCCAAGCCACTAGAGGAATCTTCCTTTCACCACCCACCCCCCCAACCCGCAAAAAATCACGTTGCAACTTCACTAACTTTTTTCTGCAAAAGCCAGAATTGGGTACATAGACATGAAATACGTTGGGAGGCTGGAAAGAGTGCCTTGGATAAGAGTTTTCTTCCCGCCCTTTGACAAATAGCCGTTCTTCCACCCACTAACCTCTTTTGAAAATGTTTCACCACCACATCCCAAACACCTTTATTCCGGGAGCCTACACCTAGAGGCAAACCCAAATAGACAGTAGGCAAGACTCCCACTTTACATCCCAAGCTCAAGGCAAGCTCTTCGACCCTATCCACCATACTGACCAGAATGAGCTCACTCTTCCCCAAATTGATTCGCAGCCCTGATACAACCTCGAAACACTTCAATATGCACCTTAAGAACCTCAATTGGATTGCTTCAGCCCCACAAAATATTGTAGTATCATCCGCAAATAAAAGGTGGGACACCTCCATTTAATTGCCCTCCCTTTCTCCAACCGTGAAAGCCCTGAACATGCCCACATTCACAGCCCTACCGAGCAATAAACTGAGAGCCTCCATGACTAAAATAAATAGGAAGGGGGAAAGTGGATCCCCTTGCCTAAAACCTCTAGAGCTCCTAAAGAAGCCAATTGATGTCCCATTCACCAACACCAAAAAACTAACTGTAGAGATACACAGCCATCCAATACCTCCATTTTTGGACAAAGCCCATCCTTTCCAACACACAAAGATTCTGCATAACAATATTTGAACCAGGGTAAATAAACTTATGCTCTCAACCAACTCACTCTTTTTTTTTCCTTCTCTCTTGCCCCTATCATTTTTTAGGCAATATTAGGAAGATTATAATAGCGATAACTATATGAACTTTTTCTAATTTGAGGGGGAAAAAAAAAAAAGCAGTTGTATGCCTGGCAAGGTGATTCCCTACTAAAATTCTGGCCAAGATGGTCACCAGGCAAGTAGCATGTTTGGGCTAGCATAAATGTCCAAGTGCCTAGCCGTAGAATACTGCCTAGCTAACTAGGCTTTCCTGTAAAAACTGTCAACAGAAAATACTGAATCAGCCATGTTACAAAATCAATTTAGGAGAGTATATGTAAGGTCAAGAAGCATAATATTCAACTTAATTCCCCAGGTAGACTTTGGTTGTGTAAACATTCAAGTACATAATACAATATTCTAAGATCTGATCCCATGCGGAGCTTCCACTGTTTTGAAATTATAATAGATTTCAAAAACTTTAGGAGATCTACATAATTTTGAACATTGTTTTGGGTAATTCCATAATTTTGAACATGTTACAAGAAACATTTAAGAAAAATGACTTCCAAACAAACTCTCACAATAATCAAAGATCACTGTGGCATTAGAGAAAGTAAGATTTAATGAATAACATGAAAGGCTTTTACCTCAACAGATTCTCCCAAGGCAGCTCGAGCCTGCCCTCTCCGTTTCCATGCCTCACCAGCTGA
The DNA here is from genome assembly GCA_008638375.1 of Nyssa sinensis. Taxonomy (NCBI): domain Eukaryota; kingdom Viridiplantae; phylum Streptophyta; class Magnoliopsida; order Cornales; family Nyssaceae; genus Nyssa; species Nyssa sinensis. The sequence continues at coordinate 55,864,447 of CM018048.1, forward strand.
TGGGTTTGATTGTATAGCCTAGGACATTAAAAGAAAAAAAGAAACCACTTACAACTAGGAGTCAAATATTTAGCGCGCACAATGATTTTGGAGCTTTGAAGTTTGAATACCTTTGTAAAATCAGCAATGGCAGCATCCAGTTCTCGTTGGAATGCATATGCTGTTCCTCTTCCTATTAGTGCCTCGGGATAAGTAGGATCCTCTTTTAGTATCTGTATATATAACATTAAGAAAGGACGAAGTTCTATGAAACTTTATAATGAATAGATAATGCTGTTGATTAGGCCTACCCCCCAAACACCCACCACCTAACCAAACCCCCCCCCCCCCCCCCCAACCAAAAAAAAAAAAAAAATCAAAGAAAAAGTATCATGAAGACATATCTCAAAGAAATTGAAGATCACGAGGACAAATGTTAAGAATAAGTATAACCTGGTCAAAGTCAGATATGGCATCATTATAGTTCCCTTCATTTACCTGCAAAAGAACAATATATTGTTAATCAGATAGTTGCATCAAGCACATAGATTGCAATTTTAAAATAAAATAAAAAATGAATATGCAAATAAACTTGAAAGGACAACAAACAGTGCTGCTTCCAAGGATCAAAATATCGTTTCGATGTATAGTTTCGGTTTATCCGGAAACGGAAACGTTTCGGAAACATAACGGAAACGGAAAAAAAATTGGGAACATGTGGAAACATAACTTAAAATTTATTTATTTATACAAATAAGCCTATTTATTGAATATTTGAGCATGTTTAAGCCATATACATCATATTCATAATAAATGACACTAATTCATGATAAATAACATAATAGATATATATTATGTAATATCCACGAATTAGATAATTTAACACAAGTTACATATAAAATAAAAAGTAAAAAAAATAACGATTTAAACCTATTATAATTAGTAACTTAGTATTAAAATAGTCGTTTCTCTACACTTTATTTCCCCTAATACTTTTCTATTATTTTAGGAAAAATAATAGAAATATCTTCTTGTAATTTTGAGTCTGAATCCTTGAAAAATAAATGGATATTATTTTTTACTAACTTCTAGAATTATTATTGATACAAAAAAAATGTTTCCTCTGATTGGTATGTTTCACTTTCATTTCCAAGGAAATTTTTTTTAATGGAATCACATTCCATTATTTAAAACGAACTGCCTTATAGAAGAAATTTCAAGGAAAACATTCCATTATTTACAACTTTAGAAGGATAAAACCGCAGCAAAGAGAAGGGAGGAGGCTAAAATATGCTTGCAAGAATATAAATTATGACATTATTATTTAAATTAAAAATTATCTGAACAGTCATCACTAGAGCATTCCCAACTTCTACTGATTAAACACATCTCACCAGAAAAGTATCATCACAAAACGGTTATGCTTTTAAAGTCTTCCAACTTTTAAATCCAAGATATTCTCAAATTTCCAGTTTATTTAAAATCTAGCCTGCATTCATGCAATTAATTATCTTTCATGATAATACAATTCGACAAAGCCTTCGCCTCCATTCTTTGGGGCCAGCTACACCATATAAAATAGGTTTTTTTTCCTTGTATCATAAACCAGAGCCATTATCAATTTGTCTGTGTTTTTATTTTTTGGGTATCAATTATTGATTTGTTCGTACCTTTGAAATTTTATTTTTTTTGACAAGTAAAGGGAATATATAGATGGTGCCCAAGGGGGTTATACCCAAAGTAGAACCTAAACTAACTTCACAAAAGTCTCAACGACGGAACAACCCCAAAATATCAACTAGCTGAAGCATTTACGAGGAAAGCCTTTGTGGCCCAAAAAAATAACAATCGCAAAAAATTGTCCTAAAAAGACATGATGGACTGTTTGCCCCTTCAAAAACGCATCTATTACTCTCTTTCCAAATGCTCCACATAAGGCAGATTGAAGACATCTTCCAAATCTTCTTCACCTCTCTTCTCATCTTGCAACCCTGCTAGGCCAACAAAAGCTCCTTAACCGAATTTGGCATCACCCAAGAGAGTCCAAAAATGGCAAATACAAAATCCCAACATTCCCTAGCCATATGACAATGGATAAGCAAATGAACTACCCCTTCTTTCTTCTCCTTGCACAAGTAACACCTGCTTGCTAATTGAAAACCCCTTCTCTTCAAATTTTCCGCAGTCAGAATAGCCTTCCAAGAAGCCCCCCAAACAAAGAAGGCTGCCCTCAGGGGAGCCCCAATATACCAAAGAAGATTCCACGGGAAATTCAAGTCCCATGTATCAATCAGGTTCCTATGAAAGGACTTCACAGCAAAAGACTTCCCAACCAGTTTCCAAACCATAACATCCTCCTCCCTCACCCGCACATTCTGAATATGCACATGGAATAAGCCCACCTCTTCCAACTCCCGGTCAAAAAAACTCCCTCCTAAACCTAGGACTCCAAACACACTCACCCCCAACCTTCTCCCAGCACTCCCTCACCCAGGCCCTCTTATTGCAAGCTAGACTATACATAGACGGGAAAGAAACCCTTAAGGGCTCATCACCACTCCACGTATCTTCCCAAAACTTCACCCGAGAGCCCATACCCACATCAAGCCTAACCCTCTCCCAAAACTCCTTCCACACCCCCATTATGGCTCCCCACAACCCCAAGGCACCTCCACCCTGCTCGACCTCCATCTCCCTCCTCACATCCATACTTGGCAGCAATTACCTTCCTCCACAAAACCCTAATATTTGTGCCAAATCTCCACAACCATTTCTCTAGAAGCTCCTTGTTGAAAGTTTTCAAGTCCTTCACGCCTAAACCTCCTAAAGAAACTGGATTCTTCACCTTGTCTCAGCTCACCAAGTGGATCTTCTTAGAATCCCCATCATGGCCCCACAAGAAGTCTCTGAATCTTTTCCAGCCTTTTACTCACCGTCGATGGAATGGAAAACAAAGACATGAAATAAGTGGGAAGATTGCCCAGGGTACTCTTCATAAGTGAATCCCCCCCCCCCCAAAAAAGATAATAGCTGACCCTTCCAACCTACCAGTCTCCTTTGAAATCACTCCACCACTGGGTCCCAAACTACACAAGACCTTGCTGATGCACCAAGAGGGAGCCCTAGCTAGGACACCAGGAAGGACTCCACTCTACATCCCAAAGTAGCTAGCTAAGATCTCCATCCCCAGCACCTCCCCAACTGGAATCAAATAACGTTTTGCTAAGTTGATCCTTAGACCCGACGTAACCTCAAAGCACATCAAAATGCACCTGATAAACAGAAGTTGACAAACCGACGACTCATAGAAAATCATGGTGTCATTTGTGAACAGTAAATGAGATATGGCATCCCCTCGCCCCTCCTATCCGACACTGTGAAACCTTTCAAAAGGCCCACATCTTCAGCTCTAACCATGAAGCGACTGAAGGCATCCATGACTATCATGAAAAGAAAAGGGGAAAGCGAATCCCCTTGACTCGGGCCCTCAAAGTCCGAAAAAGCCAGCCAAAGATCCATTCACTAAGATTTAACAGGATTTCCTATGGGAAGGAAAGGATGGGGAGAAAAAAATGCATCTGGTTAATTGGACAGAATCCGCATGTCTTTAAAGGATGGGGGATTGGGACTGAAGGAGCATCGGGTGTTCAATAGAGCCTTATTGAGTAAGTGGTAATGGAGATTTGCAGTAGAGCAAGGAGCTTTGTCGAAAAGGATTATTGAGGCCAAAAATGGGAGGGAGATAGATGGGTGGACTAATGAGGTGGAGGGCCATTCAAGGGGGAGTATTTAGAAACACATTAGAAAGGGACAGCAAGATTTTAATGATTGGATAGCTTTTGTTATTGGAAATGGAGAGAAGGCGAGGTTTTGAGAGGATGTGTGGTGTGGAGAGATGACTTTAAAAGGGAAATATCCTACACTTTATTTTTTGTCTTTGAATCTGGAGGCAAGGGTAGTAAATTATCTTCGACCATCAGTGGTTTGTGTGGAACCACACTTTCGGAGAGATTTCCAAGATTAGGAGATGGAGGAGGTAATGTCCTTTTTGGAGCACATTCATAGGGGAAGATCCGAATACACTAGTGTGGCGAAGGGAGGAAGAAAATGGGTTCACGGTCAAATCATACTACATGGAGTTGGCTAGGAAAGGTGACCAGAACTTTCCATGGAAAGCAATTTGGAGGACAAAAGCGCCTTTGAAAGCTGTGTTTTTCACTTGGTCCATTGCATAGGGTGCGGCACTCACTATGGATAACTCCAAGAGCAAGGTTTCCACCTTGCGGGGAGGTGTTGCCTGTGCTTACGAGAGAGGGAATCCCTTGGCAATCTTTTCCTTCATTGTTCTTTTCACTTGGGTAATGAAATCGTCGGTGGTGGATTTTTTTGCAAGGATGGCTAGGGGGGTGGAGGAAGAGGACATGGAAAGAAGATTTGACGGGTCACTCCAATTTGCTTATTTTGGTGTTTGTGGAGAGAAAGAAATCAACGTAATTTTGAAGGAAGGGACACGGATACATGAAGTTTTAAAGATAATTTTTTGAAAACATTGTATTTTTGGAATATAGAAGTGTACCCCTTATATGTATATAGTTTTGAAGAGTTTTTGAACAATATGAAACTAATTTTGTAACTCTCCTATTTTGTATATGGGTTTGCCCACCTTGGGCGTTATTAATGAATACTCTTACTTATCAAAAATAAATAAATACATAGACCTTTTTATTTATGTGCTGGCAGCATGGTAAAGCAGGCTAAAGCAAACTATAGCAGCCACTATGTGACAGCTGCTCTGGTCATTGGCCCGCCCAGTCCGTACAACCACAAGGCCTAGGCTAGGTGCATTGGAAAATAGGACCAACTGGGCTGCTTTTTAAGGCCCGAGACTAAAAAACAAAAAAAAAAAAAAAAAACTTACGCCTTCATATTGCCAAGAAATTGTGCGTGAACAAAGATGACCTCCCTGTGAGCCAAAAAAAAAAAAAACCAGCTCATCAAGGTATGCTCTACCATCCAAATAGGCAACTCTACCGATCAAAAAAAAAAGGCAACCTCATCCCTTCAAAAGTCCTCTTTGCTCCCTCCAAATACTCCGCCAGACATAATGGCACTACTTTCCACACATCCCTAACTCGCCACCCCACTCCAAATATATCCATAATTTGAACATGAGTTTTGAAATTCCAAACATGAATGAATTCACTATTTCTCAGATAGTTTAAGTTACGTCTAATATATCTTGAACATTGAGGAGCGAGGTCTCTAGTATAGCATATGATTTTATTTGATTTTTTTGATCAGTACATATGAATATAAGAAGAAACATGTAACAATAGGTTTAAATATTTAGATTCCTTAGAAAATGCGAATTGAGACATAACGAGTGTAAATCATTTTGAGTTTGATCCCAACTCCATGTCCATGCAATAAAACCATCATTTTTCTTCCATGAATTTTAATACTATCAATTAGGAACCTAAAATATCTATAAATTCATTAAAAATATCCATGCAATATAACCATCATTTTTCTTCCGTGAACTTTAATATTATAAATTAGGAACTTAAAATATCTCATAAATTCATTAAAAAAAGTTTTCTTAAAATATTGATCCCAAGTCCATGTCCATGCAATATAACCATCATTTTGTTTCCATGAATTTTAATACTATAAATTAGGAACTTAAAATATCTAATAAATTCATTAAAAAAAATCCATGCAATATAACCATCATTTTTCTTCCATGAATTATAATATTATAAATTAGGAACTTAAAATATCTCATAAATTCATTAAAAACAGTTTTTTTCATAATGTGTATTTATCAAAATCAATAAGTTTTTCATGTTTATCTGTTCACACTCATACATACACACACACACACACAATTTCATGTCCATATCATGTTGTAACCATATCTCATCTTTGTATCCATGCTTATAACCCGGCCCAAAACAGCCTAAGAATTACAAAACATGTTATATATTTTACACATTACATCATATTTTTCTTTAAAACATTTGGATAATATAAGCTTATTTACTGATCAAATATTATATATATATATATATATAAGCTTATGAAAAGAGAAAAATCATATGTTGGCTCAAACCCCCGACTTGAAAGTTGAAAAGGCAAGCAAATACCACCTAGGCTACCAAGCTAATGTTGTTAACTCCTAACTTTCTATATCACTTTTATTTGAGAAATGGCTCATTAGGAAGAAAAAGGAACTATATTAGGGAATGGACCAAACCGGGTTTGGGCTTGCAAATTTATGATTGATGTCAGGACGAGCCAGTCCTGGTTCAATACATCTTCCCGTTATTTCATAGCGCAGGCCAGGCCTAGCCCACCCATAGAGATGTAGGACAAGAGAGTATCAACACTATCATACAAACTATGATACTCTAATTGATGCAGGCAGTGCTAAGAAAGATCTTTTTGCCCTGATTATTATTGGGTATTAACTATTGAGACTAAAAAGTTAGTGGAGCAGGTTATTTCAAGGGTTTGTAAAAATTCTGAGATAGAGCTAACGATTTGCGAATTTGATTAGGTAAGGAAAGAAACAATTTTAGGCTGTTCCAACACAATGAACAGTAACTAGGGGGTTGGTTTGTGTTCTTTTGGGGCTAGATGGAACGGTAGGAGCAAAAGAACTGGCTTGTTTTTACGCTTGATAGCTTGTTGGAACTTCATAATTCTGCTGCAGGCTTTTTTTTTTACAGCAAACTGTTAGGCTATTGCGTGTTGGAGGAAAGGGTTATAGGGGAAAGAATGATTTAGGATTATGAAGGTGAGATTTTATGTTGAAAACTAAAAAAATTATGGTCTGTGTCTGTGGTTAAATCAAAGAAATTTGTTTGCCTGGCTGATTATAATGGAATGGTCAGTTTTTCGAGGAATGAAAATTTCTTGTTTTCGTATTGGTGTGGATATCAATGCATTCCCTAGGTGTGGATGCCTAGGGTTATTTCCCTTAGGTGTGGATTCCTAAGGTCATGCATCAATGATTTAACTGCAGCACATGGTGATTCAGTGCTCTACAACATAACTAAGCTATTCTCTTTTTATTTTGCACTCAAAGAAGCAAAATGATGGATGTGTCAATGGTTGTTTCTCATCCATACAATTGAAGAGCGACAAAGGGGCTAAAAGCATGAGACAAAACCTTAATGTTCAAAAGAAGAGATTGAGACACAGCTCTCTCTCTCTCTCTCTCTCTCTCTCTCTAACAAAGGGGCTAAAAGCATGAGACAAAACCTTAACATTCAAAAGAAGAGATTGAGACACAGCTCTCTCTCTCTCTGTTTTGCTTTACTTTTCTTAGAAACTCCTCTTATTTCCCCTCTTTCTTTCTTCTTCTTTATTTTGGCCATGCTGAATATTTACTATTCGATTGGTAATTTATGTATATAGAATTTTTTATATATGTACATGTGATTTATTTGATATGTCATGTTCTTGACTCTTAATAGTTGTGAATCCTGTGATTATATAATATGTATTTAGAATTTAGATGGTTGCATCATTATATTGTTGCAAATTTGTAGTGCATTTAGTTTCTTTTGCATGTTCCAAACCACATTTGCCCAACTTTGCTCAAGCTCACACTTTGCCTTCAGTGTAGGCTCCAGGAGATCTTGGCATGCAATGGCACCTTAGTGCAACTTGCTGCTTTAATAACTACAAACCTACTAAAAGTCAGGAAATAAAAATCATATATCATAAATTGACCAGGAACAAGACCTGTAAACCCTTGCCACAACCCATGTCCAAGAAATCAAGAAATTACTAAAATGCACTTAAATTTTAAATGTAAGAAAACATGTTAGAAACTGACTAACACCATTTAATGGCCAAAAAAGTAACACCTTATTATTAATGGCCAACCTTAAATACGAGAAAACACGCCAGATATAGCTATAAAATTTCAGCTATCAAAATACCAAGGACACAGCTTACCAAGAAAAAAAGGAGTGGAAACATACCTTCGCAATTCCCCTTGATAATCGCATATCAATATTTATTGACTTGGTCTTCGGAATCCTAGTAACACAGAACTTTTTATTCCTCTTGCCTTCATTGCGTATGTCAAATTTATCACTTGACCTACTGCGAATCTCAGATATATCACTCGAACTGTTGCAAATCACTGATAGTTTACAGGGCGATTCCGATGTATCACTTAACTCAATACATAATTTAGACTCGTCACCCGATTTATTGAGAATATTGTATGATCCATTTGATTGGGTACCATAAGTTCCATTTTGTTGGCTATCAAACTTTTTGTTCTTAATTTTATCGCTTGACTCACTGGGTACGTCAGATCTATAATTTGACTCACTGTGGATCTCAGAAGTATTGCTTGACTCGCTGTGCAGTTCAAAATCACCACTCAACTTTGTGTGATTATTACAAATTTCACTTGATTTGCTAGAAATAAGAGGCTCAGGTTCAGATGCAGGCAAAGAAGACCCAGACGACTTCACAGCATGGTTTTCAGAAGAAATAGTACTATCTCGTTTTGCAATTTCCAGAAGCTCTTCCAGTTCTAGCAGTTGCTTCAAATCTGCAGACTGTTGAACAGCATATTCATACCCTTGCTCCCAAACCAAAAGAGCGTCCTCTTTCCTTCCCAATGCAGAAAATGCACGACCTATATAACAATGACTACAACACTAAGTTTATGAAATAATGCATGAGCCTTAATGTGAAATCAACCGGGGCACAAATAAAGCAAAAGTTTTTCATAGGAAAAAAATCATATGAAGTATCAATCACATGAACATTGAAAACATCTTTTCATCATGATAATCACAGTAAGATCATCATCAGTTACACAGACCACGGGATTAATCTTTTCAACATGATAATCACAGTAAGATCATCATCAGTTAGACATCAAAGGTATAGATCTCATCGTAGAGATTAATTTTCTGGTTTAAGCACGCAATAGTCTTGGTGAGCTTATGCCAGTTCCATTTTTTTACTTCATTACTGAGAGATATCTGACTTTGCAGGTATCCCAAAGTAAAAGTATCAAACAATAAGTCATTCAAAAGAATATTCCAAATTTATCGATAAAAAAAAAAAAGAATATTCCAAATTTATTAATTCTTTGAAAGTTTCACATAGTATTGTCATAGTATTGTCAAATTCAATTATATTTGCTACGAATTTCTCAAATCCAATAAATACAGATTATACCTATCAGTTGGTAGGATAGCATATTTGCGGTCAGTAATACAGTTATGTCAATAAATGAATATACAATTATATAAAGATGCTACAAATGGCACACAAATTGGTGTCAATAGACAACTGTACCATGGAGAAATCAAGTTTAGAACCACTTATCAGAAAATGAAATCAAGTTTGAAAACAGATTTTGCAAATAATGCACATCACAATATTCCTTTTTTTTCTTTGTTTTTTTTTTCTTTTTTTATAAGATAATGCACATCACAATATTCACGAGTAGAGTTCTTCGTATCGTACGATACACGATACGTTTCGACACAGCAGAAAAACGATACGTCGCGGTATTTTGTATCGTTTTTCACCGTATTGTACGATAAAGTTCCGATACGATACGCCGTATCGAATGATACGTGCAAAAACCAAAAAAGGCAGTTTTTTTTTTTTTTTTGGCATTTTGGCCAAGGGAAAAATAATGTCATGTTGTTTTAGTATAAAAACTATTCTGGTTCCTCACTTGCACTAAACGATCACACTCACCAACTCTGTCATCGACCCATCAAACTCTTAAGTCCATATTCTAAGCAATGTTTGCATTCTATTTGCATTATGTAACTTATACAAATTTCTTTGTGGGTTGCATTCTATTTGTACCTTGTATATATTTTTTTGTTATAATTTATAAAATCTGCTTTACCAAAAAAGAATTTTTATTCTAAAAAAAATGAAATTTTATTGTTGTCTAATTGGAACTTGTAGTATTTAATATTTATAATTTCTTATTTCTTGTATTGAATGGACTATGGAGTATGGATTATGAAATTTACACTGAATTATTGTTTCTATAAGAGAGTTGAAATATTATTTATATTATTTTTAACAATGTGTATTTATATATTCATATGTATATATTATTTAGAAATATATTTTAAAAAATTATGTGTATCTTACGATACATATTTTTAAAAAAACGATACGTTCTCTGATACACATTTCGACAACCTTGTTCATGAGAAACTATTTAGACTTGCAAATTCAAATCTTCATGAACAAATGTAACAAATGTGTGTCATTAGTTGGGTCTTCTGGTTAGCCCAAATCAATAAGATTTGAGAGAGGGACTATCAACTATCAAAAATAGGAAAAACACCACATGCTATTTCTTCTATCAATCTAAGTCAGATTTATAATCATAAGTTTACTAAATGGATTCATAGTTCAAATCCTCGTAGAACAATAGGAGCACACACTAGTGGGAGAGCCTTAACCAGTCAGCCTAGTGTATGCCAAAAACAATTCAAGATTAGATAAAGGAGTGTCAATCTAAGTTTTTAGGTGGTGGATATGAGTAATATGTTGGAGTCTTGGTAAAATGAATTACTACTATATTTGAAAGTAGAGCCAGACTATCGTTCCCAACACCCGGCATTGGCGGGACTAACATGTAATAAATAGCCCATCCATTGTATCCAATGAATTCATATTTGGGAAGATTTATTAATATTGAAGGGGGCAGAATAATACTAATAAAAATTGTATTAGTATAATGAATGCTTGTGCACCCCAAGTAGGATTAGACATTAAGGCACAATTTTGGAAATATATGAACGAATTAATTCAAGGAATATCTGAAGGAGATAATATCTGCAGCCAAACAATTCAATAGCCATGTGCTAAATCTGTTGTAGTACAGTGGTTAAATTTTTGGCAAGGCAGCAAGGGGAGGATTGGGATTAGGGGTTCAATTTTCATCACTGGTTATAAAAAAAATGGTCATGTAGGGAAAAATCATAGATATAGGAAATAGATTTGGAGATAGGAATAACGCTAGGAAGGACATTCTATATTTCACAATGACATGAATAAACAAACAATATTTTAGCAGTACATCAAATAGGACTATCAAATTGAAATAAATTTTTTCCTAAGTAAAAGAGTGGATAAACTAATGAAGTGTGAATGTTGGGACTGAATGTTGACAGCTAAGAAACATGTTCATAAAATGATCATAATCGAAGTGTGACTGTTGATATAGACTTGTTTTTTCTTGATCAGTAAAGAATTTGTATAGTGAACTTTGCCCGGGGAGCCAAAACCACATGTACAAAAAAGGGACCAGTAACAAAAAATTAAAGCCTAAAGTCCCCCAAAAAATCTACAAGAGAAGTTACAGACAAAGGACTAATTTCTCTAATCCAAAAATACAGTGAGCAGTGTACTGCGGTTTTGCCCCCCTTGGGCACCTTTTTATATATACACTTTACTTATCAAAAACAAAAAATATATATATATATATATACACAGATATACAGTAAGCAAAAAAGAGAATCTTTTAAACAAAAGTAAGATTGCTCCAGCCCCTCAAAAAGACAACAATTTCTCTCCCTCTAGAGACACCACACCAAGCAAATAGGGGCTAGCTTTCATATCTTCCTTACTTCCTTCCTAGCACAATATCTCCAACTCAAGAAGACTTCTCACACTGTATTAGGCATAACCCAGCTGCAGCCGCACAAGGAGAATATTGGGCTCCACATTTCCCTAGCCATGTTACAATGTAAAAGGAAATGTTCCACTTTTCCCTCAGCACTCCTACGCATACAACATCTATTTGCGAGATGGAAACTGCGCTTTTGAAGATTATCCATTGTTAGAATACGTCCCCAAATCTCTCAACCACTGCATCCCACACCGCCACTAATTTTGCATACGCCCCTAGAGGCAACCCCAAGTAGTAGGGAACGAACCCACTAAACATTCCATTCCCCAAGCCAGCTCCCCCACTGGAATGATTTCTTTTTTGTTAAGGTTCACACCTACGAAGCATGGACACACAAAATACGGCATTTCTCAAACAAAAAAATAGGACACTGGATACGTAAGGGACACATTGAATATATTTTTTTATATTTTTTATATGACCATAAAATACAAATTTGATATTATTTCAATCAAAATTGACATAAAAACATACAAATTATAAAAATATTATTAAGATATTAAAAGAACAAAATCATTAAATAAAAATTCAAGAACTTCTTTATTTAATTATCAACATTCATGATTCAAGTTTCAAAACAAATTTACTAACTATTACATAGAACATATATATAGTCATATATAATCCCAAAAAAAAAAAAAAGATGAGACGAGAAAAAGATGAAAATAAATTCCAAAAAAAAGAAGAAAGGAAATAGAAAACATGTCCCATATGTGTCCAAGACGTGTCCGAATTTAGACACTCTTTTTAGCATGTTCAACACATGTCCGAATTTGCTTCCTTCCTAACGCAATTTCCTTCGCATCACAAAGAATTATGGTGTCATTCACAAATAATAAGTGAGACACTTCCCAACTTCTCCCCCTCTTCCTCCTCCACTTTGAAGCCCCTAATGAGGCCCCCCGTCACTGCTTTAGACAAAAGTCTACTTAGAGCTTCCATCACAATCACAAAAAAGAAAAGGAGAGAGAGGTTCTCCCCGCTACAACTCGCATGAAGAGTGAAAAAAACCCTCAAGAGACCCATTAAACAACAACGATAAATTCGTGAGATGGTAGAAGTAGCACCAATTGGTGATAAAATGAGAGAAAAATCAATTAAGATGTTTGACCATCTACAATGCTACTAGATGTTGTAGTGTGGAAAAGATATGTGTTCCGCATTAGGGGTAGTGTTATGGGAAAGGAAGAAAAATATTACCATCAGGAAAGAATGGCAATGAATGCTTTGACTGAAATTATGGCATGAAGACAAGTGAACTGACAAAATAGAACTAATGTAGTCAACCCTAAATAGTTGGGACGTTGCTTAGTTGAGTTGAAGTTATATTTGGTTGAATTTTCCAACTCAACGTATCTCCAGAACATTATTAGGTCATTGGAGGACCACCTTTGTGTCAAACAATTATACCGTCTTTTAAGTTTGATTACTACTCCTGAGTAGATTGCAATATAATTTTAAAAGAAGACGCTTGTAATTGGCTAACCAGTGCTCAATGTGTAAGAGCGAGGAAGAGACAGTGAACCACTTGTTCTTCCATTGTCAGGTGACTTGAGGAAATGTGGTACCTTTTGTTCTCTCTTCAGATATCACTGGATTATGCTGCAATCAGTGCTGGAGTTCCACATGGACAGGAAAGGAGGTTTCAAGAACGGTGTTCTCAAGATTTGGGACGTAACACCACCCCCCGCCCCCCAACTTTTTTGCTGTATATGAAAAAAGAAAAGAAAAAATAGGGAATTTTTTTAAGGGGGGAAAAATGTCACTTGTAGGGTGAAAAAGTAATTTGGGAGACATAAAGCTCTAATTTTTGTTTAAGTCTATCTCTTTACTCAAACCCAAACTCAAATTTAAATTTGAGTCAAAATCTACACAACAAAAAAAATATATATTCTCAAGCCCATACCAAATCTGTTTTAACTCAAACTAAAACAAAGTATGTACCCTATGAAGCACGGACACTCTATTTTAGTTAACGTGTCCGTGTCAGATACGTGTCGGACACTGACACTTCCGGACATTTGAATCATGGATGTTGATAATTAAATGAAGAAGTTCTTCATTTTTTATTTAATGACTTTGTTATTCTAATATCTTAATAATATTTTAAAAAATTTGTGTGTTTTTATGCCAATTTTAATTGAAATAACATTAGGTTTTTATTATATGGTCATATAAAAATATAAAAAAAATTCATATATTCAACGTGTCCCTAACGTGTCCGTGTCCTATTTTTTTGAAAAATAACGTATTTGCGTATTCGTGTCCGTATCCGTGTCCAGTGTCCGCATCCGTGCTTCTTAGTCTGTACCTTACTGTTCATGGACTCTTTATATATGTAACTAAGACAATTGGAGAGCATGAAACTCAAACCAGCTTTTAAAGTTAAATTTAGGTAAAATCTTGAGTCACCACCGGAGATGACCTTAGCCGTCTTTAATGAAAGCTTATTTATCAAAACAAAATTAGAAAACAAATTTAAAACTGAGCACCGTTTATCAAAACCCATAACATCGTCAGCAATTATAACTCCACATTTCATTGGAACAAAAAAAATATCTATATCTCACAGCATATTATGTATTAAAAAATTCACTTGAAAAAGATTATGCAATAAGAAATTCCACAGGCAGTGTCAACGTTCTGTTCATCTAATCTCAATGACAATCCTAAATTTCATGTCACGTAAGTGGCTTAATTCCAAGAGATTACGCACAAGTCGGAGGTTTCACTTAAAACAACCTTTGAGAATGTAGGGTTGAAGAAGCGTCGGGTCAATCTGAAGCGCCTTATCGCAGTCCTTGATCACGTGCTTGTGAAGCTCCAATTGACTATAGCAAAAGGCTCGATTACTGAAAATCAAAACAAAACATTCAGAGATCGATCCGTCAAAGAGTTCTTTGCATTAATACTAATCATAAAAGTTACAACATCGATTAAACCAAAAATGGAGAGAAATGAAACAGAATTCATCGAATTGAAATAAGCAAACAGACCAGATGTCTTGGATGACGCATGACTGCGAAAGGAGAGAATCGAGAATGCGAATGGCCTTGGACCAGTCTCGAGAGCTGCACAGCTTCGCAAGCTTCGACTCTCTGTGGAATTGTTGACGCCATGATAGAGGCACACACGGAGGTGATGTGCAGATCGGAATCCAAACAACTGATTTTCGGTGCAAGTTTTTAGAGAGAGTGAAATGGATATAACTTAGAGAGAGAGAGAGGGGGGGGGGGGGGGACAGAGAAGGATAAAGGAGAAGACGAGTCGAGTTGGAAACAGAGAGGAAAGAGGCGTTGGAGGAAACAGATGGTGAGGTTTTAAGATGCTAATCGGTCCTTACACGTGTTGTGATGTCCGAAGTAAATTGGCTGAGCCTTTTCGTCACAACTCACAAGTTGCTCTCTTTTTTCTCCCTTTTTCTTTTTATTTTTTCATTTTCCCTGACCAAAGCACTCGTTCACGTGCCCTAACCGCGAATATATGAAAATTATATATATATATATATCTATCATATTTCGTCGACGCGTTTCGTCTGCTTTCTTAATTTTATTATTTTGGTAGATCATATGCCATTTAAAATTTTGTGTAGAAAATTTATTTGTGTTTGAAACTTCTGAAAAGTAATTTTTACTTTACTTACATGTAATGAAAATCTTTTAATAAAAGATGGTGAATATTTAAAACAAGTCACCATTAGACTTATTTTGATAGGGGTAGATAAAAGCAAATTATATTTTATCAAGGTTGTTTGGATGTTAATAAATATAGTCTCTTAGTATATACGGATATTAATTAATTTAATTTACTAGTGTGTTAGTTAATTAAATTTTTTGGACATATCTAATATGACTAGTATTAATAAATGTCATTAATTAACATTCCGAATAGTCACATTAACAGATAAAAAATTTTATAAAATGTTATAATAAGAATAGTATTACTTTTTTTTATAAAATTTAAGTTCGACAAACTCAATTCATTAAAGTCTTATTCCAATATTTTGGAATTGATTCATTTTCTTTTATTTAAGAACATTATCTTAATTAAATCACATATTATTATATTTTAAAATTTAAGTTTGAGAAACATAAAATCAATACTTTTATTAAATATAATATTTCAAATGAGAATTTAGCGAGACTCACTTTTGTATTACATCGGTCGTTATATTTATTATTCTTGTATGACTCATTTTAAATTTTGCAACATTGCATGTAGTGTGGGTTTTTGGACTTTTATAATATAAATAAGGACAATTAATAATGATCATAATGTAATAGAACAAAAGGAAAATGACAAAATATTAGCATAAATTTTTTTTTTTTTTTTGTTGTGTGGCAACTACTCTCTTACGAACAAGTAGAATCTACTGCTTTACCAACTTAAGTAACTTCATCGAAGTGAATAAGAACTTGCTCCAAAGAAAACAAAGAATCATGACTAATTAATCCACCCGTCAAGATTATTAGTGTAAATATTTTACGCAGAGAAATTTTCTTGTGTATAAAATATTATATTTGTTAACATGTATTGATTATACAAACACACACCCAACGTGAAGATCGGTGCAATTAGATGCTTGCTGGAAATGCAAGTAAAGTAGGGCTGTGGGAATGAGAATTAGAGAAAGGGAAACGAAGAAAAGCAAAAAGTGATAGAAGCAGGCCAAAAATGGCAATGGCATATTGGCATTGTAGATTAGTTAACGCCTCCTAAGTATGCGTGGGTTGGGTCTGTGGGCTGTGGACAATTTCCACTGATCTGGATTGGTGCAATCCAGCCCACACCATGAGACCTCTAGAGATCACTACACCATAAGCAGTAAGACTATAATCTGTACAAACTTCATCTCATTTTGAAGTGTTGCTTGATTGCCCCTTGGACAGAAAGGAGTGCGGTATACAAATTGCCACCGCGCAACTGGAACTGAAGCAAAGCTTAAATCAAATCTTATTCAATCGTCGTCTCAATTTCATATCAAATTTATTTTTATTTAAACTTAAATCAAAATTAGTGCAATATTACTCACAAGATTCAAATCACTGTTCAAAAATAAATTTATAACTTTTGGGACATGATGAAATTTATTTACATGATAAAATTTATTTTTAAGATAATGTTAGAATTTTTTCAAAAGATTGGAGTAAAACGAAGTGAATATTGAAGAGTTTCAAAATCAAATAAGTAAAAATTTGTATAATCATTCGAAATGGCCTAACAATAATCAAATGTTGCTTCTTTTAAAAGCAATGGCCATTCTACCAACTTCACTCCACCATTTGCACATTATCTAATATATAAAATATTAATTAAATAAAAGATGAAGAAGAAAATCATAGTGTAAATTGTGGATTAAATAAAGATGGTATGATATAAACTTAGAGGGGGTGATGAATAGGTTTAATAGATAATTTAAAAATTATCCTGACAAATCGTAAATTGTTTTGGATGATTGAGATTTTTTTTTCAATTATGTGTTTATTTGGATTTTTATTTATGCAATCTCAATTAGTGACATGCATCAATGATATAACAATATTAAAGTAGTAATTAAAGAAAGAACACATCGATTTGTTGACGAAAAAAGTACCCCAAATCAATAAATATGCTTTGTAAAACCTTAGTACATTGACTCAGATATACACAATCTACTAGAAACACTTTGGTCATTACCGACTCCTAACAACATAAGACTTAGTCCCTCAAGTCTTATACACAGTTTGAATCTCCTCAAACTCGAATTCTCGAGTACTCTTCAAGTGATCCATCGTCTCAAATCCTCTAACGATACTCCTAAATTGCAATTGGGAAATTCACATAATCTCGAACTGTATCCATCGTAGAATATTGACTCCTCGCAAGCTTGTACTCTAAATATTTGATGATAGAGCTCTTGAACAATTGGCTTATAATCTTGATATACCACTATGTGACACACCAACCACTACATGACACGTGTGATTGCAAGATCGGCTCGCGACCAACCATACAGCTCATGCTCGGCCATATAACTTGTGCTCAGTCTCTTAGTTCATGTTCGGCCTTATAATCTGTGCTCGGTCATTCAGTATATGCTCCATCATCCGGTTCATGTTCGGTCACATGACTTATGCTCGGTCATTCAGTTCATGCTCGGTTGTATGCCTCACCCTCGGTCAGTCAAATGCATTACCCATATAAGCCGAGCTCATAGTGTCAAAGCAAGGCAGCTCTCCTACAAATCTAAATGTATGCATACGCAAACCTGCAATAACAGCAAATCAATAATCAGATCTTATCACCGCCTCCATAGGCTCCAAGCAGAGAATAAGGAAACCGTTTCCAACAAGGAAACTGCCACATTAAGTTACCATATTCAACAAGGTAACTGATATCTCCGAAGATCTAATCCCTATATTCATGGTTCCAAATTCTAATCAACTTGGGAGAACTACCACCTATAAATTCAACCCTTAAGGTACGCTTTACGCTCATGCTCATTATTTTTGGCTTTCATTACAAGTCTTTCAATTCAATTTATTGACTTAAGCATCGGAGCGGCTACCGCCGGAGCCATCCCGGTGGTCCTCTGATCTTCCGTTTCGAGTGTTTCGCAGGGAGCCGAACTTGGATCTCACGTGGGCCAAAAAGTGCAGCATCAAATCTATATGTGCATTAGAATGCAATGAAAGAGCTTCTGGAAGGGTATAGATGTGACGAAAAGTTGTTGCTAAAAGCTCATCACGCTCATGTATCAAATGCTTTATATAGGCATGGGGTTTGGAGCAAGTTTTTAGAAATATATTTTAAATTCGAAAACTGCTTTAAAGCGTGCGTGTTCGAACGAGAGGCCTTATTTGAACGAGACCTCGAACGAGTTCCAACAAATAGTATTTTGGAA
Organism: Nyssa sinensis; assembly: GCA_008638375.1. Lineage (NCBI taxonomy): Eukaryota > Viridiplantae > Streptophyta > Magnoliopsida > Cornales > Nyssaceae > Nyssa > Nyssa sinensis. The sequence goes on from CM018048.1 coordinate 55,883,016, forward strand.
TCCTCATTCGAATGAGACATCGAACGATGTTGAATGAACACACATTAGAATTGTCGTTCGAATTAAAACGAATGAAAGTTCTCTGTTATTGTCATTCAAAGAAAATCAAAACTCATTCGAACGAGATTGACTAGGACGAATTAAAGCAAAATAGTTTACACATATTTCTTAAAGATAGACGAAATGTCGTATAGTTTCGACTCACTCAGTTGGTTCATATTCTTCCCTTTATTTAGGTACAGTTACTTTCTCATCAGTTTATTGTGATAAATTAATGATTAAGATTTTTTGTTGATATGATATATTATTATTTGTGAACATCGCACATGTTATCGTGTTAGCTGCAGTGAGAAGCACAAGTGGCAAGTTATCTGTACTAAAACTATTATGTTGATAGAGAATCTTATAAAACAAGTACACATACTAGAAATGATTTTGTTGATCAGATCCTAAATAATCATCCAATTACGTGTCAAATGAAAGGTAACAAATTTACATAAAAAATTATAAAAGACACTATTGTGACCTCTTTTAGAAATGATCTTAACTTCTTTTCATTTACTAGTGTTTAAAAAATTAATATTTTTGCTCTTTTCAGCACTTGCAACCTAAAAAATGTTTGTACTTAAATGATGTATCACTGAGTATCACATAAAATAAGTGAGATCCATCCACTCAAGCCCATACATATTATTTGAATAGTAGTTATTGAATGTAACATTATTATTAACATATTATTACACTATTCAAACTTTACAATGAAATAAAATTTTAAATAATGACCACTCTTCTCTCTCTCTCTCTCTCTCTATATATATATATTATTAATTATTTACACATGTCATGGCTGATGTATTGCCAATGGAAGAATGACATGTCGCATATTATTTTAAGATGTTCTTGGCTTTTGTCCAAGTAGCCGAACTCTTGTTAAAAAAATGACGAATAAAAATGATATAAACTGGACTGAATGGTAGAACAGCATTCTCAAAATTCTATGGAAATATTTGCATTAACATTATATAATTAATATAATTCTTTCATAATATTATTTAAAATAAAAGTTTAAGAAATACCATTTCTCTTAATTGAAACATGCACAACGGCCAACGGGACTCCTTGGTCACTAGCCTCCACACAACAGTGGACACGTGTGTAATCAAACGATCGGGTCCCACACATACACTAACAATTCTGATTCAATTTACAAGGTTAATTACTTAATTCTTATTAATCGATAAATTTGACCATTAACCACACTACGAAAATGATTAACTTGCAAATCACGCTTAAACAGAATACGAGAAGCAAAAATTAGATCAAGCAGCAATATCAAAACGAATATGTCGAAGAAGGACCGGAATCACGACGTCCGGAGAGCTCAATTGTGGGAGATGGCCTTCGGTTGACATGACCTCGACGATGGACTCGCCGCCGAGTTTCTGGTGGAGGTATTCAGAAACCACCACCGGCACAGCCAAGTCTTTCATGCTCTGTATTATATGGCAAGGCACGGTCACATGGCAGAGCAATTCTCTAACATCACTCTGGAATATGATCTGCGCCACGCTCAATGCTATGTCCGGTCTCATATTAAACAAGGTCCGGCTGAATTCTTGAACAGCCACCGAGTCCATGTCGCCGCCCACCGCCAACGGCGCGAAACCGGAGCACCATGCCTTATAATTAGATCGTATGGCTTCAAATAGTTGATCTAGATCTCCTTGTTCGAATCCTCCATAGTAATCAACATCGTTCAAATACCTAAAATAAAAAACAATATTGAAGAATTAACAGCTTTTAATCTAAATTTAAGACTTCATTGAATTGAATTGAATCAAAGTTGTGAGATATTACCTCGGAGAAGCGGAGATCATCACCAATTTGGCGAACAGATCAGGTCGACTGATGGACGCAATGGCACCGATGATGCCAGAAACAGAATGGCCAACAAATATGCAGGATTCAACTTGAAGCTCTTCCAAAATTGCCAGTACATCATAGGCATAGCCTTCGAAGGAAGCGTATCGGTCGAAGTCGAAGTAGTCCGGATTAGTTGTTCCTGCGCCCATGTTATCGAAGAGGATAACTCGGAAGTCCTCGACGAGGTGAGGGACAAGATGCTTCCAAACCGACTGATCGGTGCCGAAGCCATGAGCAAGGACGATAATCTGTTCACCAGATCCTAGAACCTTCACATTGTGAGCTTCTTCTACTATTCCCATTTTCTTTCTTTCTGTTTTTTTGTTGTCAAAGAGTTGCAGCTTGCTTTTTCTATGCTCTGTTGTGTGAAAACGTGGACTTATTTGTTTCTTTTGTTTCGGACAATGGGCAGTGACGACGAGGATTGATAAGCACCACATGTGCTGATATTTTATCTTGATAAGATAATAGACTCCTATCCAAGTATATTTAATATACAAGCTATTTATATCCGCATAGTTTGCTACGATCTCATCGGGCCGTCGATCAAGCTGATCGGGTGATCTTTCCTATGAGAAGACTTGGATACTCGTATATTAATTGGTCTGGTTTTATTTTTATATTTATGATAAATGCTTATTTTTTCCTCCATTTACTCACTCGTGGGAAGGTGATGGGTACTGGGTCCCACCACCCTGAGTAAAAATAGTTAAAAAATAATGCAATATTTAATATTCTCTTTTTAACAGTGCGACAATGAGAGGTATCAAATTCCCACTATTTGTATTTGCACCCTTCGAATAGAATTTTAATTTTATTAATGTTAATAATTATTAGAATTGTTGTTAAAATTTTATTAATTTTTAATTAAAATATTGTTATTTTTTAATTACATGTCAAGAATATGAAATTAGAGTATCTGAAAATTTCGGTAGTACCCGATCCAAAAATAAAGCCAAAAAGGAAGATAAAGTCAAAAAAGAATTAATGAACATAATAAAAATAATTGAACATAAATTAAAATCGTACCGTATAGTCTTATTTATAGGTGATAGATCTTGAGGTCGAATATGGTTAAGTCTTAAAAGTATGAATTTAAAAATATCCATTGATAATAGTTATCATATTAAATTTTATTTCTTTTTTTTAAGGTCAGTGAATGTTCTGTAATTCGTAGATCACAAGAGACGTGTATATATCCAGTCTTTATATTTTAATGCACTTCGGGAATGCGCATTTTGTTTTGAAACTTTGGTCAAATTATGGCATATCAAATAATAAGACTGTTTTATTAGTTGGCTTAATCATTTATTCAGTAGTGTTTAAGAATGTCAATTTGCCCCACCCCCGCCCCTAATGGGATAGGTATGGGGTGACTTATAAATAGGGTAAGGGCGGGGTCGGGGTGTATTTTTAAGACCCCGTCGGGTTCCGGGAGATGGTTACCCCATTCCAACCCCGCCCCGTTTATATATTAATTTTTTTATTTATTCTTATATACACTATATTTGTCAATAAAAATACTATATAAAATTAGTTTTAAGGTTTTTCATATCACACTCATATATTTTTTTCTTGTATTAATTATTTTGGCAAAAAAAAAATTAATTTGCTTATCAAAATAAAAGTTTTAACTTACGTAAATATATATATATCGAGGTTCGGGACGGAACGGAGTGGAGTCAGAGAATATAAACGAGATCGAGGTCGAAGTAAATCTCTAAACGGGACAGGGCAGGACGAGATCGGGGGCTAAAAATATAGATGGGGTCGGGATTGGAAAATGGTCACCCCATCTTGTTTCCATTCCTATTAATGTTATGAAATTTGGTAGTTTCTTAACATCCATCAATCACTGCTTCCATTTTGGCATAGATAATCTGTCTCTACCCTCCCCTGATTTTGCTATCCTCACAAATTACAATTCTCCTTCAATCAATTCAACTCTCGGCTAAAATCCTCCTCAAAAAGTATGAGACTATGTTCAAATTTTTAGATGTGCCAAAGCATAAGGAGATACAAATGATATTAAATTGTAATTTCATATTACAAGTGTAAAATGACCAAAATACGAGCAAGGGCAAAGGGGTACTGCTTTCGCTAACTTATCATAAAGTTGGATCTGAATAACTTATAGCCGATTCTATAGTATTATCAGGTTCCATACTATTTATCACATTTTATCACATTGGTGTATTTGATTTCAATTAACAACAAAATTTACTTTTATATATATGTATATATTTGTTTTTCATATGAGTGAAATTTAATTTGTAAAGATATTATGAATTCAACGTACAACAATTTGAAAACAATTTCTCACATGATTAATCCAATAATTCATGTTCATAGGAGAAATAATAAGATTTTACGCATGTTACTTGTTAGCTACCTTCCTCAATCTTCTTTTTTGGACTCAAGACTGACTTTGTAATGATATAATATTGAACACAACACAAACAAAATTAATTGAAAAATAATTGTCAACATTTATTTAGCAAATTTTGTTTCACAATGCTAAATATTTTTGTAAGATTTTTTTCTACTACCATAATGAAAGAAAATTTATTAATGAAACGAAGTCACCTTGGTTTGAAGCTCTACTTAAGCAATGAAAGTGTAAGAATAGCATGACATTACAATTTTAATGGAATATTTGAAGAGAATACACCTAATGATGAATGAAAGAGGATCTCAATCTCCTCTGAATAGATTTGGATATTTTCTAATATTACATTCTCTCCATCGTTTCAATACACTATTTTAAGTATAATACAAAATGAAAATGTGAAAAAAAAAGCGAACATATATTAAATTTTTTAAAAATTAATACACTGTTTTATCATATTTTGTCTTTCATAAATTGCGAGACTGTATATTTTTTTTTCAAAACTCAGTGAAGTCAATAGATTCCACTGGACCCTACTTGACTTTGCCCATCTATATCTGTGTGCCACCTGCATGCATAAATTATCATAACATAATTTCGTACGTCCACTGTTGTGATATTGACCATCATGAGAATTATATAAAATTTGAAGAGTAATGTTTTGGACTATAATGTTTTTTTAACATAACTGGTACAACTGCTTTCCTGAATGTGTGAGACTCGTACAATTGTGATAAATGCTAAATCCCACACTCATGTAAGTAATTTGGAGCATTCCAAAACAATTTTTGGGTGCGTTTGATACATATTATTAAAATATAAAACTTGAGGCAGCGAGGTCCACCAAAGGACTAAAGACACCTATCGTCAGCGCACTTGCATGTGTGCGGGGCCACGTACAGGACATTACCCAGTGTGATGCGACTCTGCTTCAACGCAAGTCTCTGCCTGTTGAGCCATTTTCAAGCAAGGGAGAGCTGCTCTAATCCATAAGTTACTGAAGCCGTTAGTTTCAAATTTTGATCCATCACTTTTATAGTTAAGTGTAAATTATTCTAATTCTTTTAAATTTTTTTTGATAATTATATTGAACTTTTCTACTTATTTGATAATATAAAAATACTTATTTTTAATCATTTTTTTTTTAAATAACAAAACTATACATTTCATATATTTTTTTCAACTTTTTAAATTTTGATCAATTTTTTTTCATTTTTTAAATAAATATTGATAGAAACCTTAAATTTATTTTTATATAAATAAAAATAAGTTATTTACCTTAAATTTTTTTTTATATAAAATAATAAAAAAATCTTTAAAAAAGTTAGAAAAAATTTGGTCAAAATTGAAAAAATGTAAAAAAAAATAAATAAATGAGACAATTTTGTTAATTTGAAGAAAGAAATTGACTGGAAAGAGATATCTGTATATTGTCGGATAAAATAGGTGATATTAGTATAATTTCATAAACCTGAAGAGAGATCAGTGTAATCATTTGAAATATCAGAAAAGATCAATATAATTTATCTTATAATTAATATTAAATAACTTAATAATCTCTAAAAATTATTAAATTTTTAAGGAATCAACTTGGTTATATGGGTTATATTAATAATTCTATTACTTAATAATTAATACTTTCTTTAGAATTTTTTTTATAATATTAATTATTAGAAAGATAAAATAATTATATATGTACTTATATATATATATATCCCATTTATAACATATCTTGATAGTTATGATATTAATTTAACATGGTTGAAATCAAAAGTATTGTAAGTTTGAAAAAATTATAATAACTGAAAATACAACTTCTAAATTGAAAAAAAAAATAGGAGTTTTTTTTTATATTTTTAGTTGAGTATTATATGCATTTCTTTTTTTTTAAGAAAAATTAAAGTAGCGTTAAAAAGTTGCATATAAGATCATATTTTTATTTCGAAAATCATTTACATGTAAAAAGTAATTATTGATTTATGAAAATATGAGAAAACACAATAATTTATAATTCTAATAATTAATAAATTTTTTATTTTCATGTCTATTAATTATAAAAGGATTGACTGTAAGTTATAATAACTTCTCAACTTTCTTTCTCAAAATTTGAATTTTTTACTTTTTTAAAAAATTTTTACATGACTTTTAACAGGTTGACATAACTTAAATGACACAAATCCTTCAATCCAAGAACTCGGATTTTACCGAAACTATTTCTTAAAGCACAAATGTGAAAAAAAAAAAGAAGATTTTTTTACACTGTAACACTGATAAAATTTAATTTTAGCATGACTAAAATAATTTTTATCATGAAGTTGCTCGGAGAGGGGTTTGCAAGGGAATTTTTTTTCTGGAAGGGGTTAGAATTTTTTTAAAGAGGAAACTCTTTTATTTTCATGTAAAATTTTTTTGGGACTAAATTTACATGTAAAATATTTGTTTCTCTTGCAAAGATTTAGAAAGAATTTTCTTTTTCAAAAAATTAAGAGTAAAATTTACATAAAAAAATTATTTTTTTAAAAAAATTGGGACTAGCCCCAAGCCTACCCATGCCTCCGCCTTGGATGGTGAACGCGACATGGTGGACTTGGTTTCCAACAACTGGGATTATGAGAGCCACACATGGTGGATCATTGACTCTACCCATTTTGTTCTTTTGCAACAAGTTGATCAGAAGACGCGTAACTTGCGTTTTTTCTCGCACCAACGTCTTGTCCCAAGTCCCTATTTGGTTGTTCTACGCCCAATTATTGCATGTACTTGGTTTTGGGCAAAATTTTAAAATTTCTCATAATAGATGCCAACTCTATTCTTTTTTTTTTCTTTTTTTTTTTTAAATTCTACTGGTTTAGAGGTAGCCATAAATGTGGCTATATCATTTTAGTTGAATAATTATTTAATGAGATTGTCACATTATATTATTGTGTGATAGTATCTCATAAATTTTTGAAATTTGAAAAAAAAAAATTAGTTTTTATAATTCACAAGAAATTTAAAAGTTTGTAAGACTCCGTCACACAATAAAGTGATATGAAGGTTTCATTAAATAATTTATCATTTTAGTGGTAAACTAAAACATGATTAAAGTCACTTTAGTGGCATTTCAAGACAGGTGGTGTTCTTGTGTCTCAAATTGTTTTAATGGTAATTTGCAAGAGGATTTTGTGATTGACAATTGTGAAAATTCATGGTTGGCTGAAACTAATTAAAAACTTTTTTGCGTTAAACCATGGATTTTCATGATTACCCGCCGTGAAAAACCTCCAAATGAACACCGATAATAGCATTTACAAGTATCCCTTTAAAAGTTGTTTTAGTGGCATTTCAAAACATAGTTATCAAAATCATATCGGATAATGAACTGGTGAAGGGGTGATTCACGGTTCACTTGATGATTTTGCCTAGACTATGCAAATATGACCTTTGTGGATTGTTTTGGTCATATATAGGCAACCATGCACAACTGCCTAGCAGTTGACACCCCCAACTACCAAAGGGTTTGTTGGCACCAATCAGCCACTGCCACATACTCTACAAATACATACACACGCACATATATATTAACAGAATATATAAAGCTGTCATGGTGTCTGTGACACGCACATGACAGTGCAGTTGACACCCCCAACTGCTAAGCCCTAGCAGTTGGGGTGTCAACTGTTAGGACAGTGCAGTTGACACCCCCAACTGCTAGGGTTGGTTAGAAACAAGAGCACACAGCCACCTGTCCTAACAGTTGACACCCCAACTGCTAGGGCTTTGTCTGAAGCCATTGGATTGCTGCCACATAGGAACAAACAATTTTGTCTCAATGTTGAAGAAGATCCAAGCCTGATGATTGCGCCAACACAACAACAGTTAGCCTTCGTTTGCCCCTAGACATCCTTGTCTTATGCCAGACACTCAACTGCTGCCACCTGTGCTGCCAACTGCTGCCACATGTACTGTATGCACTAATGTCACTCCAGTCACTCAAGGGAGTTGTGAGCACTCAGCAAGCTCATCATTGCACACACAGCCATTTAGTCACGCACCACAAGTCATCAAGCTTCTTTTTCAGCCGCAATGCCAACCCATGCCCCACGTATGTCTTGGTTTTCCTTAGCCGCATAGGTCACTTGCCCATGGGCGCCTCAAGGAGGTACTCCCCTTATATATGTTTTATGAAGATTTGTCCCTCTGACAATAGTGGATACAACTGCTTGCAAAACCATGTCCTCTTCCTGTGTGCATTAGTCTTGCCAAAGGCAAACAATGCACCTAAGTGTTCACAAAGTCCAGCATTGACCCTTGCTGTCAAAGGCATTCACATCAGCTGCACCAACTTTAGATTATCTAAGTATCCCTCTAATACTTAAAATATCTTCGACATATCCATAAGGATGCCCATGACAAGCCACCCTTGTCTTGGCCTTGGCATTGGTTGAGGCTCACCAACTTAGCCAACTTCGGAATGTCATTCCAACTCTAAATGTCATTCCACTCCTGAATCCTATTCCACTCCCGAATCCCATTCCAACTCTTGAATGTTATTCTAATGGCATAGCATGCCTCTCCCCCATGTCAAGCCCCCAAGGCATAGCATGCCTCCTCATGCCCATGTCGTCGTGTCAAATAGAAAAGGGTCTAACAAACCACCCTCACTTGAAGAGTCCGTTGCCCTCATCAAATTATTCCAATGCTGCAAGTTCATCCTCACTGCACTTGGAAAATTTGAACAAATCCTGTGCCTAAAACGGCCCCCAAACAGCATCATTCTGCACTGAACCTTAAACACATCAAAGCCCACTGTCTTTGCTCACTGTGACTGCTATCACGAGCACCTCCATTGTTCTGATTCCTTGCAGCTACCATGCCACAAGCGCTCACCGCCTCTGACTTCCAAGTCTGAACATTGTTAAAGAACCCCTTAGTTGCTTCTGTCACAGAGTTGGCTACTGTCTCAAGCATCCCCCTGCTCTTTGACTGATTGCCATGAACACCCACTATCCATGACCATGCTTGGTCCCACCCCAAGCTTCAATAGTCATCAGTGTCTCACACATTGCTACATCAGACACGTCTGTCAACCACAACACTGCACTTGTTCAAGCCTCACTGCTCCACTGCAGATACCACTTCTGAACAAGTTATTGGGAAGATTACTACCAACAGATCCCCTTGCTGGTAATCGAGGGTTGTGAAGGCCTTTCCCATGGCCAACACACCCTTTGCCGCAACCCTTCACTCCTTTGAGTGCAAGTCTTTCTCGACCTGAATGCAATTCAGCAACATCATCGTGTTCACTCGAACAGCAACACCATCATCAATGTCTGAAGACCCCTCATCAAAGCCCTCACGAACCATTGCAGCAAGCTTTTCCCTTGTTGGACAGTCCTTCATTTGGTATGGTCCCTTGCAAATGAAAAAGCTACCAGTCCATGGTTTCTTTTGGTCTGCTACCTCCGCATTGCCCTTGTCCTTGCCTTTATCCTTCTTTGTCCCACCCTCATTGGCCTTGCCCAAGGATTTGTCAAACTTCCTAAACTTGCCAGTGGTAGAGTTGGATTTGTCAAGAGACAAGTCCACCAAACTGTCCACTGTTGCCACGGCACTAAGGAGATCTCAAACTCTCATTCTTCTCAGTTCTGCCTAAGCCCACCCTTGCAGCCCCGACATAAAGTTGAACAACTTGTCTTACTCAGACATGTTCTTCACATCCAGCATCAACGAACTAAATGTCTTGACATACTCACACATTGTCCTAGTGTGCTTGAGTCGTCGCATTGAGTCTTGAGCCACCCAACTCGGGTTGGCAGGAAGAAACTGCTCATTGAGTTCCTTCTTCAGATTTGCCCAAACTCTGATCTCCGGCCATCCCTCGTCTACCATACAAGTACGCCACCAAAGCTTGGCATCACCAGCCAAGTACATGCTGGTCATGGTGACCCGTTCACCATCTGGAATATAGGCAGTAGTGAAGTACTGCTCCATGTCCCACAGGAAGTTTTCAAGGTCTTTGGCACTCCGAACATAGTTGAATGCCTTCAGTTCAGGAACCTTGACCTTCCTTGCACCATCCTGCCCACCAATTTGATGCATGGCCCTCTTGATCAGACCCATCTCTTCCTCTATGCCGCGCAGAGAGTCCGTCGTTGAGTCTGCCAGCGTACCCATATCACTGAGCATGTCGTTTAACCTACCATTGATGTCAAAGATGCAGTCTTGCAGTCTCACCTTCAACTCTTCTACTTCCAGTGCTATATGTTCGCACCGAACAGCAAGAGGTGATGCCCCGTCTGTCAAAGGAGCCCCGACGAAATCTTCGAGTCTAGAAACTCGTTCTCGCAGTGCCTCATCGTCGGGCATTTCACCACAGCCTGGCTCTGATACCAATTGTCACAGGGTCAAAATTTAAATCAAATTTTTCTGCCTGTGCGGCGTCAAGACCGCTGCCTTGACAAGTCAACCACACAACCCCAAAATAAGCTGCAGCTTTAGAATAGGCTTACAACACAGAAAGGTCTGCACAATTCAATTAAAAAAAGGAACTAAGGCACACACATAAAGAATACATAGCCATTATAGGAAACACTCTTCCCAACCTATTATTCAATACACTCTTAAATGAATACGAAGGACACCCGACTAAGGGTTACAAAACCATACTTTCTCCCTCTCAAATTCGTCTTCCACACCCTTATGTTTATACAACTCTGTGTATATGCTTCTGTGCTTCTATTCTCGCAACCCTAGCATGCATATATAGGCAGCCATGCACAACTGCCTGGCAGTTGACACCCCCAACTGCCAAAGGGCTTGCTGGCACCAACTAGCCACTGCCACACACTCTGTAAATATATACACACGCATATATATATATATTGACATAATATATAAAGCTATCATGGTGTCTGTAACACGCACATAACAGTGCAGTTGACACCCCCAACTGCTAGGGTTTGTCAGAAACCAGAGCACACAGTCACCTGTCCTAACAGTTGACACCCTAACTGCTAGGGCTTTGTCTGAAGCCATTGGGTTGCTGCCACATAGGAACAGACAGTTTTGTCTCAATGTTGAAGAAGATCCAAGCCTGACGATTGCGCCAACACAACAACAGTTAGCCCTTGTCTGCCTCTAGACATCCTTGTCTTGTGCTAGACACTCAACTGCTGCCACTTATGTTGCCAACTGCTGCCACATGTGCTGCCTGCACTAATGCCACCCCAATTACTCAAGGGAGTTGTGAGCACTCAGCAAGCTCATCATTGCACACACAGTCATTTAGTCACGCACCATAAGTCATCAAGCTTCTTTTTCAGCCGCAATGCCAACCCATGCCCCACGCATGTCTTGGTCTTCCTGAGCCGCATAGGTCACTCGCCCATGGACGCCTCAAGGAGGTACTCCCCCCTATATATGTCTTATGAAGATTTGTCCCTCTCACAAGAGTGGATACAACTGCTTGCAGAACTAGGTCCTCCTCTTGTGTGCATTAGTCTTGCCAAAGGCAAACAATGCACCTAAGTGTTCACAAAGTGCAGCCTTGACCCTTGCTGTCAAAGGCATTCACATCAGCTGCACCAACTTTGAATTATTTAAATATCCCTCAAATACTTAGAATATCTTCAGCATATCCACAAGGATGCCTATGACAGGCCACCCTTGTCTTGGCCTTGGCATTGGTTGAGGCTTACCAACTTAGCCAACTTCGGAATGCCATTCCAACCCTGAATGTCATTCCACTCCCGAATCTTATTCCACTCGTGAATCCCATTCCAACTCTTGAATGTTATTCCAATGGCATAGCATGCCTCTCCCCCATGTCAAGCCCTCAAGGCATGGCATGCCTCCCCATGCCCATGCCACCGTGTCAAGTAGAAAAGGGTCTAACATTAACCTTCTTCAATGTATGTAAAATACCAATTTACAAGACTAATAGGAGGAAACATCATTCCTCGCATAACTCTTACAAATTACTATACAAAGATTTAGACCAATGAAAACTATATAGTTATATTATAACCCCTAAACTACACTTGTGGCCTTTCAGTAAAGTTACAACAGATGGATCACCTTGATAAGGGTATGACTCATACCCTACGACACTACTACTTCAGTTGTAGGAAAACCTAGTTGTGCAAAGTGTAACATCTCGGCCTAATTACTATATAATTAGGAATACTTAGTAAGCTTTAAGAAAACATTTGTGTATAATAATGTCGCAAAGATAATTTTTGAGTGAATTAAGATAGAAAAAATTGATATGAAAAATGACGACAAAATTAATGAAGAAGTACATAAGCATTAAGCCTAAATATTTAAGCAAGTATCATAACTAATCATGTTAATTAATTTAACTACATAAAAGAGGAATTTTCATGAACGCAAAATACATTAAGTAATTAAGAAATATACATTAAGTGTTGAAAAAATTTACCAAAATATTTTCAAAGGGCGGGACAAAGAAGTGCAAATCATATGGTTTGATTAATGATAAGATGCGATAACAATATTTCAAGGAAGGTAAGTATAGTTGAGGATAAAATTCAAGTATCTCAAATACGAGTCTTTTCTGTGCCGATCGTTGCAACTAGAATTTAGAGGATGGGTCTAATTGTTACAGAGAGAGGGATTTAGTCTACTGCACATAAGTTGGCCAGGATACTCCTAGCCAATTCATAAAAAAAAAGTATAATCGGATAGAATTCGGCACAATTTGGCTAAGCATGTATGTGCGAGTGTGTCAAAATTCAATTTAGATTCGATTATGAGTTGTAGCCAAACTTATCCCTAATAGATTGTGTTTAGACATTGCTGAGAAGGAGGGATAACCCTTTTTCAAGGTTCGGTTTAATTATTTTAAAAAACAATAAAAGAAAAAATCAAAGGATTATCTAAGCCAACAAATAAATCCAACTCACTCTTCCACAAATGCTGCTATTTCCCTGCTTCTTAGCTAGTTCATTATGTGTGTGGTGATCTCCCCACTTGGTATCAAATCAATTGTTAAACAAGGTTGTTAAACACATGAATGCGAACAAGTTAATATTCAAATGATTGTAGGCAAATGCTGAGATCAAAACATGTCCAAAACTTACAATATACATCATTTTCTCAAATCCAACATTGAAGGCTAGTTTGGTTTATCAATTCAAGTATGCGGGCCGTGGAAATCCAAAGTTCTGTGTGCACAGCCTTGAAGCATGTGTGGGTGGTGAAAGGGGAGAGGCAACAGGGAGCTTGTATTATTGGTCTCGGGTACAATTTATCCCGACCTAAGAGCCTTATAAATTAACATGTGACTTATCTATTGAGCTGACGTGTTAAGTATTTATTGATTTGAGTACAATATACTGACAACAATGAGTCATAAGAAATGTACGGTACATCATGTAACTTTGAGATGCAACAAATTGTTATTCACACAGAGGTGTGGTGATTTCATGCTTGATGCAGCAGCATTCGATTCTTTGAGCTTGTATCTGGTCTCAAAGTAGCCACACCTTCAAACCAATAATCTCAAGTAACCTGAACTTTAATGTTGCAGCGAATAGGCAGCTGAATGTTCGTTTGTTCACTATAAATAAGCCAAAAAAAAACTGGACCACTAGACGACTTTTCTGTCTCCATTGGCCAGGAATCATCTCTCTCTCTCTCTCTCTCTCTCTCTCTCTCTATATATATATATATATATATATTGTGCTTTATGACAGTCACGAAATGGATTTTCACATTTCCTACTCCACCCCCCGACACACCACATATAAAAGCATCAAAGTGTACACTTTAATCATAACAAGCACCACCACCCACCCACCCAACTGCCCCACCGCTGTTGATCATATCCACCCATCACGGCTGCCACTCTTGGGTCATTAAATTAAATATATATTGAACCAAAAAAAAAAAAAAATTTAACCACCTCAATCTATAAAGATATAGTTCTAGATCACAGAGCCTCCATGCCAATATCAAATTAATAAATTTAAATTAAAGAGAAAAAAAACAAAAAAGGTAATGAAAAAAATAATGATAAATGAAAGCAATTGTTCTTCAATCTATGCTTCATCTGGGACGCCTGCAAATGAAAGCTCCTTTAGCCATTCAAATGTTCTATGTCGTGACATTACTTGCTTCCCATTTCGCTGCTTCGCCTTCTTCAGTGTCCCCTTTTTCTCTTCTTTTTCAATTGCTTCGTTTACATTATCAATACTGTTGCTCTTAATGATAACAATTGGCGAAAGCACTGTTTCAACTGCATTAACTGAACACTTGCAACCACCAAACAATGCGCCATTTTTATCGAAGAATCGCTGCGTCTTTTTTTTCTTCCTTTTCGAACCATTTTTGTCGTCGTTGCAGTCGTTGGTAGTGCTGTTATTAATGTTAGTAACACTACTAGTTGTACTACTGTTGAGACTGCCAAGACTCTTACCACCATTGTTGTTGCCACGAACCTTGAGGTCTTGCAATTCAATCTCTGGTGTTCTCACCAAACCCACCCGGAAAAAGCTCCATATCGTTGATTTATTACTACGGTGACCTATATTTCCATGTTGAATGCTAGAAACTCGAATCTGGGGGGTCGGACTAGGATGGGAATGAAATGGGTTTTGGACTCTTGGTTTGTACTTTGTTTTTGTGGTGGTGACAGTTGTTTTTGTGCTAGAACTGCCACTGCTTGATGAACGGCAACTTCTGATACTGCTACTTCTACTGCTGACACTAGTAAACGTACCCGAATGACAATGATCCATGGAATCTGACCTTGAGAGACAATGGCCGGGTTTCTGGCTATCGTTTCGAAACCCGGCCACGCTGCTCTCGGAACTTATGGAGTGGCGTAACGGTAGAATTTGGCCTTGGAAGAAAACCTCATCTGCGTCACAGAGTTCAGATTCTATCAAAACAGAGCCACCCCACGACCCAAATTCGAAGTCTTCTGGGGTTTGGATAGCTTGAGCTTCTTCTTTTCTTGATAGATTCTCTTCAATATTAATGGGAAGATCACATAGGGACAATGCTTCTTCTTCATCTTCCACTTCATTTTCAATTGAATTGGAATGGGCCCATTTTTCTTCAGCACAGTTTCTCGCCATCTCCAAGACTATAAGCTGTCCTGTTTTGGTTTCTCTTCCTGTGAAGAAAGATAGACTGAGATTTATAGAGACAAGAACATAAATTTGAATGGACAGAAAGAGAGATAGCGAGACAAGTGGAATATAAAGAAGTAAAGCTACCGCTGAAAAGCATTAAAATAGAATAGAAATGGAGAAGTCAGTGCAGGCGACCCAAATCCTGTTCCTTTCTTGATTCTGTAGCAAGGGCCGGCCATTGCCAATTTGCCAGAGCAAGTAAATTGACAATGCACTCTTCTCTTTCAAATAGTACTAATTTTGGAGGACGAAATGCTGGTTTGTGCCTTAGTGGAGGTGTGGGGTCAGCTTTGCTAATACGTGTCTATATATGTGTGTGTGTGTATGTATATATACAATATAATGTTGTGGTTGAAAAATTGAAACATGGGATTGATGCAAATGGAATGAAAGTGTTATAGTGCAATATAGACAACTTTGTTGGGCACTGTCTTTCTCAGAGATATAAATTCATTGGATGAAACCAAACTTCCAGTCTATTCAAAAAAAACCAACCTCTTATTATTCTTTGCTTGTAGGATAGTACTAGCTACAAGATGTGGAGGCAAATAGATATTGGAGAGATAGGTTAGATATGGTTAGATATATGTTATTTATATAAATCTGGGGTGGGTTATGATCATTACAAGGGAAAGGGAGTTGTGTGATTTTGTGGTGCAGAGACCATGAAGATTTTGAATGTTGCGTCATGGACGGCTTGTGTGTGACTAAAGGATCTATCTTTTACTTTCCTATGTTTGTCTTTACCCCCAACGAACGGCTAGTGTTTCATTTTGCATTATAAAAGTGGTAGATATTCACGTTAATTTAAGAAAATATATTTTGCTTCTGCTTTAAAATTTTATCTTTTAAATTATGTTTGGATTCTTAAGACGAGAGAGGAGTGAAGAGGAGAGGAGAGTGTATTTCTTCATTCATTTTTGGATAATGAATAATAGAAGAAAAAATCAAAAGATATAATTTTATACTTTTTTGAGTTAATTAGTGATAAGTCTTTTCAAAAATTAAATGCGTTTTTTTTTTCGTCTATTATAATTTGTATTATAAAAAATTTATTAAAAGATTTTTTATCCCTATGTTTCCCTCTATTTTTTTGAGAGAACAAATTGAATAAAATAACAGTTAAGATCTCGTTTGCTTTCATTTTTTAATTTTAAATCAAGTACAAAATAACTCTTTTTTCTTTCTCAGTTTCTCACCTTTTATCCGAATCCATCAATTCAAAGACAGCATTAAGTTGAAGTTTAAAAAAATTAACCCAACAACCGAATAATACCATAGAAATTATTAGCTCATTTGGATTGGAAAAATTGAAATAAAAGGAAATGAATAGATCCCTATCATTTGTTCATACCGCATTTAGGAAAAAAATGAACAGAAAGGGAAAGAAATGGAAAATTATCCGTTTTACTCTTTTATTTTATAACAGAATTCTCTCTTTTGTCCTTTCAGTTAATGAATAATTATTTTCTTTTCTATTTTCCTCAAGCTAGCACTATTTTTTTTCATTTCTAATTAATCAAAGAAATTACACCATCCTTACTTTCCGTCTCTCTACTCAAACAAACAGATTCTTTCAAGCTCAATGGCGAATGTAAGGGGTGATAAGAGATTTATGACTCCAAAAGATTAAACAAATTAATTTATTTTTTTTTACTAAAGTTCTTTAAAAATAAAGAATTAATTTGTAAAATTTTCATAAGACCCAGTTAATCTTATATGTTTGGACAAATTATACTAATTTTTTCTGAAATTTTTAATAATTACATTGATTTCTCTAGTAGTTTATGAAATTACATCGACATTTCATATTTTTGCTGATAAGCTACAAATACCTTCCTCCAATCAAATTTTTTCTAAAATGACAAAAAAGACAATTTTATTTTATTCTTGCATTTTTTCATATTTGACCAATTTTTGTTAAAGATTTTTTTATTTTATATAAAAATAAATTCAAAGTAAATTACTTATTTTCATTTTATTTAAAAATAAAAATAGAATTTTAATTAATATTTATTTAAAAAAATTAAATAATATAAAAGAGATTAGTATAATTTCAAAAATTTTAAAAGAGATCAATTAGATGAAATCAATGTAATTTACCATGTATCTATCTCTCTTATTCAGCCTCAAATTTTTCACTATAGGCCTCCTTCATTCTTGAAGGTAAGACTGCATGATATACAGATATAGAATAATATGTGGAGCCTGTCAATGATTTTAACTCACTTTCCTTCCACTAATATGTAGTTCTCCTTACTGACTCAGCTACAAACTTGATATCTATAAACCAAAGGGATCAAATTAGCAAAACATAATCTATTGTATACATAAGGAAAAAGAATTCAATTAAGTGGAATGTGATTATTTGATTTGAAAGTACGGGTTGCCTTAATTTTAATTCTACAAATCTAATTTCACAACAATGCCAGTCCTAGACAAAGAAAAAGAGTAAATTACACTATTCTTTTTTAAGATTTTTGATAATTATAAAAGTCTCTTTTGAAATTTTTGAAATGACAAACTATAAGTACTGTCTCTTCAATCTATTTTTTTTTTATTCAAAATGACAAAAATATCTTTTTTTATATATATATTTTTTCAATTTTGACCATTTTTCCTATCTTTTATTTTTAAAGAATTTTTTCATTTTATATAAAAATAAATTTAGAACAAATAACTTATATTTTTTTTTTAGCCAAAGAAAATTTTAATTATTATTTATTTGAAAATGGGAAAAAAATTTGGAAAAAATAAGTCAAAATTTAAAAAATGTAACAAAAAAAAGTTAAGAGGGACACTTTTGTCATTTTCAAAAAAATTAATTCAAAAATAAAGTATTTATAATTTGTTAGTAAAAATATAAGAGATCATAATTTTTTTTTTGTTTTTTTGGAGCTAGATGTGTCTTAGCATGTTTGGTTCGGCGGAGGGCGGTGGACTTTTGCGGTTTCAAGCTCAAATTGGGCTTAATTGATAAAGTGCCTGTTTGGCAAAACTTTCAAACCGGGCTTATGAACCGCAATTCTCTTCCAAACTGCGCGGACCTAGTAAGCTGGTTAACCTAGCCTTTTCCCATAAGCAGTCAAGGCCATTTGGAATGTTAAAAAATTGCCAACATGTCATTCATATATTCTGATCATGCCATCGTACAAGCAAGTGGTTCTGTTTGTTTTTGTTTTCAAAAACAATTTTTTTATTTCAAAAAATGAAATATGCATTTCAAAATATATTTTTTTTTAGTTTTTTAAAATTTAAATTATCATATCTAAATATATTTTTACAATTTTTTAAAAATTAATTACAAAATTTTGAATATATTTTATAAAAAAATTTTAAAAATTATTTTAGAATCACAATGCAAACGAAGCCTGAAAAGCTTTATTATTTTGGTTTATGATTGGTCGAGATTGATCTCGAACTATATAATAAATTTTTAAAATATTATAAATTAATTTTATTTTATATAAATATGAATTTATTCGTGTGTGCATACATATTTTTATATATATATATATATATATATATTATGTACATTTATATTTATAGACACTCGTATTTATCTAATTACTATTTATGTATTGCTGAATGCTAGTCCCTAGCAATTTTCATGAAAAAAATGGCAAAAGAGACCAAAGATTATCACACAGAGAAGACATCTAATCACACTTTTTAAATTCGCAAATCAAGGCAATTTAAGGAATTCAAAAACCCTATAACAATCAATCTACTTATAGCAATTCACAGAGTGTGTGTGTGTGTGCTCCAAACCATATCTATCTAGCCACAAACCATGACACATGCAACATCAAGAACATATCAAGCAAAAGGTTCAACTCCATATCTCACGGCTATAAAAGTGTTTCATGTAGGGGTTCTTTCTATGGAGTTGACAAGGGGTGTACACGCTCAATGAAGAATTAGGCAACTATGAACAAGCAACAAGCAAACGTTGATCTTATGATAGGTGCACTAACAAATGAGACTTCCACCACTCTTTCCACAGGCTTACTTAGGATCAGAACGATCAACATAAAAGGATTGTAATATGGCTCGAGTGAGGGCTATATGAAGAAAAGGGTAAAAAGGACTCAAAAACTTTCAAGTACATACTAAGAGAATTTCATTACGAACCATAGCAAACCAAACTTTCCACTTGATGACTCTTCAACTTTTCAAATCTCTGAATAACAAAACGTCTCCTTCTTCTTCTTCTTTCTCTTTTTCTTTTTCTTCACTTTTTTTTTTCTTTTTCAAATATATTTTTTTTTTGAATCTAATAAACTTTGATGCTCACCAACTGAACACTTTGGCACTTGTACTCTTTTTTTTTCCATTTTTTTTCAATGTAACACAAAAGACACGAACTGCAAATTCCACCTAGTACACACTTGGAAGCAAAAAGCGTAGGAAAACCAATGTATAGGCTATACTCCAATGTGGAGAGGTATGGATGATGTGGGAACATGAAAAAACTATCTGTGTTTGTTGGCTCAAAGTGGCTACTAAGGGTCTATGATGAGAAGGGTTAGCTTGAAAGGCTCAAACGTTAATCCTAAGTTGACTTTCGTCATATCCCAAGTATATCCGCCGTCATTCCACCAACCATGTAATGATATTCTCAAAAGAAGTGCCCAATTCAACAGATCAATAAATGCCTATCACAAACTGAATTTGAAGACTCTCAATTCTCTCTAAAACTCACATGAATACTTAAGCAAAAGAGTTTTCTAGCTACATGTGTCAAACCATCATCTTACCACAAAGTTTGGATAAGTGCATTAAAAGTTCTGTGAATGCCTCAGTAGAATGATTATGGTGGATTCTGTGAACTCACAAAGATAGCTATGAATAAGAATGAGTACTCATGTGAAAAGATGCACTTGTGGTGCAAATTTTAAAAAAAATTGACACATGAAAATATGCCATAACAATTTAAATGTTGAATTTGCAACCACCACCCCCCAACTTAAATGAAACATTGTCCTCAATGTTTAACAATCAAAATTGAATGAAGAGCACTGAAAAAGGAGAGAATACACCTGATGTGACGTAGGTAGCTCACTAAGCACCAAGATGGCAATCTAAACTGACAAAATGAAATTAACCTGCAAATAAAAACAAAGAAAACAGCAGCAAACAAAAAGAAAAAGAACAAAAATAAAAGAGAACAAAAAACTAAATAAAATAAAAAAAATAAAGAAATAATAAAATAAATAAAAAATAAAAAATAAAAAATAAAATAATAATAATAGAACATACCTGCATGGCACGATCAAGGTGGATAGACCGGGTCCATAAGTGAAATGTCTTCCACTTCCGGAACTTGCCTATCAATCAAAACTTTAAGGCGCTGGCCATTTACTTTACAAACCCGACTATCCTTGGGATCCTCTATTTCAATTACCCCATGTTCACAAATACTCTTCACTATAAAGGGTTCTGTCCCAGCAACGGAACCTCCTGGGTCCCAATAGAAATTACGTACCTCAGTCAGGAACTTCCTCTTATCCTGAGTGCTCCAATCCATCGGTATCTCACCTGCAACCAAATAATTCACAATATGAGCAAACCATGGTAGAGAAGTAATAGAAAGTAAATGCTCATTGAAAAAATCATCCCTGATTGGTAGGTGGGCAGAGGTGTCCTCAAATGTGAGCCTCAAGAGATGGTCAGCCACTACATTCTCCACTCCTTTCTTGTCTTTGATGGCGCTATCAAATTCCTTAATAGGGCTCTTTGTCACTTCTAGTTCCTTAGGCCGCTCGGCATTACTACCATCTTGTTTATTTTCCACATCCTCTAATTTATCCATTATTGGGATGTGTAAGGACTTACCACTTCGAATCACAATGGCGTTCATCTTCTTCAAATTCCCTTGCGCCATGTGTTGACCATAGGGTGTGGACTGAGCTTGAGAAGGGAGTTTACCTCGCTCCATCACACTCAAAGAGCTCATCAATTTGGACACTTGGCTCTTTATCTCCTTGCTCTCTTCCATAACCTGCGTAATCAATGATTCAAACTTTTGGTTAGTCTTATCCTGTGCTTCAATAAATGCATGCAAAGTGTCTTCTAAAGAATTCTTAGAAGATGAAGATTCATGATATGATGCATGATATGGTGCAGGGCATGATCTAGGAGGCTGTACAGGTGGCAGGTTTTCAGATTTTCAGCTAAAATTGGGGTGATTGCGCCACCCTGGATTATAAGTCTCAGAGTAGGGTGTGAAAGGATTCTTGTACATATCTACGGTATTACATTGGTCCTCGTACATCCCTCTCATCTCAGTAAATGTGGGACACTCTTGGGCAAGGTAATCTACCCCGCCACACACAGAACATAGTCTAAAAGACTCTGCATGATTAGCCAAGTGTGTTGGCTTTAAGTCTCTAGCCTTTAGCACTTCTAACTCCCTAGTTAGTGTCTCAACCTTAGCTTTCAAGTTATCCTCCTCCCTAAGATGGTAAATCCCCCCACTAGGTTGGTTCCCTATAAGTCGTGACCTATTTGTGCTCTCAGTAGCACTATGTCCTGTCCATGTGTGAGCTTTTTCAGCAAGCTCATTAAGATACTCTATGGCCTCATCAGGATCTTTCTGTAAGAACTCACCATTATACATCATATCTACAAATTGGCGTTCTCTAGGTGTAAGTCCCTCATAGAAATAGCCCACTACACGCCAACTCTCATACCCATGGTGCGGGCATATACTCAATAACTTCTTAAATCTCTCCCAAGACTGATACAAAGTCTCACTATCCTTTTGTGCAAAGGTAGAAATCTGTCTTTTTAAAGCATTGGTCTTGTGTTGGGGAAAGTATTTACTGAAGAAAATCTGGGTCATCTCATTCCACGATCCAATTGACCGTGGTCTCAGTGAGTATAGCCAACTCTTAGCTCGATCCTTCAAAGAGAAAGGAAAGAACTTAAGTGTCACAATGTCTTGTGTTGCATTTTGACTATGGAAAGTTGCAACTATCTCTTCAAACTCCCTAATATGCACATATGGATTCTCATTTTCCAAACCATGAAATGTAGGGAGTAACTGTATCACTCTCGTTTTAACATCAATTGGACGAGCATTGGGTGGAAACATGATGCATGATGGTATGGCTGTACGTGTAGGGTGAAGGTAATCCTAAAGGGTCCTAGTGGGTTGATCCTCATATTCACTCATATTTTTAGAATTGGAAGTATTATCAAACAAAGAATTAGAAAAACAAGAAAAATTAGACTCTAAATCCGACTCTAACACAGGCCTACAAGCAAAACGGGCTAATGCGTCCTTATACCTATTATGCATGCAAGATGACAATAATAAAATAAATAAATAAATAAAAAGGAATAAATAAAATAAAATAAAATAAAATAAATAACTAGAAATATAAATAAATAAAAAATAAAAATTAAAAAAATAATAACGCAGTAGTTGTAGTGTAGCTTTGGGGTGTCGATTCCACAGGGAGACAAGATTAAAAGAATAATAAACAGAATTTCTGAAACTAAAGAAAGTATTAAACGGTTAACGAGAAAATAAAAGTATGAAAAAGTGATTTTGAATGCAAATTGAAAATTAAACAAGCTGAAAAACGGATGAAAATATTCAAATTTAACGAACAGTAGAGCTTCGGGAATCCTTTGCACATATCTGGTATTTTAATTATTTTTAATTCACTGATAACTCAATTGAGAATTTAAATTCCAAAAATCTCAATCGGAAGATATAAAATTATGAACCAAAATTAAATTGAAAGTAACCCTTTGAAAAATCATTCATCACTTTTAAATCACTTAAATTATTATTCACATTGAGAAACCCAACGACGATAATATACCCAACGAGCAATATTGCAGCAAAGAATCGATTCAATATAAATAATTAATTGTTCCAAAAATAATCAAAGCATTAATCCACTCAATAGAAAAAGCATGACTGAATCTATAAACAGATTGAACCCTTTAATTATTCGGAGAATAAAATCCAACAATAAATTGCGAACAACAATCAAAGAATTTTAATAAATAAACATCATGTACATGAATCAAAAAAAATTAATAATAACCATCTATGGTGCAAGTTCATCCCTAACTCTACTTAGAAATTTAGTTACCCATGTACAGGATGGACAACATAAATTTCACGAAGAAACAACGAGCCACGCCGCAGCTCTCCTCCTTCTGTATATTTTTCTCAACCGTAGGGCTCCCTATTGTTGTTTACTGCCGCAACAGCACACTCAGATCCTCCTTTCTATTCTGTATATATACTATTCTGCCGCAGGAACCTTGCATTTAGGTTTTCATTATGCGGGCCCCGCTGCACTAAACCAATGCCCCACAGCCGCACATAAACCAGCGCCCATCTCCAAGCATACAACAGGCCTTGCGCCATAACTCCAGCCCATCGCCTACTTCAGCGCCTGGCCTACTACAACAGCTCATTGCGCGCCAGCCAGTCATGCGCATCATTCAAAAATCCCACGGGCCCCACAGCAAACCAGCCGCACAATTGCTCTGCTTTGGTGCCTTGGGCCAGGCCCAACCCCAGCGCCTCCCTTGGCTGCCACCTTGGGCCGACGCCTGGGCCCCACCTCAGACTTTCTCTCTTTTTTATTTCAGTCAGCGCCTGCTTCCACACTACTGATGGACCTTTCTTGACGAACCATTCAGCCGCCTGCACTAAGCCAGCTAGCTTGCTTTCCTTTCTTTCATATATTTTTTCTTCACTTATGGGCCCACGCACATGGTCTCTTCATATTTTCCTTTTCCTGACCTTGCTTCAGTAGTACAAGCTTTTTTTTTTTTTTTTTTCTTTCGATTTCCTGATCAGCCACAACTTAGTCAAACTGCTTGGTCCCTGTATTTCTCTTCGGCTGCAACCTTCAAAGCATGGCCAATAATTAATACAGTATTTAAGATTTAAAATGTTATAAAATAACGCTCAAATACATCTTGCTTGAATAAAAATTAAATTAAATAATATCAACTCTATCCCAACGTTTTTATTCACTTTCTAGCATTTTAATCAAATAATAGAGTCTTTTAGAGTGCACTTTTGCGCACTCATCATGTATATATATTTAAAAGGAGTGTATATATTTATAAATATATTTATGTATTTTTGTATATATATATATGTACATATATTTTATCTGTATTTATCTGTATATATACTCATATTTATATTCGTATTTATCTATATATATATTTTATCTTTTAACAGTACACTTGATCCAAGAGTTTTAGAAGGAGTGTATCACTTTAAAAGCGTATAAGACTTAGACGCCTTTCAAAGGCGTCTAAGACTTATACGCCTTTATTTAATCCTAATTAAAAGCGTATAAGATTAAGACGCCTTTCAAAGGCGTCTAAGATTAACACGTCTTTGGCTAAAAAAATTCTTTAAAGGCATCTAAGATTTAGACGCTTTTCAAAAGAACATGGGTCTAGGAAATAAGTTGAAACCTACCTGAGTCCGAAAAATAAATTTTATAATAACGTGGGTCGGGTCAAAAATTCTTAAAAAATATTCCAAGTGTCCTCACAAAAAGGTTGTTTTGTGGTTTAAAGTTACCTGTGTATATTTAGAAATTGAAAGAGAATGAAAATTTGAAAGAAAATGCACAATTTCGGCTTAAAACACCTCATGACCGAGCTTAGAGAAAATCGGGTCATTAAGGAAACTTGAACAAAACTTAAAACAAATAGCATGGATCAAAAAAACGTAAAAAATGGATCAAGATGCAACTTGAACCATTAAAAATGGTTGAGAAACCAATGAAAAGCAGTGAATTATAGTTGAGGGTGATAATCATGGGAAATCGATTCTTTGCCTTTGTTT
Source organism: Nyssa sinensis (assembly GCA_008638375.1). NCBI lineage: Eukaryota > Viridiplantae > Streptophyta > Magnoliopsida > Cornales > Nyssaceae > Nyssa > Nyssa sinensis. The sequence continues at coordinate 55,908,313 of CM018048.1, forward strand.
CTTGTTTTTATGAACGAGAAAGTATTCCTTAGGATTCCATAAATCCATAAGAAGAAAAACAAGTCACAAATAGTTATTGAAACTAGTCGAAATAGGAAAAATTTGCATCGTCAGAAAGTTGGGCCCTCATCGGAGCCCGGCTGCAACTTTCTATTTCGTGGCCATGGACCCATAAAATTGAAAAACCAACACTATATATGGAATCCTCACTGAAAAAGAATTCGAACACCGTCAAATTTGTCATCAGAAGTGATCAGTAACGGTCGCGGGTATTGGAGAGGGTGATCAGAACCCTTGCAAGAGACTTAGGGAAGAAGGCACTGTGCGGGTCAGGTCTCGGGCCGAATCTCGGGTCGGGTCCTAACCCATTGTGTAATTGGATTTAGACTTTAAATGAAACGACGTCGTTTTGATTCAAAGAATAATATATATATATATATATATATATATATATATATAGGGTTGACGTCATGATGACGTCAGCATGATGCAACGAATCGCATCAACCGATTGGTTCTTAACCCTTTTGGACCAGTTCACTTGGAACCCAACTAAACCGTATGGTTTAGGGTTTTGAAGTTTCTAAAATTATATTTTGACCTCCAGACCTTTTTGTTAATTATGAAATGACCACCAACAGTTTTGGTTAATTACGAAATGGCCCAGAAAATTAATTAAATATTAATTTTAAATCATTTTAATTATAAGAGAAATTATCAAAATGCCTTCAGGCCAAAAATAGATCAAATGAAGGCCAATTAAAATAAAAGAATAATGTAAACCAATATTTCTTGGGATTTCGGACTCAATGGCAGAATCCGATTTATGAAATTAAATTCGAAAAAATATGAATGGGCAAACTGGAATAATTATAAATATGTCATAATAATTAATTAAGTGACCAATTTAACTCTGATGACTATGAAAATATGTACCTTAACATTTTGGGACATTCTGGATCAATGGCTGGATCTGTTTTGTAAAACGAAGCCTCGAAAATATAGACACGTGAAACATCATGATTACTATTTTGCCCTTGATAATCCAAAAGCCAGTTAAATGTTAGAGATATCATATTTTGATTTTATTTGACATTCTGGACTCAACGGTGGAGTCCGTTTTAGCAAACGAGGTACCGAAAATGTGACACGTGAAAGTATAAAATTATAAAAATGTCCATAGGCTTAATGTAGCTCATATATATGCAAATTAAGAGCTGAAAAAACCTAAATTAATTATATTAGATATTCTGGATTTGACAATGACGTCCTTTTGAGAAAAATAAGACTCGGTAACAAACTAAAAATGACAAATACGTCCTTAACACTTAATGAAGTTACCACAAGCGTATAGATGAAATTAAAGGGTCCACGTAAATGTTATAATGGCCGACTGGACTCAAAATTGAAGTACGAATACGTAAAAATGTGCACAGAGAAATATGGGATATTAATAAGTATAAATTACCAATTTTCCCTTGAAGGGCCAAATAAACTATAAGCATTAGGGAACCCTAAATTAGGAAGTTGAAGATCTCTTAATGGAATAGACTAAGTTCAAAAGAACTTAAAACATTGAATAACAATGTTTGGAATTAGAATGAATACTAATTCATTATGCAATGTATTTTTGATCTGTGATCTGTGGCTATTATGGCACTCGTTTGGGAATGCGATGCTAAGAATCCAATATAAGTAAACTCGAACTCTAAAGTGTGGTATTCCTTAGCCATGTCACAATTATGTTTCTCTCAAGGCTACCAATTTGTACTCTTTTATACACACCTATCAATTGTCTAATTTCCACAATTTGACACTTATACTTCCTTGTAGATATATATTGAGATTCTGATTGCCAATATCTTGATGTGATTGCTTGTACGTTGCTATAGCCCTTGATTTGGATATTGAAAAACTATTGTATTTCTCACTTGTTGTGAATTTGAAATTCTATCTATATGTACATTCCTTGTGTAGTTCATCTAATTATGATATCATTATGAGTATGAGGGGTTGTGTCTATCACAACGCCCATCCTGATTCTTTAGGTACTGATGACCTATGGATTGGTGCTTGGGAATAATGCCCAACACTTAGTCCATTGAGGGCTTGATATTTGATAAGAGCTCTTGATGCTATTCAGGAAAACTCAGAGATGACGGGTGAACTTGAATCAGTGTTGTTTGGGGGTAATCAGACCCTATTTGATGATAACATCTATTAGACTCATTATTCATGTATTACATATCTTATGATTTGAGAAACCCAAAAACCGGCTGCGCGATAAATGATGTACCAACGGGCGTCTAGGAAAACGAGAAGACAGAACGCGTGACTTTTCGGGCACTCTTAAAACCTTAGTTATCCCCCGAGCTCCAACTAAGGCTTGGGGGGGGAGTAACTGATATACCACTATGTGACACACCAACCACTGCATGACACGTGTAACTGCAAGATCGGTTCATGACCCATAATAGAGCTCAGGCTCGGCCATATAACTTGTGTTCGGTCGCCCAGCTCGGGCTCGGCCACATAACTTGTGCTCGGTCGCTTAGTTCATGTTCGGCCTTATAATCTGTGCTCGGCCATTTAGTACATGCTCGGTCATACATCTCATCCTCGGTCAGTCAAGGGCATAACCTACATGGGCCGAGCTCATAGTATCAAAGCAAGACAGTTCTCCCATAAAGACTAACTTGTATAGATGCAAGCTTGCAATGCAACACATCAATGATCAGACCTAATCATCGCTTCAGTAAGCACCAAGCAGGAAATAAGGAAGCTATCTCCAACAAGGAAACTGCCACACTAAGTTACCATATTCAACAAGGTAACTGATATCTCCAGAGATCCAATCCCTATATTCATGGCTCCAAATCCTAATCAACTTAGGAGAGATATTGCCTATAAATTCAACCCTAAAGGTACGCTTTATTTTCATGCTCATTATTTTGGCTTTCATTACGAGTCTTTCAATTCAATTTATTGACTTAAGCATCGGAGCGGCTACCGCCGGAGCCAACCCGGTGGTCCTCTGATCTTCTGTTTCGAGTGTTTCGCAGGGAGCCGAGCTTGGATCTCACGTGGGCCAAAAAGTGCAGCATCATTTATTATAAAGAAAATATAATTTTAAAAATATAATACGTTATTAAACATGCATTGTAATATTCAAGGATAAGAAAGGTAATTCATATTCATTAAGTACTTCTTAACAGTTCATCCAAACATTACAATATAATTTAAGTCCATTTCAAATATATTTATTCAAATACTCACAACTTAATTCAAACTGCACCTTTTTAAAGTCGCATTTTTTTTAAACCGTTTTTTTCACCGCTCATCCTGAAAATTTTCTGATAAACTGAGTATATTTTCATTAAACCAGTCATACCAATACATGTGTATATAGAGGAAAACCCTAAGAAAACCCTAAAAACTATTCCTAAAATATTTATAAGAAATATAAATAAACTAGTCCTAAAATACATACAATAAATATAAAATACAAAGATATTCTATCCAAACGAGCCCTTTGTCAGTATATAGAAGTTTCTATCATGTCTCATTTGAAGGCCACTAAATGAAGTATTCGTTACATCAAAAGTACACAAGATTTCGGAATGTTTTATTTATTTTTTAATAATTGTAAACTTGTGGTCTATTGTGATAGCAACTGGGCTGAGATTTGGATGATAAAAAAAAAAAAAAAAGAAGTAATACTATGTTTGTTTTCTCATGAGAAAAGCGGCATTTGCAAGGTCTTCAAAGAAATATATAATCCATTGTTACACTATTTACTTATGAAATTGAATATTTTGTCGCTACATCATGTGTTTGTCAAGAAAATTAGTTAAAGAGCTTCGTATGCCACATGACTTCTCAATAGAGATTTTTATTGACAACAAATCTGCATTAGCATTGACAAAAACTGAAGCTAAGGACATTCATACAAGATTTCATTTTATTAGAAAATGTATAACTAAGAAGGACGTTGAACTTAAAGTTTATGAAGTCACAAGATCAAATTCTTGATATTAGTTAAATTATTTTACAAGTTAAACGAGTATGTTTGGAGTTACAAAATCAGATTTAAGGAGTATTAGATATTAAACTTGATTTTTCTAAAAAAAGCTCGACATGTATGGATATATGTACTTGTTTAGATGCATGTTTTTATAAACTTATAAATAGATATGTTTATGTATATACACATGGACATCGGATATAAATGTCTATGAACCAATAATTGTCGTGAGAAACATGGGCATTCATGTGATAACCATGTGCTAATCTCATGGGATCGCACTGCACTATGAAAAGACATCTTTCCCATTCTCATCATCTAAAATGCACAAGCTGGCTAGCTCTTAGAACTTCTTCCATAAATGTGCTAAATGGGCTGTCATTTTTAAAATTTAATTAGATTATAAAATTGATTGGTTCAATGCATTGTTATTTTACCATTCAAAATATGTTAATGTGATTGCCAATGTTACATGTGACATTACGAATAACACATGTTATTTATATCATGTTATACTTTTTTTTATATATACTTTAAATATTTAATCTAACGACTCTCATGACTAATTAAAAAGAATAATAATTATTATGTTAAAAAAAATATTTTAGCATTGCAATAGAAACATCAAAATATAATATTTTAGCATTGTATCAATGCCAAAATATAAATTTGAAATTATTGAAATAATATTTAGCATTACAAACGTTCTTAATATCTGACAGTGAGCAATGTTTAATACCTATTTTGGATCCATCCTCTAACATACTGAGGTGAGATCTATCATCACGAGGGTCACAAGCCAATCCCACCCCGTGAGAAGATAAACACCGGATGGGTATAGGAAGACATGAACATTAAACATTATTCTTAATAATATGGCAATAGAGTACCGCTTAACTCTATGTTTTGCTTCCAAAAATTATACAAATATATGTTTCTTTCATGAATTGAATAATAGTATATTAATTATTACCTACATTAATAGTGATAGGATTAATAATCTCATCATTTATCTCTCATTATTTTATTCATATTATGAATTATTATTTATTTCGAATATTATTAATGAATCCAAATATTGATTTCACAATAGCACGTGGAATATAGCCTAAATGTACAAAAATAATGCCAAATTATTGAACAATAAAAATTTAAATTGTCAATCATATGGGTGGCCGTTTTGTGTTTGGAAAAAACCAGGGCAGATTTGTTTCTATTAACACAATAACAGTTTGAAAACAAGCACAAGAGAAGAGTCCAAAATCTCCCCAAACAATGGCTGAAAGGTTAAATCTTGATCAAACAGCATTTTTTTTTTTTTTTTATACATTTTTTGGAATTCCAAATGCCTTAGAAATACTATTGTGAATAACATGTACACTGAGCAAGAAAACATCCCTCATTTTCCAAGGAATTTTCATGTTTTCTCTCTCAGAGAACAACATCAAACACTACAACCAGCGTTTCATTCTTTGCCGGAAAACAAACAACATTAACAGTTTATAAATAATTAACATTAAGCAACTACACTCACTTTCCGAGTGCAATGCATCAGAGTGAAATTCAGGAAAAGGAACCTTTCTACTTTCTACTTTCTACGTCCAACTAATGGCCACAGGACTTCTCACAATGTGCTTCCCGTCCGACCATTCGATTCGTGCGAAGCTATTCGTGTTCGCCGGCATCGAACCGGCTGTGAAAGTCACCGTATAAGATTTCTTTTCATTCTGCTGAGTGAAACTCAATGTGTCCGGCACAACCGATATCTTGACGGATTCGGTTTGTGAATGAACAGTCACCTTGTACGTCGCCGGTAAGCCGACGTTGGTAAGCGTCCTCGTGTGCTTGACCACGGTGGTTCCGCCACTGTTGCCTCCCGTTAGGGCAGCTTGAAGAGGGATAGCAAAAGAAGGATAGTTGAGATCAGTGACACTGTATTGCTTGCTTGAATCGCATGTAAAGTTCTTTCTTGCGACGGAGTTGATCTGGGAGGTGGTGTAGTTTAAGGCACAGAGGAAATTGACATAATCGCTGATGTTCAGATCGTAAACGAGTCCTGGATTGAGAGCTGATACAGGGTCGACATGGCCGGCGCCGTGATCGAATGGCGTCGATGGTTTTCCAGTGGCAACGTCTTGAATCATTTCACCATTTTTGCAGGCTATATTGGCAGTGGTCATGAGAGCTGACCGTATCGCGGCGGGGCTCCAATCAGGATGTGCCGCTTTGAGGAGGGCAGCTAGGCCACTCACGTGGGGGCACGACATCGAGGTGCCGGAAATGATGTTGAACCCAACTCGCCTCGTGTCAATGGCTAGACCAGTGGGACCAACTGAACCCGACCATCCAGCTATGATGTTGACACCTGGCGCAATCACATCTGGCTTCAATATCTCGGGCGTGATGGAGTTTGGACCTCTTGAGCTAAACGCCGCCACCACCGGTGATGGCTCAATGCCCACCTTCGTTCCCTCGAAAAGAATAGTAGCCGTCGGATTGGAATCTGAAAATAGGTAACTCTTGATCGCGTCGCCAGATTTCTGACCCACCGTCGTGGCAGGCAGTAGATGGGCGTCGGCCACCAGCTCCTCCCCATTTGCGGCGGTGTTGGCCAAGACCATCCCGACCCCACCAGCAGCTTTCACCACAGCCCCCTTCTGAACTCTAGCATTTACCCCACGATCACACAACACGATTTTGCCACTGACCTTTTCAGAAATCAACGTCCCCATCATACAGAGATTACCATTCGTAACATTGCTCGCATTACCGGCATACACAAATGGGAGCATCTTACTGGGCAGCAATTCACCTCGGTAAAGCGACACGCCGGAGTAGTTTAACCCGTTGCCGAGGCTAACGAAAGCCGGGAAGTCACGGTCCAACGTCCCAGCTCCGACGGTGGTGATCCATGGCGCCACGTTGGACAGACTGTACGAACTCGGCCCCGCATTACCGGCTGAGCATGAGACGAGAATCCCCTTTTCCATTGCCGCGAAAGCTCCGATTGCGACGCTGTCCCGATAATAATCCGACATGCCGCCACCAAGCGACATCGAGAGAACATTAACGTTGTCGTAGATCGCCTTGTCCATCGCCGCCAAAATGTCGGAGCTGAAGCAACCTCCAATCCAGCACACTTTGTATGCGGCAATCCTTGCGCGTGTGGCCATCCCACGTGCCGTCCCAGATGCGTAGCCGAATAGACTCGCGCCTGTGACGACTGAACCACCGGCCGTGGTTGATGTGTGCGTTCCATGGCCGTCGTCGTCACGCGGCGATTTAGATTCTTTGGATTCGTCAATTGGACCTAAGGTGGCTTCATAGCCTCTCGAGAAGAACCTCGCACCGATTAGCTTTCGGTTACAGTTGGAGGTAGTGAAGTTGGTGCCCACCTCGCACTGGCCTTTCCAAGAACTCGGAACGGGTCCGAGTCCAGTGTCGTCGAAGCTCTTGCTCTCCGGCCAAATACCAGTATCTAAAATTCCGATGATTACTTCACTAAGGGAGTCTGACTCGGGGAATAAATCGGCACTCTTATCGAGTCCAAGAAACTCCGGCGTCCGAGTGGTGTGAAGCTCGTACTTCAACTCCGGCAACACAGACAGAATCCCGGGTTGATTTTCCAGTGATTGAGCTTCCTCAGCCGTTAATCTTGTGGAAAATCCGTGAAGCACGTTGTTGTACGTGTACAGCATTTCGGCCGAGTCAGACACCGATGTGAGAGATGCGTGGTACCAGGTAGTGTGGTCATCGAAACTCGCCGGCATTTCGGATTTCGCCATATGTACGATGTACGTCTTCCTCTCTCCATTCTTCCTCAACTCGGAAGCCACAGACACGTAGCAAAAACCCAGAATCAAAAAAATTACAGTAAGAGATTTCAACATGGCTTTCTTCCCCATCTCTGCTCTCCCACTCCTTGCAACAAGGGAATGAAGGAAATGACTTTGGTGATGCTCTACTTTAATATAGAGTGAGAGAAGAGAACACAGCTGGAAATCTATAGAGAGAAAAAACAGATTGGAGGAGGAGTGGGGACGGTGCTGGTTGTCTGTTTCTTTGAATGATTGCGTTAAAACAAAAGCATACAGCTTAGGAGAGAGGAGAGATGTATTATGGATATATGTATTTACCCTTTCATCACGTGTGCTCCGGCTTTTCCACTCTCCTCTCCTCCGGTTCTCTCTCCCTCTCGAGATTCTCTCTCCCACTGCTAATTTCTTTTATCTTTAGGATTTATCTCTTTGCAGAGAAATCACTGCAAATTCATCCCCTTTCTCCTTTCGGCAAACCCACGATATTGTCTCTTTACAGAAGCATTGGGACCCACACGGTCCATTCATTAACCCTGATACAGTATTATAAACGAGTTGAGTTGAATCGAGAGTAACTCGTACAAATTTCAGTCATTAAAATAATTAAATTTTTAACTTAAGTTTGAATAATTTAAATTTTTTATATAATATTATATTATTTATTGAAATATCAACTAGATTTTAATAAATTAATTATACTTTAATTATATTTAAATTTAATTATTTACTTAATAAATTAATTTCAAATAAGTCTTTAGACAAATCAAAATTAAATAACTAAGATTCATTATGGAAACACATGACCTTATCTTGATAAATATTTGTTATATTTCTGGGGAAAAAAAAAGGAGTTTAGCAGTAGCAAAAAGCTTTGATATAAAATCAAATTTTCACATATAATAATTGTGGATGAGTTTTTGATCTGATTTGATCTAACGTTATGAATTTTTGCTATATTTATGGAGTAATTATTTAGTGAAAGTATTTATAGAATAAATTTATAAACCTAACCAATCACAATTTTTTAACTTGTCAAACAAATAATTTACAACAAATGGTGATTAACTTGTTCATACAAAAAGTTCTCATGTTTGTGAGGAAAAAAATATGATAATAAAAATATTTGTGACAAAATCAAGACATATAATGTGATATATTACAAACCGACAGAACCAGTTCCCATATGACACGTGTGGCTATGAGGCTCGGACATTTAGAGTTGATATGCTCGGTCATTCAGAGCATACCTTATCCATTCACTCTTCAAAGCATACAGGTCTGAGTACAGATCTCCCGAAGCACTTCTCAGGATTCAGAGCTTATCACCGCCTTAACGCCCTACCGAGCCTGGTATAAGGAAACAATCTTTTACAAGAAAACTATCACTCACGGATATCTATCAATCGTAGTGTTCAACTATGGAAACTGCTATCTTCTATGATCAAATCCCTATTTCTATGGACTTTAAATCCTAATCAACTTAGGAATTATTCAGCCTATAAATAAAACCCTAAGGTACTGGCATGCTCATTCTTTGGCTTATATTATTATCTTTTAAATCAAGTTTTATTAACTTAAGCATCGGAGCTGGCTACCGCCGGAACCAATCCGGTGGTCCTCTGATCGTCTTTTGAGTAGTTCCTCTGATCGTCTTTTAAGTGTTTCTTCAGACAACTAGAGTTTAGGAGTTCTCAGCAGCTCTCGTGAGAGTCAAAAAGTACAGCATCATGATGTATATTTTAAATTAAAAATCATCAACTTATTTACTGTCTTATGTTTAAAAAAATGACATTAATTTCCAAATTATCTTACCACGTGACCTTTTATTTCATCTTCCTCACCGTCTGATCATTTACAGCTAAATTTGTACAGTTTAAAAAAAAAAAAAAAAAATCTTAGGCATCACGTATTATAGTTCACGGGTCTGTGTAATTATTATTGTAAATGAAGTGGGTGAGTGAGATGTGGAAGGTCTACCCGCCAGCCAACCAACCAACTCTTTTTCCTCCAAAATTAACTTCCTCAGATTATCATGGTGCGAGGAAGATTTTCAGTGTAAAAATTTGTATGCAATGCAGCAGTGAATTTCTAGGAGAGTGGACCCAACCCAACGCTCACGGGCAGATAATGACGGTCTATTTAAATGTAAAAGCGTCAGATTTGTACACTTCCACACGGGATTTGTCTCCCCTTGATTAGAAAACTGGAAGAGCCTTTCCTGTGTAATACAGTGGTAGAATTGATGGTCACCTTCATCAACCCGTCAGGATTTCCTCCATCGTTGTGAGAATGTATTATATGTATTCCTTATATTTGGTTCGTTAAGAAATGGTTAAAATAAATTCTGTTCTCATTTGAAGTTATAATTAGTTGTGATCATTGACTCAGTTAATGATCTCGGATCATCTGATAAGTTTTCTTATGATTTTAACTCTTAACTCTTGCTGTCTCTTTTTTTTTTCTGAAAAATCTTATTATATCCGGTTTTCTGTACGCTCCAGTCACATAATATATCATATATGTAATTATAATAAATTTATGCACATATGACATATCATCTAACTTTTAAGATCATTATCACAGAAACAACACCGAACATTAACTCGTCTTTTTCAAGCTCACAATTAGTAGAACATAATAATATACTATTAATACGAAAAGATTTATGAATCAAATTAATTATAATTTATTAATTATATAGAAAAAAAATTTAACCTCTTAAAGTTTGTGACATTCGAACTGTTGTGACTAACGGTAACAAAACTCTTCGTATGATACGTGATGATTGGATTGATCGGAATCAAGAGGTTGTATTGAAAGAATGAAAACATATGTAGGAGGGTTGTTATAGAAATATCAAAAAAAAAAAAAAATGAGTGGACAAATTCTAAATTATTGTAGAATTGTAACAAGAAAAAAAATCAAATCTTTGGAAGGGCAGGTGGCCTCGGGCCACCCTTCAAATTCACCATTGGTCTGATACATGGACTAGGTTTATATAGTCTTTTCTGACATTCAGAGGCGAAAGACTATCTATGATGGAAAAGTTTTATTAGATAAGATTTTTGACTAAGTTAAAGGTTACATTACTTATAATTTGTTAATTATATAAATATTAATTTTTGTCTTTTTACAGTCAAACCATTTATTAAAATGGCTTAATATGATTGATTTAGTTCATAAACCAAAATTACACAAAAATTTCATATAAAGAATGATGCAAGAATTAAGATCTGATTCCAATACCAATTTCTTTCTTTCTTTACTTTGTGCCATGCTGATAATTCTAAAGTCACTAGAAATAGTGGTAGATTCATAAATTTTTGTTAAGTGGACGAAAGTGCAAATATCAAATTTTATCAAATTTTTGACCCGTCTTAGTCACCCCTACAACTACAAATATACATCGTAAATGTGACGCCGCGTTACATTTCAATTAAAGAATGTTCAAGAAATTTAATCTAATTAGAGAATGATTGTCAAATCAAAAAAACAAACAAACAGGTTTACTAATGTGGTTGAGTTTTGATTATTAAATCAAATTTAAAAAGTTGTACCTCTCATTAAGTAAAACAAACTACCATATGCTAAGCCAGTTGGCCATATAATTCCTTCTGTTGTACGTGCTTTATCTGAAAGAAAAATAGAAGTGTCTGCATAGATAACATGTGCCCCCCCCCCCCTCTATCTTTCTATATAGATAGATAGATAGTACAGGATATGAATCATATGATATGATTAGGTGGACATAATATGATAGAAGCAAACATGATGGATCTTTGCCCACAATTTTTATTTGTTCCACCAATTGTATATACTTGTTAGACCAAAGATGACACCCTCTTGGGTTTATTTTCCTGCCTACTTCCCCCCAACCCTCTGCTAATTGGGCATTGTGTTATCAATTTGACAGCTTTATTCTTCTAAACTGACTAGAAATTGATGCCCAAAAGAAAACTCCCTAGGTGGACCGTCCCAATCCCACCAACTACCAATTAAATAAAATTTGAGAAATGATTAAAAAAAAAGCATAAGAACATAAATTTCCCACTTAGAATTATTAGAATAAGTTAAGATTTACAGATAAGTATTATGGTCCCAAAAACTTTTAGATAATTTTTATATCGAATTTTATGAATGAATTTGTGTTTGGAGAATTCTTGGAAATTTAGAATTATTCTAGGATTTTTTTAATAGCATTTTTCTTTCTAAATAAGTGATACATCTGAGTAAAATGGTTAATCTAGTGCACAAGTTTCCTGTCATTGTGAGGTCCAGAAATTGTTTGATGTGTGCAACTTTTTTCATAGCATTTTACTTTCTAAATCAATGGCACATATCAATAAAAAGTTAATTCAGTACACATGACTCTTGTCATTGTCAAGTCTCAAGAGAGTTAGATCTATGTAGTCTTATCTCTTATCATTGTTCCACCAAGACCTGCACTCATTGGTACTAATGAGTATTAAGTTGAAATCTAAGTGTGGATAGCATTTCCTTTTCTAAATCAATGAATCCCAAATGAAAAAATATGGTATTTACCTTGGTCTCCACATGCTTATATATGAAACAATTCATTGCAAGTTGGCTTACAGTAAACATGGATAGAGACCCCCCAAATTATTGAAGCAAAGGAGACAACTTATAAATGATGAAATATTGGCTATGGTTTTGGAATCTTATTGCTTCAATGGCTACTCATACACGGAGGACCTGAGTTTCCATGTGATTCCAACACAAAAACCTAAATGTGCTTGATATGGATCCATCCCATCTCTATCCTTATTAATCAAACTGTAAATTAATAAACATCAATTATTGCTTGCTTTACTTGGTAGGACCATGACATATATATAAAACCATTGGAAATCATTATGTGTGTGTGTGTGTGTGTGTATATATATATATATATATATATATATATAAACAGTATTATTGTGATGATTGGTGATCACTATGATCATGCAGTAGACTAATACCGACTTCTTATCAGCTTTCTAGGTGTCAAGTTAGGTTGATTAATGACAAACTTGGCCACTGTAAAATTAACATGGAGATATTCTAGAATTTACCGGGGATGTCAAACTTTTTTATTCTGTTATAATGAGTAAACCCCGTGGGTAATTAGTTGCGTCTCGAGTAAATCTATCTTAATTTTAATTATAGTTATTTTGTACAAGTTTTACTTATGAAAGATGGTCAATTCGATCCCTTAAACAGTGAAACATAGAATGTGAAGAATGGTTGAATTATAGTGTTATAATGATTATTAAAAAATTTATCATTCAAGAGTTTTTTTAATTAGCTTTAGTACAGAAAGTCTTGATGAATTAGGAAGCTTTCCATCATCTATTACCCTAATGCTTGTCTCAAGTAGAGTAGTATTGCCTACCCACCTATATATAGGAAATAGTCAAACGTGAACACAAGGATAGGCTACGTAAGAGCAACTCTGATAATAAAACTCGTTTTAATTATATTACAATATCAAAAAATTAATTTTTAACATTTTTAATTTATTTCAATGCTGAAATATTAATTTTGATAGAATTATTATTCTTCTTTCTAACTATTATTGTAGTTTGATATTAAAACAAAAAAAAAATAAAAAAAAAAACTTGATCAAATCTGCAAATATGCATTTGAAACAATCTGAAACAGTTAAGATACATAAAAATTACTAAAATAAAAGTCATATTTGAAATAACACTTGACTCTCTTAAATTTTAGGAGCATGAATAACCAACAACTAAAACATTATTTTAGAACTGAATTACTAAAATATAAGTATAACAATTTTAATGACTCAACTATTAGAATTACTTTTAGTGGATCTTTCAAATAATACTCAAATTAGAATTACAATATCAACTATTAGAACTGAATGACTTATTGAAAAAGATAAGTCATAACACAAATGACATATGCATCGAAAGGACACACAACTCTATAGCTTTGAACTAGCTGTATTCAAAAACTTGTTGAACGTTTGGACCAAAAAAAAAAAAGACTTGCTTATGGAAAAATTATTCAACAATCCTAGTTCAATGGTCCAAATGGTTACATTATAGACCATACATGCATATATAGTACATTGTTATACTTATCACTCTCAATCTAACCTTACCAATAATTCGTCCTGCTTATGACGAATGAAAGTAAACAAAATAGTTATTTGGTCCACACTTTGTCATGCAAAACCCAGTGTACTCAGCTCGCTGCCGCACTGAAAGCTGGTGTGATAACTTCTTATAGTCAGTGTGAATTGAAAGCACTACCTGCAATGTCCAATGAACTGTCAACTTTATGGTGCTAAAGAAGAAAATAAAAGAATGGATGGTGGACGGTTTGCAACTTTTTTCCAACAGTAACCACGTCCAAGTAATATTGGCACTGGATCTGTCAAGACCTTCACATTACAGTAGATATCGACTGATTGTTTATAATGGAATGTCCTTTCTTGTTTTTGCAGTCTTTTTGGTACAATCATATATGTCAAAGATTAATAAAATAACATAGAAAAATTTTATAATCATGCATACCAATTTTAAATACGTGATATAAATAATATAATAATATTTCTTTAATTTAAAATATAAATTACATCTCAAAATTTGATTTATATGATTATAAATTTTTTTCATACGACCGCTAAATTTTTATTTCCAAAAGTTACGACTCTGAAGAATACTCCATATTTCATAGGCTAAGCTGTTGAGGCCATAAATCATCAAAACGTGTAGGTACGAGGAAGATAAATTATAAATGTTCCTCTCAATATATCACATCACTTTTAACATAGCAATTGTGGCCATGCATCAACATCACTTTTAATATAACAATTGCGGTGCAGTCCCACGTTAACTCAGATGGTGGGGCTGGAGAAATTATTAGCGAGTCTATTGTTTTATATTATTATTTAATTTAATATATTATTTTCATAAAACTTATCATTTTAACATATTTTATATTACATCATATTAAATAACGACGTAAGTCATCAACCTCTTGAATAACTTCTTGTATAACATAAGAATGTAGTGATTTGAATCACAAAGATTAGCATATGCACCTTCTTATGCACCTTCTTTTGGGGAAGTTTGGAGATTGAAGCCAACCAAGTTATGAAATTAATATAATGAAGTTCTCTCATGTACCAAAAAAAAAAAAAGAATGTAACCTAATTTAAGGTGGCTCGAGCATAAAATCAATTAGGTAATTTCTTTAGATCACATTTAAAAGAAAAAAGTTTCAAATTTTAAGTATCTATAGTATAATCACATTAAAAGCCTTAAAATTTGATATACCACAAAGTGATAAATCAGTCTCCATATAACACATGTGAGTATGAAGCTCGGACATTCGGAGCATACTAAGATGCTCGGTCATACAGAATATACATGTCCTCTTATCTTCCAGAACTCACGGGCCTGAACTTAGGTCCTTCAAAGCAATCACTAGCGTTTAGATCTCATCACCATCTTAACACCCTACCGAGCAGAGTATAAAGAAATAGTCTTCAACAAGAAAACTATCACTCACGGATATCTCTCAGACACAGTATCCAACATGGAAACTGCTATCCCCGATGATCAAATCCCTACTTTCATGACTCCAACACTTAATCAACTTAGGAAAGCTACGGCCTATAAATTAAACTTTAAAGGTATACTTTATTTTTCATGCTCATTATTTGGCTTACATTATAGTTTTTTCAATTCAGTTGATTAATTTAAGCATCGGAGCGTCTACCACCGGAGCCAATGCGGTGGTCCTCTAATATTCTTCTTTGAGTGTTCTTCAGGGAGCCGAGCTCGGAATACACATCAGCCAAAAAGTGCAGCATCAAAATTAATAAAAATCTAACTCTTCAAAAAGTCTCAAATTTAATGTATTTATAGTATAATCAAATAAGAAGTTTGAGGTTAATAAAAATCTAATTCTACAAAAAGTCATCGTTAGAGTCCATGAAAATACTTAATTTTATTAATAGAGTTTTATTCGTATTATAACTTAATTTTTTATTGCTATCTATTTAAATAAATATATATATATATAATATTTATTATTAGACTTTATTCAATATATAACTCTCTCTTGTAAAAAATAATTAAATTTTGGATTATAAAAACAAATATAATATATATAAGAATCAAAGTAAAAAAATCTATTAATATTAATAAAAAAATTATTTAAAATTATTACTTTTTCACTTTAGGCTCCAATTACACGAAGCTGCCTTGACCCAATCCTTAGAGATTCTTCTAACCGCACTCTTAATTTTCTTCTTTTTTCCTTTTTCTTTTACCTTTTCTTCTTCGTTTTTTTTTTTTTTTAGCATGTTGAGTACTCTACTCTCTCCTAACGTGATTGTATGGTAGAAGTATTTATGATTGAGCCCATGGATGGTGGGTCGTACTTATATTTATTATTAGGTAACACCATAGTCAACATAAAATTGTATATTGAATCCCACCTGACCAAATTTCTCATTAGGGAGGGCCAATATCAGTCCAGTCCTTCGGTTTGACCATTTTTGAATGAGATTGGTACGTTAATGTATTTTTTAAATAATATTTTATTATACGTGATATAATTCTTATTTTTTAATAAAATATTATATATATATATGATAAAATATTAATAAAAAATATATTATCACGTGATATATACACACAACGACTACACTATTAGTGTTTTTATTAGGTCACGTGATCAAACAATACCACAGTAAGTGCTAACCATGTAGCCCCATAAGGCTAAATAACTGTTCAATCCGGACAATGGGACCAGAAGCCCGCCCCATTGGTTAATGTATGGTCTTTTAATATAATTGGCAAAACTTTGTAAGAAATTAAAATTTTGATGACTTTTTCCTTTTTTGGGGTAAATATTTGGTGTATTTTCTTGTTGAAAGGAGTGGAATATGGATATAATTTTTATTAAAATTTTATGGTTCATGTGTTTAATTTATTACAAAGGCAACATATTGGCATGAATATTTTTTTAGGCTTATATATTGAAAAAATATATAGAATTTCCAAATATTTTAAAATTCAGCTTGTCCTTTGTTTACTGTAAATTCAATAGTTAAAGATACTTGGATTCCTAATCAAAAGTTTAAAAGAAAATAGATAAATTTAAAACTCAAGAAGTTGGTGAAGCGGTAAAGACTTGATAATTAAAATTCATGTTTTTGAGTTCGAATTTCTCTTAAGAACACTGAAAGTAAATTAGTCCAAATATCCGATTATAAAAAAAAAATATTATTTTAATGCTTTAGCCTTTATGTTTATGGCGATGTATTGAACTTGAGCTTTCTCTACCTAGAAAATGAGATCAAGTTGGGCAAAAGTTTGGAAACTGTGTCCAAGGCTTTGGAGGACTAGTTGTTTGTACTTTAGGATATTGACACATGGTCTATTAATAATTTAATATGAGATAATAGAAGTTTAAAAAATATGGAGTATTGGGGTGTCCTAACTTTGGTTGACTCGGTTAAGAGTTGTAAAGTTGTTAAATTGTAGTTAATCCTTTATATTTGCATTCATAGTAGTACAAGATTACTTATTCAATACAATATATATTTCTTTGAATTAATTAGTAAAAGGTTCTTGAAAATAAGTGTTTTGAAGTAAAGATATAATGAAGAATTTTTTAACTCCAATAGTCCCTCAATTTTAAAATTGACCAAGTTCAAGTCCAATGTGACTGATATGGTATCATTATTTTTTTCTTATCGACAAATTTGCCTTGAGTTTTTCCTTTTTGTGTTTTTTCACAAATCGCGAGTAAGTCGTCATTACATGCTGCCGTCGCAAGCATGATCTTCTTCGCAAGCAATCCAGGTTTATAGCTATCATTGTTTCCTTTGAAATATTTCTCATTATCTTCAATTTGCATGTGATTACCTGTTAGACTCCCCAATTATTGTTTCTCTCTCTACCTTTTTCATAAATATTTTCCTTAGCCCTCTGTATACAATTATGCATATCTATATTCTCATTTTCTTGAAAATTTGATTCAAATTGGTTGTTTCTGATTGTGGATGACTTCGTGAAGAAAATAGTTGAATTGGTGTTCGTTTGAAATTGAATAGGTTAAATATTGAACTTGAACTTGAACCTGAATTATTTTAACATTGAACAGTGGACAACAATAAAGGATTTATCTAAAAATGGCAACATTTTGGATGTTGACAACTAGATGATGACAACATTAAGAGCATGTAGATGTTGAATGTGAATCGGAGAAGATTGTCACTTTTACACAAAAAAATGGCGCGTGATTTTGACATTGGTGGAGGAAGAGATTGTCGATTTACTAAAGAGTCTTATGGCCGCCTGCAACTATGCGTGGTGTAGACAGCGTTTTTGTAGTCACTATATAATGAAACCTAATTTCACTCCGAAGGTTCTAGGTTGCACGTTATACGTCATTGGAAAGGTTTACAAGTCTACTTTCTAGCAAAAAAGGCAGTTCATAATTTTGACTTTTGTGGAAGGAGATATTTCCTTTTTACTAAAATGTGTTTAAGCTGTCTCAGACATAGACATTATTGAAAAAGTCATTTTACAGTGAAACTTGATTTCATTTCGAAGGTTTCATGGTGCACGCCATACATTGTTGGAAAGGTTTATGAGTCTAATTTCCAGAAGAAGAAAAATGCGGTTCGTGATTTCGACTCATATGGAATGAGATATTTTCGTTTTACTAAAACGTGTTTGAACTGTCTCGAACAAAGAGATTATTGGAAATGTTACTTTACAATGAAACTTGATTTCACTCTAAAGGTTTTATGCTGCACGCCAGACATCGTCGGAAAGTCTACGAGTTTACTTTCTATAAAAAAAAAAAAGGTGGTTTGTGATTTCGACTCCTGTAGAATGAGATATTCTCGTTTTACTAAAATGTGTTTGAGTTGTCTTAGACAAAGGCATTCTTGGAAAACCTAATTTATAGTAAAACTTGATTTCACTCTGAAGGTTCCATGCTGCATGTCATAGATCGTTGGAAAATTCTACGAGCCTAGTTTTTAGTAAAAAATGTGGTTCATGATTTCGACTCCTTTGGAAGGAGATATTGCTGTTTTACTAAAACGTGTTTGAGTAGTCTCAGACAGAGACACTCTTGGAAAGCTCACTTTATAGTGAAACCTGATTTCACTCTAATGGTTCCATGCTACATGTCATACATCATTGGAAAGGTATACAAGTCTATTTTCCAGAAGAAAAAAAAAGGCGGTTTGTGATTTCGACTCTTGTGGAATGAGATATTGTTGTTTTACTAAAACGTGTTTGAGTTGTCTTGGACAAAGGCATTCTTGAAAAGCTCACTTTATAATGAAACCTGATTTAACTCCGAAGGTTTCATGCTACAAGTCATACATCATTGGAAAGATCTACGAGCTTACTTTTTAACTAAAAACTTGGTTTGTGATTTCAACTCCCGTGGAAGGAGATATTTTCATTTTACTAAAACGTGTTTGAACTGTCTCAAATAAAGACGCTCTTGGAAAGCTCACTTTATAGTGAAACCTGATTTCATTCCAAAGGTTCCATGTTACACGTCATACATCATTGGAGAGGTCTATAAGTCTACTTTCCAGCAAAAAAGGTAGTTTATGATTTTGATATTTAGCTAGAGAGAATATATGGCCTACTCCGAAGATTCCATGTTGCACGCCATACTTTCCCTACCAAAGTCCTTTTTTTTTTTTGCCGAATGGCTTACTTTACCATAAAACAGAGAATTCATAATTTTTGGACTGGCAACTTTTCAACAGATAATTTTTTAAAAAGGTTATAATTTTTTAGTTGTTTATTCTTTTCTTTATCTATATATATATATTTTTTTATCAATGTTGGAGTATTACCACTTTCCTAAGGAATAAAGATTATTTGATGCATTGTTAAAAACATGTGTAAAATTTTTTTTGTTGAAGGTATTCTCAAATTTCTCTAGTTTAGGACAGAAACATTTCTCTATTCTGGTACAAAGAATATTCTCTGTCTTAGTTCTATGGAAAAACGTAATTTTTTTGACATAATTTCATATACAATATAGATCTTATTTGATAGATCTCGATTTTTAAAGTCCAAATATATAGTTTTTATGCAAAACAGACTTATATGTTGTAAGTTATTTAATTTTGAAGTTTCAAAAAAAAAAGGGTGATAACATGGCATTGCTAGAGCAAGTTGGAGTAGAAAGAAGTTATTCTCTCCGTGTTTTTATAAGGAATGACATTTTTGTCAAAAAATTCTTAAGGATTCTTTGGGTTAAGTTATTTTGGGTTGGATCTTATGCTAATTAAGCACTTTATGAGAGACTTATGATTGAATCACCCTATTTCTTTTTGCTTCATCGTTTTATTTTCGTCTCGAAGGTAACCCTGTGTTAAAAGTTTTTGTTTTAAAGACAATTGAACCTTAAGGCGAGGCAATTCTTTGCTCTCCAACATACACATAAACAATATAGGGATTAAAAGTTTGCCTAAAATGTGAGCATATCTAGCTTAAACATGCCCGTGCATTTCATTGAAGAATTATTTTTAAGCCATTCACCGGTACGACTTGATTTTAACTTTTTAAGGTCTATATATACATAGAAACACACAAAAGGCAAACAAGGGATTTCATTCAAATATAAAGTAATTGTTATGAACTTGACCAATAAGATCCTTCCATGATGAACTTGTGGGGTGATGTTTGCTCAAATGTCAAATATTATAAACTTGACCAATACCCAAAAGTCCAAAAACTAATGGAAGTACGTCAAAAACTAAGTCATATAATCCTTTAAGATATCAACTTTTAAATTATTACTTAAACAAATAGTCATTATAGGAGGAAATAAACACAACATTTCTTTTTTTGGTGAGTAATAAACTATAGCCCCCCCCTTGCAAGGATATTTGTGTATGCCTTTGCTTCTGGTTAATATCTTTATGAGTTGGTAGTGTTATATTGGTCAAATATTCAATCAATACGATACTGTCAACTCATGAAGGTAAACACTTTAGGTAAAATATGAAGGTAAAACTAGTATTACACTTTCCTAAATCACCAATCTCTTCGTAAGGTACATGCAATCATGAATAATAGGACTCAAACGGTGATTTTTAGGATTTGGGGTGCATTTGGGGTGTTTTCTAGGATCTGGAGTGTCTCCATTCTATGATAACTCTCCATTTGTGAGAGAAGATAAAAAACAATTTATAATTGTTTTAAAACAGTTAAAAAAAGTTTTTTTTGTATCCTTCTCTCACAAATGGAGAGAAATGGATATACTGCAAATGGAGACTCTCATTGGATTTTCTAATTGTTCCTCTGAGAGGAGATTGATGGATGGCAAGCCATGGTAAGTGTTGGATTTTAGGGTGATTCGGGTTTTCCATGTCTACGCCCCTATAATTTTAGGCGTACTAGGCCTATCCCATGTAGTTATTTCTTTGGGCTGACCCATCATTGATGAGCCCAACAAAAATTAACCAAAGAATAAAGATAGTAGCAATCTTAGGTGGATCCATTAGAGAATTTTACCCCCAAAAAATTCCTATTATTTCTTCTTTCTTAATTTTCTTCCCTATGCAATTGAATTGAAGCAATTTCTTACTCATATATACTTATATTGTAGTTATTTTTAGACTTACTTTCAATTCTCCATTGTCCATATTTTTTTTTTTTGTTTCCCATTCTCCATTGTACATTTTTTTTTTTGTTGTTGCTTTCCACTCATTCTCCATTGTACCTTTAAGCATATTTTCATTATTGTTTTTTTTTTTTTTTAATTTCAATTCTAATGACACTAGTTGCCACACACACACACATACATACGTGTATTCTTTAAAATCGATTTTTCAAAGTCGCAAAAATTCAGTTAGGCCTTACATTTAGGTGTTAATTTGTGTTATCATATTGTGTTTGGATCATATCAAGATATACTTATTAAAAAATATGTGTTAATTCTAACTCGACACTATTAACTAATCGTGTCAAATTTCAAAACTCAAATCCAACTCATTTATTAAGCAAGTTATACGTGTTGACACGCTTAATCCATTTTTTTTATTTTTTAAATAAAAAAGTTACTTATTATTTAATATGTATAAATAATTTTTAAGTTTAGTAAACTTTAAACATATACCAAATCAAATTAAAAATCTCTTTATGAGTTAAAAAATTTCAAACTTCAGTAAACATTCGATGTGAAACGAATTATTTTTAACTAATAATATTTTTATAATTAAACGTATTAAGTTATGTTAACAATTCACACCGCTAAAATTTAAATAAGACTTATTTATTAATGAATTCATTTACCACCCAAAACACATTTACCTAATCTTTGTTTATTGGTTCCATGACCCTAACACATTTAATGTAATCTTTGGCGATTGGGTTGAAATTTTTTTGGTTAGCACAACTTTCAACTTCCCTGCTTTTGCTGGTGATTGTATCACTATCCCAACACTGGACCAGATGTCTCATTTGTCGTCCGTGAATTTCGATACTTCCCAAATCGTTAAAAATGGTGTTCCTTGCTGTAAACCCAATTCTCGCCGGCCTGTATTATCACCGCCGTCCAATTCTTTCAATTATACCTTCATCAAATGTCGTTCCTTTCTATCACCTTCTCTTCTGCTTATACCCGAATTACGGTACAAAGCGATGGCTCAGTAGCAGCGGTCAGCCAACTCCGGCTGAGTTTGACGGACGAAACGCATACGACCTCTTAGGGGTCACAGAAACCAGCTCATTCGCCCAAATCAAAGCGTCGTTTCGAAAATTGGCCAAAGAAACCCACCCAGACCTTGCACATTCAAAGAATGATTCCTCTGCTTCCCAAAGATTCGTTCAAATCCTCGCAGCTTATGAGGTATTGCCAATTATTTTGTGTTTATCGCTCTGATACAGATGTTCCTAATAATCATTGCATAGCGTGTTTCAATGTTACGAATTCATGTGGTTGTTCTTGCACAAATTGTTCTCTAAGTTCTAGTTGAATTTACTTTCTTATCAATGTAGATGGAGTACCTGAGTGGCTTTGTAGTTTAGCTGATAGATATGGAATGATTTTGTTGACTCCGAAAGTAATTATTAATTCCAAGAGAACTTGAATTCAAAGTTGAAATGAATATTAGTCTCTATGTATTGACACAATGAATCCGGATAGACATGAAAGAACGACTGACTACAGTTGATATTTGGCTGTTAGCAAGTTGAAATATGTTGGGACTCAAGCAAGTGTAGTGGCTGAATAAATTGGGCTGAATTGTAGGGATTTAATAGGGGCTAAATTGTGGGGATTGAATTACGGCTGAAATCTTGACAGATTCTTGTAAGCACGCTATATATAAAGGGAATATTCAAAATTGTATAAATTATTGTGGTATTAAATTAATGAGTCAACTATGAAACTTTAGAAAAAAGTGATCGAGCACCGATTAAGACTGAAACAACTGTATCAGAGAATTAATTTGGGTTTATGCCAGGTAGGTGAACTATGGAAGCTATTTACTTTTTAAAAAGACCTATGAAACGATATAGAAAAAGGAAAACGATCTTCGTATGGTATTTATATATATTTTTTGAAAAAACCTATGGCAGAGTTCCTTGAGATTTAATATGGTGGGTTTTAGAAAAGAAATGAGTTACAGAATGAGATATTGAAATGATAAAAGGCATGTATGATTGGATTGTGACTATTGTAAGAACAACTGTTGAAAAAACCAGGGAGTTTTCAATCATAATAGGCTTATATAGGTGGTTAGCGTTAAATCCTTACCTTTTTTACTTTAGTCATAGATAACTGATTAAGCACATAAGTAAAGTTTCATATTGTGTGTCTTTTGTTGATGACATTGTCTTAATTGATAAAATTAGAAGAGGAGTAAATTTTAAATTAGAGGGTGGAGAGAAGCTTTAGAATCAGGAGTGTTCAAGATAAGTAGGATAAATGTTGAATATATGGAGTGTAAATTTAGTAAAACTAGGAGTACAAACGGGAATATAATGAAGATTGAAAATCAAGAGATAATAAAAGGTAAAAATTTTATTAAATAGGTTCACTTATTTATTAGGGATGAGAAATTGGAGATGATATTACTCATAAAATTAAAATAGTATGGGTTAAGTGGAGAACTGTATCTAGTGTAATGTGTGATCGACCTTAAAATTGAAAGTGAATTCTATAGAACAATTATTAGACCAATACAGTTGTATGGCACAAATATTGGACAGTTAAGAAATAACATATTAATAAGTTGAGTGTGACCGAAATATGAATGTTAAGAAGCATGCGTGGTAAGAAAAGAAAATATAAAATTAAAAATGAACTCATGAAATGGTAGGAGTAACACGTATAGAAGATTTTTATTTATTTTTTTTATCAATAAACACCTATAGAAGATAAAATGAGAGAAATTGATTAAGGTGGTATAGTCATGTACATTGAAAACCAATAAGTGTACTAGTAAAAAAGAGTAACATGGTTCATATCAAGGTTCATGCTAGGGAGCAGGGGAGATCAAAATTAACCTTGGTTGATAATGTGTGGTTTAATTGAGGATATTGTCTTCAATAGAACAAAATGATGGGACAAGATTTATGTAACTGAACCCAAATAGTTGGGATAAGGCTTGGTTGAGTTGAGTTGTATCTTGACTGATTCTTGAGCTATGTAAGAAGTAGTGGATTGTATAGAATTAATTAAGCAATTGAAATATTGTGTTTAGCACTTGGAGGCTAGGGTTTCATTGAATAAACCCAATTTTCTTTTCTTTTCTTACAAAATCTGCTCTATTACTTTTTTGATACAACATGGTTCTATCAAGTTAGTATTAGAGCATGGCCTCGGTGCATGGTTATGACTTATTCCTTAGCAAACTCGGTTAGGCACGAAAGGATTCATCAAGAATGGTCACACCTACATAAAACCATCATGTTGAAGATCTAAATGCCTTGCAGCAACATATGAACCGCCAGATTAGCAACCTTCAAACAGAACTGCATGATGCTCTTCAGTTTCTGTACGGAATTTTGCAATTCAACAAGCCCTTTAGGGACACAAGCCTCGTCTTGGACAGTGGGAAATGAAGAAAAGGATGAAGAAGTGAATCATGCCAGCAGCCAGCAAGCCAATTCTAACAATCAGTAACAAGTTGCTGTGCCACAACGAGCTGATTAAGAATGGGGTTTTCCAAGAATGAAATTGGAATTTTTCCATGTTGAAGGTGGTGATCCTACCGGATGGATTTGAAGGGAAGAAAAGTATCTGTTTTTATCAAATTGAGACATCCATTAACCTCGATGGAGATGCATTTCAGTGGTAAGATTGGTTTGAGTCAACTCATGGACCTCCAAATTGGGAACAATTTGTGGAAGGTCAGATGATTTGATTTAGATCCTCAAATTTTGAGGATGTTCTTGCCAAGCTTGCTAAAATTCAGTAGACATCATTGGTTGCCGAATATCAAGCATGTTTTGCATGTCTTTCCAACCGTACTCATGGCTGGACAGATAAGACAGCTGATTGGAACATGTATTGGAGGCCTTAGACGTGGTAAAGATGCACAAGGCTCATAAAGGGTTGGCCTCTTACTGGAGTGAGCCCTCACCATCAAGCAAACTTGTTTGATCAGATTCCATCTCAAAAGCTACTCCAGTACGGCATTTAAATCGGGAAGAATTGAATGAACGATCAGCAGAAGGGTTATGCTGGAAATACATTAAAAAATACCACAAAGGTCGCTGTTGCAAGCAGAAGTCACTTTTTTTTGTATATTTATAAATCAGACCACTACTGGGACCATGACGATGTTGATGCAGGTGATGGAGATGAATATGTTGATGTGAGGAGGCAGGTGGTGAGGATGAAGATTTGCATCACAATGATGAAGAGGTGGCCATATCGTTTCATGCATTAGTGGGCCAGGCAATCCCCCAAACAATGAGAGTGCCGGGTTTTATTAAAAAAATGGCATTGACCATCTTGATTGACTTAGGAAGCACAAAACTCTTCCTTGGCTCAAAGCTGGTTAAGAGATTTGCTTGTCCAATTGAAAGAGCGATTGTTTTGGAGTCAAGGTAGCTGATGGATGCGTTTGGTCAGCAATGGCAGGTGTGCAAATGCAAAACTAAGGATCATGATCACGAGGTGATCGCTGATTGGTTCTTGCTGCCCCTTGCTGGTTGCAATGTTGTGTTGGATGCCCAATTGTTGCAAACCCTTGGAGAAATTATCTAGGATTTTTCAAGATTGATTAAGAAGTTAATGGTTAATGGATTGTGGGTCATTACGAGGGAATAGCACCAGGGAAGCATCTATTGCTGGCATCTAATGTATGAGGCGCTTGCCTTGGAAAGAGTTTGTTGGTTTTCTAGCAAAAGTCTAATACACTCACTAGTAGCAAAGCACACTGAGGTGGAAGAGACACAGCCGCTGTTATATAAATATTCTGATGTTTCTGAGAAGCCATAGGCTTATCTCCTAATTGAGCACTTGACCATCATGTACCTCTTTTGTCTAATAGTAAGCCTACAAATGCAAGGCCTTGTCATTATCCGCATATTCTGAAAGGTAGAAATTGAGAAGGTGGTTCAAGAAATGCTAGAAGCTAGAATAATTCAGCCTAGTATTAGTTCATATTTATCGTAATGTTGCTTGCGAGGAAGAAAGACAGGACTTGTGCATGTTTGTGGACTATTGGGCCCTCAGTCGGTAATTGTGAAGGATAAATTCCCAATTCCAGTTGTTGATGGATTGCTTGATGAGTTATGATGATCTTGTGATGTTAATGTTTGTCAAAATATTTATAAATATTTCATTTTTTAGGCCAAACTATAGAATGTTATTGGCATTATACATGTACATATCTGCAATTTTATATTTATTCTCTGTTTGTTTATATAGTATTTGTTATCAATTTCTTCTAAGAAAAAATCGAATAGTACCTTGCACATATATATATATATATTGTACCATATGTTTTTTCCTATGGAGATCACTATTAGATTTGCACTTGTTTATATGCCATTGCCATCCATGTCTTCATTGGTTAAGGTGCTTGGTTTTGACTAGGTGTGGAACCAGAAGTCCCGCATTCAATATGTTTAGCATTCTCTCTCTCTCTCTTGGATGGGGATTAGGGTTAGGCTTACAGTTACACCAACACTAGAAAGGTGTTGAGCGGGAGTGACCTATCAGTTGCTGTGAGAGAGCCTTGCATGATTGATCTTAAAATCTGTAACTAAAGGTGCTGTGGGATGTCACAGGCTTACAAATCCAGGATAGTTTTTCCTTCTTCATTAGTCTGGCTTGCACATCTCTCATGGAGAATAACTTAATACTTATGCTTGACATCTGTTCAATAGTAGTCTACAAGATTTTGTTTGGTAAGTAGTAATCTACAAGACTGGATCAACTTTTAGCTGGATTCCAGAATATACTGGAAATTTGTGTCTAAAACATTATGCATGTATATTAGTGGGTTAGAATTTTGTTGTTGTTGTTGTTGTTGTTGTTGTATGCTGTAAGAAGTTCTAACTTGTCTATAATGAAATGCAGATATTATCAGATTCTGAGAAGAGGGCCCATTATGACAGGTATCTGTTATCTCAGAGAATACTAGTTCAAAGATGTTATCAGCAAGGTTCAACTCTGCACATATATGAATCCCATAGAACAACAATGAAGCAGATGGAAGTTGTTGAATGGTTGAAATGGTACAGATATGCTATAAATGACATTTTGGCAGAGAAAAAGGTGGTCGTTGGATCAGGCTATTTTGATGTTCTGGAAAGGGATTTTTATTCAGCTATACATGCAGCATACTATGGCCCTGTGATTGAGTCTATGGACCTACTTCCCGACTGTTTTGAAGCTGAAGAGAGGTCAGTATATGGAACTCCTGAGGTGCTACATTTGGTTTCAGGGCGCGACCTTTTTGGGATGGTATGCGTCGCGGACAAGATTCCTGAAATATCGGAGTCCTACAATGAAAAACTAACATTTTTTACATCTGGGGGTTCAGGGTTGTGCCAATCCATTGATAATGTGAGTGCCCAGCTGCGTTCTGCTGCAGATGATGTTGGAATTTGTCAGATGCAAGCCAAAAAAACTGATTACTACTCATCTGATGCATATGAAGACCTAGAATTGCATATATCGGGAAGGGTGGTCGCTGTGGCCACTAGAGTCCGGCCCAAAAGCCTTTGTAATGGGATACAAAATGAAGATTCTCAAGATCAAATACATGTTTATCTTAGTTCACATGTGGACCCAATGAATGCTAGCAACTCGTTTTCTAGAGATTCTTCTGTGGGCATTGTAGATGGATCTAGGATTCCACTGGGAACAATAACTGGACTGGGAACCAACCCGGAGGAAGGGTCCTGCGATGTCTACAATAACAGTGGTATAAAAACCCATGTGATTATGAAGCATAGAACACTGCTGGTATGTGTAATTGTGCTCTTTATGTTCTTTTTAACTTCCATCCTAGTTAAATTCAAGTACGGATTCCTTTTTTTATATATTTACTTGATGTTGAATTATTTTCACCTCGTTCTTGGTCTGTATATCACAGAAAGCAAAGGCTTTTCTGTAGTTCCTGCATTATTTTGAGGGTGCTTTTTCAATATGCATTGGAAAATGAGTCTTGCACAATTGATTTTGGTTTTGGCAGATAATAGTAGTTATAACTTGTTTCTCATTTCTTTGTAGCTTGTGATGGAGACAATGGCTTAGGTTTCAATGACCTTGCGTGGAATCTAGTGTTTGAAACTCTGAATATATTCATGTAATAACTCATCATGCATTAGTGTTTGATTTTTAGGTGCTTCTTTGCATGTATTAATGCATTTCAATGCATAGTTGGTTTGAAGAAACTTTCATCTGCAGCAACAAAAGATTCTTTGTACAGTTGATTTGGGTTATGGTATACGCTTTATTATGTTAAGTGAATGGAGAAAATGGCTTGGAGCTCAACCACCATGCACATGATCAAGTGTTATGATTTCATTCATGTAAATACTTACCATACCTTGATGTTGACTTTAGGTGGTGCTTGCTTTTCTTTCTTTATGATTTCTTTTTTGTCAGGAATTTGGCATCACTGGCATGCACAATTGTCTGACTGCACTCTTTAACAGTCCCACATACTAGGCCCCATTCTCATGTCTTATTCCTTAGTCCCCTATTCATGTGAAGATACTTGATTACTCATTTAACTTTTATCTACTGTGGTGAAATTCTGTAGTTTTCTAATAGAGGTGGATGTCTATTTAACATCCTATACCTGCCTAATATATAGGTTACTAGTTGTCCATCTGTTAAACTACCAACTCATCTAAAAAACTTAAGCTGTTAGAGAGGATGTAACTTTAATATTATATCCTCTAACATGCCCTGGGGTGATGGTGAGGTTTGAACCCAGGACCTTTGCCTACTCCGATACTGTGGAAATCCCGAATAATTTGAATGGGAAATAATTTGAATGTGATTTGGAGAAGATTATGGTAGGAGATTTAGGCTGATTATTAGTTGACATTTTTTGTTTCCATTTTTCCTTTGTTTTCTTTTTCTCTGTTATTTCTATATTTTGATTCTCATTGTACATGATAAATAGGGACCATGTATGTAAACATGTAATTAATTTAGAATGAGATTTTGATTCAATTCAAGTCATATTATCTTCATGGTATCAGAGTAGGGATTCGAAAAACCCTAGCAAAATATGGCCGCCAGCCATGAATCTACCCAGTCGGTAACTCAGGAAGTAGAGTCAGAGACCATCTCCTCCATGAGTTCGATTGTAGGAATTGAAAATTTCTCATTCCATCTTACTGTAGAAAAATTGAATGGTAAGAATTACCGAGAATGGGCCCAATCCATCAAGCTGGTTATCGACGGCAGAGGGAAATTGGGATTCCTGACAGGCGAGATCAAGCAGCCTCCTTCCAGTGATGCAACGGCTCTCCAAAAATTGCGTTCGGAGAATTCTTTCATCACCTCCTGCTTGATCAACTCCATGCGACCAACCATCGGAAGAACCTACATGTTTCTCCCGACTGCAAAAGACGTGTGGGACGCTGTGCGAGAGATGTACTCAGATGCCGGAGATGCATCGCAGATTTTCGAACTCAAGACAAGGCTATGGCAAATGAAGCAAGGAGATCGGGAAGTTACAGAGTTCTACATAGAGATGTTGGGACTGTGGCAAGAACTCGACCTCAGCTGCGGCGAAGAATGGGAGTGCACGGGTGACAGTGTTCGATTCCAGAAGATGATGGAAGCCGAGAGGGTGTTCAAATTTCTAGCAGGGCTGAATCGTGAACTCGACGATGTTTGCAGCAGAATCTTGGGTCGACGACCGCTTCCCTCCATCCGTGAGGTCTTTGCTGAGGTGTGACGGGAAGAACAGAGACGGAAGGTGATGTTGAAGGAGAAAGCAGAGCCTGGGATTGAAGGCTCTGCTCTTGTGAGTCGAGGAATGGTGTCGATGGGAAGGTCTGGTTCACGACCGAACCATATCTCTGAGGGTGAAGACCATATATCGCGTGGGTCATCCAGTGGGTCGAGACAGACCCATACGTTTGGGTTGGAAGCTTATGTAAGCCAGGGGCCTTATAATGGATCCGGCCCAAAACAAAATAAACGACCTTTTTGTGAGCATTGCAAAAAATCGGACCATTCCAAAGATACCTGTTGGACCTTACATGGCAAGCCTGCAGATTGGAAGCCCAGATAGCCCAATAAATCTCATGGGTACCAGGCCTCTACTGAGCAGCCCTTTAGTGGGGGTTTTAACCTTGAGCAACTTGAGAAGCTATATGCTCTGTTTTCGACCTTCCAAACCTCGGGTCAGTTCTCTACTCAACTGCCATCGGGTTCCTTAGCCCACAAAGGTACTTTTTTGTCAGCCCTTAGTTCCACTTTGCGCCATACTCCCTGGATTATTGACTCAGGTGCATCTAACCATATGACTGATGCCCATCATTTATTCTCCACATATTCACCTTGTGCTGGTAACTTGAAAATAAAAATTGCAGATGGTACTTTATCTCCAGTAGCTGGCAAGGGGAGTATCCGTATCTCTGAATTTATTACTTTGGAGTCTGTACTTCATGTTCCTAATCTCTCTTGCAATCTGTTGTCTATTAGTCAGCTAACCAAACAATCTCATTGCTCAGCTATTTTTTTGTCTTCTCATTGTGTTTTTCAGGATCTATCATCGAGGAAGACGATTGGCAGTGCTAAGGAATGCGAGGGACTCTATTACTTTGATGATGTTCACATGAATAAACAGTGTCATCCTCCTCTTTGTAATTCTGCATTTAGTCCTAGGGATAGTGACCTTTTGTTATGGCATAAACGAATGGGCCATCCTAGTTTTCAATATTTAAAATAGTTGTTTCCATCACTTTGTCTGAATAAAACTCCTTTGGATTTACAATGTGAAGTTTGTGAACTTGCAAAACATCAACGTACTACTTTTCCCACATCTTCTTATAAACCATCATTGCCTTTTACCCTAATTCACAGTGATCGTTGGGGCCCCTTACGAGTACCTAATAGGACCCACAAAAAATGGTTTATTACATTTATTGATGACCATTCTCGTCTTTGTTGGGTATTTCTACTAAACGATAAATCTGAGGTTAGTTCGGTATTCATGAATTTCTACAATATGATTTACACCCAATTTCACACAAAAATCTAGATTCTTCGTACTGATAATGGTATAGAATACTTCAATTCCTCCTTAAGTCCCTACTTTCAAGACAAAGGTATTATTCATCAGAGTTCCTGTGTTCAAACCCCCCAACAAAATGGGGTTGCTGAACAGAAAAACCGACATATTCTTGAGATAGCTCGTGCCTTACTGTTTACCTCTCACATTAAAAATAATTTTTGGGGTGATGCCATTGTGACCGCTGCATTTCTCATCAATCGAATGCCTAGTCGGGTTCTCTCATTTGCAACTCCTCTCCAAAAATTCCAGGAGGCCTTTCCTAATTCTCGAGTCAGTTCCTCTCTCCCTCTCCGTGTTTTTGGGTCCACAGTGTTTGTCCACATTCACGCCTCCCAACGTAACAAATTGGATCTTAGAGCTCTCAAATGTGTCTTTCTTGGCTACTCCCCTACTCAAAAGGGTTACAAATGCTATGATCCCCTCTCACAGAAGTTATATGTTAGTCGGGATGTCACATTTTTTGAGCATACTCCCTACTACTCGCTTCAGGGGGAGTCCTTGAGAGAAGCTTAACACTCTGATATAGATTTCGATATGGCGATCTTTGAGTCTATCCCATGCAGTACACCTCCTTCCTTGTCCAACACAGAAGGAACCTTGAACTCAGGGGGAGATGTGGGAAAACAACAGGCAGGGAGACACTTGTTTACTCAAGGAGACCTAAATCAAAGCCCGATGAGACCTTCACATCCGAAGCACCAAAAGAGTCAGAACCGGTGATAGTTCCGACTCCTTATGAGCCAAAATCCAATCTTGACCAGGTAAAAAATCTTGATGACCTACCCATTGCTCTTAGAAAACAACCTCGTTCATGTACTTCCCATCCTATCTCAAAATTTGTCTCTTACAATGCTCTTTCAGCCAAATGTCGTGCTTTTACGTCTAACCTTGACAAGATCCAGATTTCTAAGAATATTCAAGAGGCTTTGGGAATTCCAGAATGGAGAAAAGCAGTAATGGAAGAAATCAGGGCATTGGAAAAAAATGGAACTTGGGAAGTAATGTCTTTGCCAAAGGGGAAGAAGCCAGTAGGCTGTAAGTGGGTGTTCACAGTGAAGTACAAGGCGGATGGTATAGTGGAACGATACAAAGCTCGCTTAGTTGCAAAGGGGTTCACTCAGACATATGGTATTGACTACACCGAGACATTTGCACCTGTGGCAAAGCTAAACACTATACGGGTTTTCTTCTCCTTGGCAGCAAACCTGGATTGGCTACTCCACCAATTTGACATCAAGAATGCTTTTCTGAATGGTGAGCTGGAGGAAGAAGTGTTCATGACGCTACCGCCAGGAGTTTACAAGGAAGGAGATGAAACCAGAGTATGTAAACTGAAGAAATCCGTGTATGGACTTAAACAATCACCAAGGGCATGGTTTGATAGATTTGCAAAGGTGATGAAGAATCAAGGATATCAAATGGGACAGTCAGATCATACGATGTTCATCAAACAATCCAGTGATGGAAGCAGGACCATCCTGATTGTATACGTCGACGACATCATTCTTACTGGAGATAACACAGGAGAGATAGAAAGATTGAAGAAGGTCTTAGCCACAGAATTTGAGGTAAAAGACCTAGGTCAAATGCGATACTTTCTGGGAATGGAAGTGGCTAGGTCAAAGAAGGGAATTAGTGTATCTCAGAGAAAGTATGTACTCAATCTTTTGACTGAGACTGGGATGCTTGGTTGCAAGCCAAGCGATACTCCGATCGAGGCAAGAAAAAGAACGGAAGACGCTGGAAAACCTGTGGATAGAGAACGATATCAGAGACTAGCAGGTAGATTGATTTACCTATCTCACACCAGACCTGACATTGCTTTTGCTGTGAGTGTGATCAGTCAGCATATGCATTCAACAAAGGAGGGTCACCTAGAAGTAGTATATAAAATTCTCAGATATTTGAAAGGCTCTCCAAGGCGAGGTCTATTCTTTAAGAGAGGCGACAGTAAGAAGGTAGAGATTTATACAGATGCAGATTGGGCAGGATCAGTAGAAGATAGAAGGTCTACTACTGGCTACCGTACCTATGTTTGGGGAAATCTGGTAACATGGAGGAGTAAGAAGCAGAATGTGGTAGCCAGAAGTAGTGCTGAAGCTGAATTCAGAGCCGTTGCACAAGGGATGTGTGAAGGGCTGTGGTTACAGAAGCTCTTGGAGGAACTACATATCACGATAGAGCTTCCCATCAAACTCTACTGCGACAACAAAGCCGCTATCAGCATTTCCCATAATCCGGTCCAGCACGACAGGATTAAACACATAGAAGTTGATAGGCATTTTATAAAGGAGAAAATTGAGAAAGGGACAGTCTGCATGACCTATATCCCTACAAGAGAACAATTAGCAGATATATTCACTAAGGGTTTACAGAGGTCCAGCTTTGAAGATTTTATCTGCAAGTTGGACATGATCAACATCTATGATCCAACTTGAGGGGGAGTGTGGAAATCCCGAATAATTTGAATGAGAATAATTTGAATGTGATTTGGAGAAGATTATGGTAGGAGATTTAGGCTGATTATTAGTTGAAATTTTTTGTTTCCATTTTTCCTTTGTTTCTTTTTTCTCTGTTATTTCTATATTTTGATTCTCATTGTACATGATAAATAGGGACCATGTATGTAAACATGTAATTAATTTAGAATGAGATTTTGATTCAATTCAAGTCATATTATCTTCAGATACCATGTTAAACCTCTGACTCATCTAAAAGTTTAAGTTGTTAGAGAGGGTGTGACTTTAATATTATATCCTCTAAGACCATCAATGCCTACTTTTCTGAATGTTTTTATGCTTTTGCCATAAGTGCTCCTCAATTGGGTGATGGATTTAATTTAATGCATATGCATGTAAATTTGTTTTTTTGAATTTTTGTCTCTGTTTGGAAATCTGTCTCAGGTGAAACACATGCACTGGTATCAAGTGGGCGATGAAGTTTCTGTTTGTGAGTGTAGATGCAGTAGAGCTCGTTTACCACCAAGCAAGTAAGCTGCATCCTTTCCTCAAATTCTTATTGGTAGATCAGTTTTGAACTAATCTTGGAACTCATTTGAACTAAATCTTATCTTGAATAATACTTATCAAAAAAAAAAAATCTTATATTGAATAATTTGAGGCTGGAGAATGTTTTTTCTTTCCATTTCAAGTGAGATTGTTCTTCTGTTCCACCCCATTCATTCGAATTTTTTACTAAACCCACTTGAGTTTTTTTTTATTAAACCTGACACACTCGATTTTTAACTTATTTATCAAACCCATGTAGTTTTTGAAATCGCATCTTCAAGATGCAATTTTAATGTCTCTTTTTCAACAATATCGCATATTGAAGATGCGATTTTAAACCAATAACAATTTAGGATGACTTGTGCAAACCAACAAAGATTTGGGAGTCATCCCAAATTCTTGTTAGTTTGAAATCGCATCTTCAAGATGTGATTTCAAAAACTATATGAGTTTGATAAATAAGTGAAAACCTGCGTGGGTCAAGTTAAATCAAACCAAAACCACATGGGTTTGGTAAAAAATTCCCATTCATCCTCTCTCTTTCTCTCTCCCCATGTTGCTGATCATTGGCTAAGAACACTCTTGATCATTTACACTACATCATTCTATTTCTTGGTCAAAGCTCAAAAGAATTCACCCTTCTATTTTTTATTTTTTGATAGGTAAATGATATCTATTAAAAATCTTCCAAGGGGGCAAACCCATTTAAAAAAAAAGGGAGAAGAAAATGAAAGGGCTTAAAAAAGTCACAACCTCAATCCTTCCAAAAAAATAAACATAAACGCTCCCTTGTATTGATAATTTGATATCACTTATGTTTTATTTTTATCTTTGTAATGATTTTCTGGAGTGGTGTGTATAAGGAATTTAAGACAGCCACTGAGCTCATTGGCCCAATCTGGTGGATTAGTTATAGAGTGAACTAAGTTGTCTCCCCCCCTCTATAATTGGGCTTGGTTTGTTAGCTGATGTTTTTAGGCAGTAGACCAAGGGTCATTGACATATAAATTTTGACATTGTGTGGGAGCTTTCTTATTGTATCAATAACCGAACCTTAAATATTGAGTTTGGTACCAGAAGTGTAAACAACTATTTAATTCGCAAGACGAGGTTCATGTTAATATTCAATCAATTATTTGATTTTGTTTAAATAGATGTTACTTGTAAAAGTAACATAAAACATAAGTTGGCTCCTCTACATCTCAAAGGATTCCTTCCTATAACATTTGTTGATGCTTTGAACTTGCATAATCTCTTTCAACAGATTTTGGCTGTTTGAGCCTCGATGTGGCATGCATGACATTGGTGGTTGGTATGTGGAGACATTTGGCAGGGATAAGAAAGGCCGGACTGTCCCATCCCAAAGGTTTTGGGATGGCTTTGATGCTGATGAACAGTTTGAAAAGTAAGTTCATTTCATAGAAGCCTTGGCAATTTTAATGCCTTTCCACAATTTGACATGTTGGTTTTAGGTGACATTAGATCTAATTTGAAATGGAATCTCAAAATTTGGAAACTTCATCAGATATAGAACCCCGTCTGGCTGCTTTTTACCTCTAATTAACACAAGCTAAAAAAAAAAAACTGGAGCAGCATCTCATCTGTTTGTCATGAAAATCATTTACCTTGTTGTGTTGAGAGCTTGATATACATTGTTGGCCCATTCTCTAACAGCTTGAACTTTTGGAGCAACTGGTGATCTAACATGGTATCATAACCTTGGTTATGAGAGGTCTTGGGTTCAAGTTTCTCTATTTGCCTTTATTCCATTTGCACTCTCTTATCCTTTGCATTTGTTTGTGGTTTCTTTGTCTCTTCACGTGCCGTTGAATTTATGTTATGTATACTAATCTGCAGGAGACTTCATCCAGCAATATATTTGCTTGCTCTTGCATATAGAACTCTAGATCTTGAAGATGCAAAAAGAAGGAAACAAACAGTGAGAAATATTGTTGAAGGAAGATTGTTAAGATTGATCAGCTGGTGCAAGAAACTTGCATAGGAAGGATATCATTTGGGGTTTTCTGGAATGATAATTGCACTAGTTCTCTGGCACAGTAAATCCTTCATTTCTGAGGCCCAGACATTAGCTAGTGATTTTGTGATAGTGTTTTTTGATGGTCATAAGAAAGCTAAATTCCATCTGTAGAATTTCTCTTTCTAAATCCATGTCCGATGATTCATGAAGATGACTCTTGGAATATACTGGGAAAATAGTTGTCTTATATGCTGTTTTTAGGATCCATGGCGATGATTTATGGGATACATTGGGGGAACAATCAGCTTAAATGCTACATCTATGATTTTATGAAGATGACTGCTGGGATGCACAGAGAAACATACTTATTCAATTGTTTTGTTATACTTCTTTGCCAATTATTCCTGAAGTCATTTAAAGTATTGCTTTTCATGCCGGTGAAAAGGAGATGATAACCCACTAAATCTCAACGACATTAAGGAAGCTGCTATTGCTGTCATATGGTGGCTTTTGTGGGAGGAAGCGTTGTTCAAATAATAATTCTGCTATAAACAATTTTTGGTTCGTTTGTGCTGGTTTTGCATCCATACTATGTGTATATTTTTCATAATAAGCTGCAACTCTTATTTGAAAGCTAGGCGATTTTTATTTTTCCTTTGAATTGTTTGTTGTACACTTGTAGAGGCATGTTGTCACTTATACATTTCTGGTTCCTTTATATTAAGCAATTTATTGTTCGATGTATATCTTCCCACAATTCTCCTATGTTTATTCATTGTGCACTTTGCTTATGTTTCTCATTATTTGATCATCTAGAATGGTTCTTCGAAACAATAAAATAAAATTTTGAATATTGCTTTCCACTCCAGTGAATGCATATAGCAAAGTGTATGGGTAACCTGAAAGTGAAAATGGTTGATGCTTTTTTTTTATTCATTACTTAAGTAGGTCCTCCCATTTGGAGTACTGCTCACCTGCTGATGTAAAATAGAGCCTCTCTCTGCAGTTTGACTGGTCCTCCTATTTGCAGCACTGCAAAACCTATCTTTATTTAGACCATACTTTTAGTTAGAAAAGTTGTGACTCCTGCTGGAGGCCAATTTATTTGGTTCATCTTACCATCCAATATATGAACTCCATGGTGAAAACCCATACCTAACTTTTTATTTTTCAAGCTTTTAGATCTCAGTGCTAGATTGGAAGCTTTAGTAAGCCATAGCAATACATGCTCCTGGGGCTGGGGAAGTGTTGACGACCGCTGATTGAATTATTCCAGTTGAAGCAAAGTGGTAACATGAACCATGCCGGTGGAGGTAACACCAGAACTTATACTTATGGTGCTCTCCATCTCCATGCATAATATACTTGCATTACAAACTGTTTCATCAATTAAGTGGCCTTTTTATGGACATTTAAATGCAAATTTGTTATTTACTGCCTGTTCTGAAATCAAAACATCCCTTTTTCAAGATCAATAGTCCATGACCCAGGATGCTGAGAGGAGAGGACTGGGTATGGACCTAAGCTGCAGCATCATTTGCATGAAACTCTTAACCTCTGTTCTCACACTTGACAGCCCAAACTTTTCTACCATATTTATTTTCTCATATTTCATTGCCCTATACCATATTTCCTTAAAATTTATTCAGCTGAGTAATCCCTGTGAAAGGTAATGGGTTACTGTGGTTCCTTTACACCTTCTTTCTATGCATCTTTACAGACAAACACTTATATGGAGTTTCACTCCAGGTGTAGATAACTGCATGCCTTTGTTCGCTGCTTGTGCTAAACTTTCAATATTCTAGTTATCATTATCATCATCTCTCTCATGTTGTGAAGAGAGAAAAAAAAAAGAAAGGAAAAACTAATAATTATGAGGGAGAGCAACTCTTTTGAGATCCTTGATTATCATAGCACTCTGTATTTCATGATTATTTTATCATTTTGTTTACATTTTCCAATGAAATAGCTAAATTATACTAGCTCATGAGTTGTGTGATGTGATATGAAATTGTTAGATTCTTTTCATTTTATTACGTTATAAACATCCATCTGTATGCCTTGAAACTAGATAGGCTTCCTTACATTTAATTGTGCATTCATATGTGCATGATTGTTTTTTATATCTAAATTAGAAACAAAGATAACTTCAGTATCCAATTGCCCCATAAAAAAAAGTCTAATGAGAGAAACAAAGATGATAATGGTGTAGATCATCTGGTAAGATATGTACCTACCAAGGGTATCATCAACATGTGCATTGTGTTGCATCACTTTCCAAGTTCTTTACTCGAATCTATCAAGATATCAGTGTTTCTTTCTTTCTTTTTTCGGAGAGGATCTCATCTTGTCATTCTTGACTGCTAATTTAGAGTTAGACTTTTTATAGACCATTATGATATTCATCAATGCTAGGTTTAATTTCATTTGATGGAATATAACCTGATTTCAATGATCCATATATTCCATTTCATAGATTGCATGCCTACATTTGATTTGTTGCAATTTATGTTGATCTTTCTAATGGTGGTGGTCATGTATATTTAGCATAATTTCTTAACGTAATGTTTCAGTTGTCATCAATTAATTTATCTTGCTACATATGTTGCAGATTCAATATACTTTCATAAAAAGTAACCCGATGCCTTAGTTGCCGCCCTCATACTATCTTGCCATTCAGGTATTTCTTTTCCTTTTAATTTTGGTCTTTTGCATTTCTTCGCATTATTAAAAAAAGGGGTTAAGACCTGAGACAAATTCTTATATGAAGACTTTAGTTGGTTTATTTTAGAATTTAATGGTCATAATTAGTTAGGGCTTCGTTTGTTATTTTTTTGAATAAAGACTTTAGTTGGTTTATTTTAGAATTTAATCGTCAAAATTAGTTAAGACTTCGTTTGCTATTTTTTGTAAAGCCTTTCTAGTTCAAATCTCTTTAACCTTTATTTATTTATTTATTTTTTTAAAAATACTTCACTTGTAATGTTGTAGCAAAAATAAAATTCCATGTGTTGGTGTGGTCACTAAAAAAAACAATTACCATAATTGTGAGAACTCATGTGTGTATACCTTACCTCTTACACATGTGCCAAAAACCAAGCAAAAAGTAACACCAATTTGTTTCCAGATGCACAATCCGTTCAGAACCATCACATTAGGCAAAGTGATTGATATGCAACCTATACCTTTATCATAGTATGCCTCAAAATTGATGTGGCCCATTCTAGGTGATCAATCACTTTTGGATATCAAATGGATCGTATAATCATGGTGTTGCTGTTCATTCATATTATAAAATTCAGTAGCTGGAATGTGATATTGTACTGGATATTCTTCTTTTAATTATTATTTTTAGTTTTATTTTATGTACAGACAGACTTAGTGGGAAAATGCAAATAGGTACTTGAGCATGCATGTGTACTATTATATGATATAATATTAAGGTTACATACTCTCTACCAGCTTAAGTTTTTAGATAAGTTGGTGATTTAACATGGTATTAGAGCAGGAAAAATGCCTTGTATTCAAACCCCACCATCACCCGGATAATACGAATTGATTCACGTGTTGGCTCAACCTGACCATATGCGAGGAACCATGTTAGAGAATATAATATTAAAGTTATACCTTCTTTAACAGCTTAAACTTTTGTATGAGTTGGTGATTTAGCATGTACCGTCTAAAAACATAAACTTAATGGTTATATTGGCTGAATTGTTACTGAATAGTAAATACTGAGTGATTGATATTTATATGGATGAACAGGATTGGATTTGTGCTGCAAGATGAAATTGTCTTTCCTCACCTAACAGTGAAGGAAACTCTAACATATGCTGCTTTACTCCGTCTTCCTAATACATTAACCAAAGAAGAGAAAAATGAAAGAGCCATGAATGTTATAAGTGAGCTTGACCTTGAAAGGTGCTTTCTTAGTTAATCCATGTTTAATTAACATTAGAGAACAATAACTAGCTTTGTTACTCTTTATTGGTCTGAAAATTGATTTCAATTCCAAGCTTCCTGAATTACTCAAATTTGTATAATTAAGGCTGAAATAAATGAATACATAGAGTAAAGAATATTAGTGATTTTCTTAGCTATAATTAACAGAAAACTTTGTTAACTCATGTATTTTCTTTGGGAGCTCATCGATGAAAATTGATACATCAAACCTGTTGGTATAGTGCTGATCTGAATATCTCTCTCTTTCACCTGGCCTAGATTTCACTGTTCCCTTTGTTTCTATTTTCTCTTCCTTTTTCTCTCATTTTTTTCTCATTGTTTTTGCTGCCCATTTATCTAGAAGGAGAGAAATATATGCTCATAGAACAAATCTATGTTGAATCAGGCCCACGCAGTGGTGTAG
Organism: Nyssa sinensis; assembly: GCA_008638375.1. Taxonomy (NCBI): domain Eukaryota; kingdom Viridiplantae; phylum Streptophyta; class Magnoliopsida; order Cornales; family Nyssaceae; genus Nyssa; species Nyssa sinensis. The sequence continues at coordinate 55,949,264 of CM018048.1, forward strand.
AAAAGTTAAATGAGAAAATATTAGTGGAGATGCTTAATAATGAGGGTACTGTTGTTGATGGTACTAATGCTAGGCTTGTAGCTATGGAAAATGATCAATCAGGTGTTGCAGTATATGAGAACTCAGTATGGGCTAATCCCAGAGAAAATTTTGCTTTTGTCTCGCCTCTCTATTCATAGCCATTATAGTGGAAAACTTGTATATCTTATATTTCTTGAGTGATGGATGTGGAGTTCTCTTATCTTGAGAAAACCAATATGAAATATTGTTTCATAAAAAAAAAAAGAACTCTTGTTTGTTTTTGCACAGGCATTTTCTTGTATTTTGCAGCTTCCATTAACCTTTAAGCATTTTAACATTGCCATCTGTTCCACCATTTGCAGAGCCACAGCTCAGTTCTAACGGTTCGAATCTGACTTTGAAGCATGGAGGACATTGTAAATTGTAGATAGATATATAATAGAAGGCAAAATATGGGTATTGGCATGCGTGGTTGCAGAAGCAACCTTGAGGCTTATGGAGAACAAGAGAGGCCGGTGTACAGGAAAAACAAGAGGAGGCTGATTTTGCAGAAGAGAGAGAGAGAGGAAAACAAAAGTTTTCCTGTACGCCTGAACAATAGAGCAACTTTCTGGGTTTTGTTTTGTGCAGTTATGGGCTAAAACTAAACCATCTCTTATCGTCCATGAAAATTCAAGGCAATTGTGGACAAATCCGGATTACCGTGAAATGAACTAGACAGGAAGAGATGGTGTGTTCTCGCAGTTATATGCTTATGTCATCTCTTATCACTTAGTTAGCAACTGAAGTTTATATGCAAACAATGCATATCATATGAGGTGAACTGTTGACATGTAAATATTAATTTTCCTGCATCATGTGTGTGTGTTGGGGAAGTGCGTTTTGATAGTGGATGTCTCCATATCTCTTTTCATGAAGTTGAAATTATTTTTACCTAACCAAATTTATTTGGACTATCCTTTCTTTTTCCATTTTAGTTATGTTCGACTGTTCGTTATAGGATAATAAGATGGTCTGTGTGATTACTGTCCAGTTTAAACCCCAGCATATTTAATGCGTCCTGAAGTTTATTTTTCGTGGTATTCGGTGGTGTCATATTTAAATTAAGAGAGCTAATATATGATTAACTGTTTTGGCTGGGAATTCCTATCCTGGGAGTCTACATGTATTTGTACTCAGATGATGTGTTTTAGAGGTGGACTGCCCCCAGGGTTCTGGTAATGCTCTCAGACAAATGAAAGCCTTCTGCCATGTTGTATCTGATGCTAATGGAATGTTTCATATCTCAGCAGAACTTGCTCCAATGAACTAAACTATCCGAACTCATTTGCTGAGGCCAAAACATAGTGAGCGTAAACTTGGTTAATGGACTGTGACAGACTGACAGTATATATCTATAGACACACGCACACACACTGTTTTCTAGTGAGACATGACTCATCTTAGGCTCTTGCACAGTCATTTGAAATATAAAATTTTCCCATGAAATGAATAAGGACTTTAAAAATAGTATATGTCATGCACTATCAATTTTGAATATTGATTATTTAGACAACGTGCTTAATCAATATATCGACTTTAGATTCTAAATATCTTCCCATGTTTGCTTCAGTTATTATTTGCTTGGTTAGTGTTATACTACAGATCAATTATTGAAACTGAATTGATAGTAAATTCTCACCATGTTGAAATGCATAGGAAATGTTGCTATTGTCTGTTTTAGCAAATGCTTTCCTTGCTATTTGAAACCACTGGGCTTGGTTGTGTGAAATACTTACAGGGGTCTACGAGCTTATACCTTACTACAAGGGAGAGAATGTTGTCTTTAAGGTTTCACCTGCCTTTGTGTTAGTGTCTATTGGACATGATTATGCAAACGTCGTCCAAAAGTCTCAGGTATGGGATTTGATTAATTATATGGTCAAAAGTAGGATATTTTGTGTTCTCTCTTCTCATATATGGTCTGGTCAGATCTTTCTATTTGACAGTAGGATACACTAACCCATTTTGTAATTTGAAATGGTGTGTTTGTTTAGTTTAAAATTACCCTTTAGTCCTTTACAATCCAACTTATGGTGGTGCTATAGTTTTTCCATACTACAGCACTATTTTACTTGTGTCTATTTTAATGCTATGGTGCTGTGAACAGTATCTGGAACAGTAAATCTATTTAAAATAGCCGATCTAGCAAATGCAAAATCGTTTAAAGCAATTGATCTCAAAACATCAATTTGTTGTATTTATATGATTCTTTGAACCATGAAAAGGTCAATGCTCAACACTTAGCTGCTTGAATCTTGTTGATTCAATTTTTTGTCCTATCAATGAGTTCAATGCTTTCCACTCTCTGGTCTTTCCTTTATTTTTTGTAAGCGAAACCACTTGCATTTTACAGAAGGACCCAACTACTAAAATTGGAGAAAACCTTTAAATATGAAAAGCCAAAAAAAGCATAAGAAAAATTTTCAATCATGAAAATACCATTGATAAATCTCATTTAGCTACCTCCTATTTTTCGTCATGAGTGCACTCTGCCAAGTGCCAACAGATTAACTATCACCCAAAACCCCAAATAGCCCTCTGCATCTCTACCACCAATATAGGCTATATAGCTGCCTAATGACTACCATTGCGGCTGCCCTCTCTCTTGCTCTCCCTCTCCACTTCACTGCCTTGGCTATGCATCACTATTATTATTATTATTATTTTGATAACCCAAGAACCTACCCCACCAACTGCAACCTTCTGTCACGTGGTCGGATGTGAGCTTGGGAGCGTTGCAGTGCCCCCACCTACATCACCGCGTAAAGCGGGCCTTTTTTGACCTTGGGGTGGCCTCAAAGGAGATTTGCACTCAGCGGGAAGCGAACCTGAGACTTGTGCTTGCAAGGCACTTATTTCTGCCGCTTTCTACCACCGAGCTATCCCTTGGGGTTACTGCTCTTTCTACTCTGTACCTTGCCTTCATTGTCTACAATTCTTTATGTACAATTCTCTAATGTTCTAGGATTCAATTTTTACCATTGAAGCTTCAAACATGATAAAAAATGAAAGAAATATTTGTTTGATTACTTATAAAAATAAAAATTGTTTGATCGATGTTAGAGAAAACTCTATGCACACATACTCTCTCCCTATATATCTTTACTTTCTTTCTTTAAGAACCACTCCTAGAATGACTTACCAGAAAAAAAAAAATAAATAGTAAAAGATTCACTTCTTAGTTTGTGTTTGGAATTTCTCAATGATCTGCTCCCTCTTTAAATGTTCTATTTTTTCCATTGAAGTTTCACATCAAAGGTCAATCACCCCATCAAATCACCAGTGCTGCAAAATCACACTAAAAAACCTAAGACAAGTGCTTGACAAGAACGGAAACTATTATTTCACATGAGATATTTATAGAAAGAAGAAGTTACAAAGTTTTAAAATGAGAGTTGTACAGGATTTTAGAAAGAGAAAAGTTGTGGAGACTTTTAGAGAGAGAGAGAGAGAGAGAGAGATCATGAATGGCAATGTTGGTGGTTGTGTGCAACGGAGATGGTTTATTTTTTTTCCTTTTTTCTCAAAGAAGGTTTTTTTTTGGATAATTTTTTCTCAAAGAAGAATTTTTGATTGGCTTATTTTATTTTGGGGATGAATTTGAAAATACTCAACCTTGTGTTTTTTTTTTCTTCTCGTGTGCTTTTGATTTTTTTATTTTATTTTTGGTGTTGCCTTTTGTTTTTCAATGGTCAATTGTTGACTTCTAATGAGAGTGACATTTAGGTTCTTGCCTTTCATGAAAATGGAAATTTCCCTTGCTATAGAAGTGCTTGATAAAAATTAAATTTTGTTACTATGAGATTCTTCTTCTTGATTCTGGTTTCTCTTATGTTTTTTGTGTTTTGATAAATAAAGATCTTAATGATGTATTTTTCACTCTAGTGTACGTTTTTCCTTAATAGTACAAATACCACTATGCATCAGCTGATGCTTCATGGCATCCAATTCATGCTACTTATTTTGATTGATTTCCATTGATTTTTTAAGCTTATTGTGGATCGATAAAATAGATTCTGAATTTGGAATATTCATTCTTGTAATCTTCTCTAGCTCCTAGGCTTTTGCAAATGCTCTTTTAATATTAGTTTAGTCTGCGATGTGTGGTTCTATGTTTTTATGAATATATCATCTATAGCACCCTCATCCATTGTAATTCTGAGTAGGTAAACTGGATTCTCTGTTGGGGGTCGCATAATTGACGGAAATGGTGCAGGAGTGGATGGTGTAAAAATTAAATTTGACAGCCATGAACGGTCTATCACTTACAAAGAAAGATATTACAAGCTTGACCAGGTAACATTTTATGTTTGCTCATAATAACCAAGCGTATTACTGATAAAAAAAATAATAATAACCAAGTGTATTATTTCTTCAAAGCAATATGTTCATCTCAAAGGTCTTGGGGTTTTTCCTTTTGCTTTCTTCCTTTCCTCCCTGCCTACAAGAATAAAGACAAAAAAAGAAAACACACACACACATCCTATCCTTACCCAATTGACTCATTAGCTACTACATTTGGTACCTTATCTTTTATATGATGTTGAAATGTTGATTCTGTTGCTTATCCTTCTTTCACTTATATGTTTTATTTCATTTTCTTTTTGTGTTCGACTTTTGCTCGACAAAGCTTTGTTCCCAAATTTGTAGGGGTTATTAGATTCACTAATTCTTTTTTTAAAGCCTTATTTATGGTCACGAGTTTTTCTCAATTTGTAGGTAGTTATGAGTTGTGTTATCTGATTGATATTCTTATCCATTTCCCTTCTTATTGTCCTTTTAGTGATTTCTACTTGGATAAAACTTTTTTTTTATAATTTTGCCTCTTTTCTTTATACACGAAAATTCTTATACAATTTTGGCATCTTTTCCTCAATTGGTGCTCTTGAATCTTGATTCTCATATTTCATTAATGTATGATTAATTTATCTCAAACTCATTTTACCTACACCCATTTTGTGGACATATAAGTCTATTTGGTGCACTAAGGCATGGATGGCTTTACAATCACCATATGTGATTTCCCCCATTCTTGAAGGAAATGTTTTTTATTTTTTATTTTCAGATTGTCCTAAACTCTAAATATGACATTCTTGATATGACTATTAGGACAAATAAAGTTCTTTATCAAGTCATTGGTACAAGGGGTTGGGGCTCTTCAATCTCATTGATGATCTAGTTATGATACTTGTGCAAAGTTGTCATTTTTATAACTTCTTTATCCATTAAAAATTCATTCTTTGCCCATGACATGGGATTGAAGTAGCTTGAGTTTTGGGTTTGTTCTTAAAAAAGAAGTCAAAAGGCTAATTTTGAATTAAATTTTTTATGATCTCTCTCTCTCTCTCTCTCTCTCTCTCACACACACACACATTTTTTCCTCTATCGGTTGCTTTAATGATTTATGTCCTTAAAGATCTTAATTGACGTACTATTCTATTGAGATAACATTAATTTATCATAACTATAGTATCTTATGCTTGTGGTTCTTTTAGATTTTTTTTAGTGGCCAAGTTGTTGAGTGTTTCTAGGTTACCTCTAATTGTTATACAATAGAAGCAAAAAAGGAGCATTACAAGTTCGACAAACTGGAGAACTTTTTGGTAAAGTAAATCAAAATATTTCTAGATCGTTGTATTTGGACATTTTATAAGATTGACCTCTTTTTGATGATATAGAAAAACAATTTTCATTTATACATGTGAAACTTAGTGCGTCTAATTGTACTTATGTCTCCTGTCCTTTTTTTTTTTTTTTTGTTCTTAATTCAATTGAACTGTTAGGTTTTGCCAAACATGGCATCAATTGCAAATATTAAAGCAATCTCCTATGATGTCTGTGGCATGATTCAGATGGTTAGTTCTGGATACAAGGCAAAGGTAATTTCAAATTTTCAATTCCATTTTTCATTCACATCTATCCAGCATATTATGTATATAATTAGGGCCAAATGGATGCATCTTGTTTGTTAATTTCCTACGTTTGTTTAAATTATTTTTCTTTTAAAATGTAGCTCTATAGCCAATTCCAAGAAACAGTGGCGTGTTTGGTTCTCGCTGTTAAACCTTGTTTTAAAAGTAGTGGCAGCAATGGCAATATTGAAGTTTGTGATGATTGTTGGTGATACTAGTGTTTGTGGCAGCAGGTACGTGTTTGTGTCTCCGCTGGTAAGATTAGTCACTAATGGTGATGCAGAGAAGTTGGAGGTGGTATCTCTTGCTCCTTCCTTAGGGAAAGGTGTAAGGTTCAAGTTTTGGTAGATGGCTTGGGTGGCAAGTTTTGGGTGGTAGGGGAAGGGTTCATCCTTTGTGTGGGCTATGCTGCTGGATCCAAAAGATAAATAAAAAATAAGTGAAGTATGTGGTTCTGTGACTGGAGTTGGATTTTTGGTGGCAGGGGATACGTGTGGTCTTCTAGAAGTGGGTATGATTGTAGGAAGTGGTGTCTTCTTGCTGCCATGTTAGTAGTGCTAGTGATGAGGTTGTGCTTATGTTGTGGGTGGGTGTGGGGGCAGTGGCACTTGTCATAATTAACCACCAAGTCGCTTGGCAAGGCTGGAACTCGGTGAAATTGAATCCCGTACCTCAAAATTCTTTTTTTTTCCTACCCTCGGGAATATTTTCCTTGTTTTGATTGAAAATGTTTTAGAATTGGCTAAAGAGCTACCTTTTTCAAATATGTGTTTGTCATATTTTTTTTCTTCAAATACATATATGACAAACACAAGCAAGACTAGAACTTGTCATATTTTTCTTTTTCAAGAAATACATAATTGGAAATGTTTATTTTCTTCTTTGCTTCTTATAAACTGGAACCATGTTTAGTATGTAATTGGGCCCTTATTTATTCAAATTTTGCAAAATATATGGAAGTCAAATAATCCTGTTATCATTCCTTTTCTTATTCTACTCGCTGATTATCTATGAATTCTAGGTTGCTTTGACTCACAGACCAGAGAATGTTAAGCCAAAAGTGAATCAGACGGATGAGAGTGGCAACTTTTGCTTTGAGGTATGTTAGTATAAAATGCAGTGTTTTTGGCTTTCTACTCTTCAGTACACCCCCTACTCTTGCTATAGAGGATGAACTTATAACAAATACAACAATTAGTGAGATGCATAACTTTGTGGTGTTTTAAGCTTATTTGATTTTTTTTTTTAAGTTAAGATTGTATTAAAGCACCCAAGGGGGGTGAACCCAAATGTGCAAGGAAATGCTATGATCCTATGAGATTAGAGCCTTAGAGTCCCCAAAAAATCTACTAGAAAACAAAAAAGGGGCAATTCTTTCCCCTCAAAAGTTCTACAATTTCGCTCTTTCCAAAGATGCAAAATTAAAATTGAGCAGCCATCTTCCAAACATGTCTCCGGGCCTTCATCATCCCACTTCTTCACCAACTAAAGAGCACCTCCTTCACCTTAGTGGGCATCACCCAAAAAACACCGGACAAGGACATCAAGATGCACCACACATCCCTTTAATGTTCTCTCACAATAATACTTTTGGTGGAATGGTAAACCGGAGTTAGACTTAAGTTTTAGTACTATTTTTTCACATAGTGGCTGCTTTCTAACTCGAACCCGAGTTCTCATACTTAATAGCACGAGCATTTTACCATTACGCCATCAATGTATGGTCTGTCTGTTTTTATTTTATTTGTAGAAAGCTAGCTTATCATATGCCTTACTATACGACATACTTTTGAAGGTACTTAAGAGAAACAGAGTAAACTATTTAACCAAATTGCTATTATGATTTCTTTGTCCTTAGTATGCTTGAATTGTATGGGTGATGGCATTGTCTATTAGGCTCTTTACGGTTGCTTCCTCAAACTACAAAAGTGCATTGGAGGAAGCAAATTCAACATTTTAAAAACTTGGCCAAATGGCCCAGCATGTTTTCTGAGACAGCTTTTGTCAACGCAAAAGCAAAAGCTGCCTCATACGGGCTACTTTCAACCAGACAACAGAATTATAAATACTAGCATGTATATTCTTATATTCTGTCCTTCCTTCTGCCTTTTGTTTCAGTTGAGATCTGATGAATTATATCTTTGACAATTCTCATAGCTGGCTATTATTTTTTGATTTGATCATTTTGATATGAAGTGTTGGTGGAGCTTATTTAGGTTTGAATTTGTAATGGTTGCAATGCCATGATATATGGTTTAGCCAAAGCAGATCTGTAGTGTGAGATACTTCATGCATTCTTAATTTATGGATATGAGATGTATAATTGAATGCAGGTTTATCCTTTGTACCTTTGATCTTCTTAGCAAGTTTGATGAGTTTAAAAAACAGTGCTGGTGTTTTTACCTTAATCCTATTGGATCCCAATGTCCACCTCTACAGGAACCATCCTCCAAAAAAAAAAAAAAAGGGATTGTAGTTTTTGAAGTGTTGTTTCCTGCCATGTATTGATTAATACTTGTCAATTGTGCAATGACCAAGGTTGTGCCTTCTTTTATTTGATCAGCTATATCACTTTATTGTCAATCTCAATGTGGTTTAGGTTTCACCACGTGAATATCGTTTGTCAGTTTTTGCAGTTACACCTGAGAGTGTTCCTCGACTAATGTTCTTGCCATGTTATGTTGATGTCATGGTCAACAGTCCATTAATGAAGGATGGATTTCATCAGGTGATTTTTCTCAAAGTTAAAAAAAGTCAAGGTTGCTTTTGTATTTCCCCTCCAGTTTACACTTCTCTTTTGTATGATTGTAAGTTTGTCTACAACTTTGCATCAGCATTCTTTAGAAATTCAAATTCCGCTTACTGTTGGCATCATTTTGGCTTCATTAACTCAATATGATATTACCTTAAATTTGTGTTTCTCTTCAAATTAACTTTCTGATGCAGGACTCTCAATAATATGCTTTGATCTTTGTTCCAAGATTTATTTATTTTGGACAAGTATCTATTTTCCAAGACTATTATGAAGCCTTAATGATGCAACAAAACATCTATTGTTAAAAGAAATTTGATTTTTAGCATCCATTTTTAAGTATGAATAATTGCAATGGGTGTTGAATATTTGCTTTGCTTGTGCAACTTTATAAATGTGAAATCTAATTTCATATATATCTTTCAAAATTTAGGCACAAGTGAACGTACTTGGCTCAGTAGCTTGCAAGGAGAAATGTGGTTCCTCTGTTTCTGTTGCTATTGCAAGATTGGGTGGTAAAACGAAAGAAGAAAAAAGGATAGTGACTTTGACTGATGAGGCCAGTGAGTTTGCATTTCCCAATGTCTTACCTGTGAATTACCGACTTGAGGAACTGTGCTTCCTGTTTGACCTTCATTTTCCTGGTTGTTTTATTTGATATGCCGATTGCTGAAAGAGCATTCATGCGGAATGAGTTTTCTATCCATTTGTATATAGGAATAAATTTTCTATCCAGTTTGTTTATATTTCATTTATTTATAACCTGGCAGTTTACAACTGCCATTATGGGATGCATTGCACACTATGCAGTCACATGTTCTTTCCAATTTATACAAAATATTCCTGGTCGATGGCTATCTCTGTCCATTTGAGTTCAAGCTATAATATGCAAGACACTCAGAAATACGGATGGAAAAATGCCCTACTCTGCCCCACACGGGACGGGTTTGAGGAGGAAAAAAATGGGCGGGACCGGGAAAGAAATTAAAACCTGACATGGGTTTGGGACGGGGATGGGTTTTAAGTACACCTGCCCCCGCTCCACCGGATTATATTTAAATTATATAAATAACCTTCAATGTTCTCAGTTTTCCTTAAATACCCATACATGTATAAATCTAGATATGTATATTCAATTTGTATATATGTATATATAGATTTGTATTTGTTATAATACTATTTTATTAATTTTAATTTTTGAAAAATTAAAAAAACTAAATTTTAGATGAGGGCAAGTTGGGGTGGGGCTAGGGTGGGGTTTGGAGGGACGGGGTGAGTACGAGGATAGGGATGGGGGACATAGCTAGCACTGCCCTGTTGCCATCACTACTCAGAAACTCACCAAGATGACAACAATGTTGGCCTATGTTTGCACTGGAAAAAGTGCATAATAAAGTTATATGTATATACTTATCAAATAAATATGTGTGTGCGCCTCTGTGTGTGTGTGTATCAAACGGATTCTATAACAATATTTGTATTTTTTCCTGTTCACTAAACTCTCCATGGCTCTTTCACATGCATTGACAAACTCAAACACCGTGAGATATACATCTTATTATAGCGAGTTTCCTATGACTATATTGCTATGTCCACCCTCTCGTGCTTGTTTCAAATTGTGGCTCTCGTGTTTACATCCCAATTAGTTACCACAACTTAAGAACTCTTTCTATTTCAATAAATTATAAGTTTTTTAATTATTTATGATTCTCTGCACTCTCTTTTTAAATGATTTTTTTATTTATAGGTCAAGTACAATTCCCCACGAACCATGTCAGGAGAAGATAAATGGTGCTGGGAGCAGAGTGTTATTGATGTGGATCTTGGTACTGGTGATCTAAAAGGGATTGTATTTGTTCAGAAAGGCTACTGGGTTAATGTAGTTTGCACCCATGACGTAGATGCTTATGTGACTCAACCAGATGGTTTGGTTCACATGTGGATTTGAAAATTAAGGTTATCTCAGTTCAATTAAAAAATATCGCTCTTGAAACTCACGACTACCGTAAGGTGCTGCACTCTCTAATGTGAAACTCATTTTTTATTTTTGTTTTTCTGTGAACTGCAGAAAGGTTCTTAACACGTGTAGAATCTCCAGGAATGCATGAACTTCACTTTGTTAACTCATGTATTTTCTTTGGGAGCTCATCCATGAAAACTGATACATCAAACCAGTCAGTATAGTGCTGATCTGAATATCTCTCTCTTTCACCTGGCTTAGATTTCATTGTTTCCTTTGTTTCTATTTTCTTTTCCTTTTTCTCTTTGTTTTTGCAGCCCATTTATCTAAAAGGATAGAAATATATCCTCATAGGACAAATCCATGTTGAATCAGGCTCCCTCAGTGGCGTAGAAGAGTTACCTGAGAATATGTTAGTGGAGATGCTTAATAACGAGGGTATTGTTGTTGATGGTACTAATGCTAGACTTGTAGCTGGGCACATGCTATTTGGGCTTTTGGTCGGGCTCAAGCACATGCTGCATTTTCCTTATTGTTATTTGTAATTCATACCTCTTGTACTTGCAAATTCTCTAATGATTTGAGTTCAGAAAATGAAGGAGCTCAATTCCCGGTCAATGCGCTTGCAGAGAGGTTCCTAGTTGCAAGTCAGAGCAATACAATTTGTTAGGAGATTGTGCAGTTGAAGGGGAAAAATGTCATAATCTACATATCAAGCCCATGAAGTCAGCTCATTTTTCCAGTGCACAAACTCTCAGTGAGATGATTGAAGGGGAATTGTATCCAGTATCATTGCAGTTAAGGCCATCCAATGAATATTCCCTAGGAACACATGGATCTCCCTGCCAGTTTTTCTGTAGCCCGTGTACTGATGGCATCGACTAGTATTTTGAAAATTAGACTGAAAAGACGTGAACATATGATGATTCATACCTGACAAATGTTCTTCTAAGTTTTCATTAGCCATATATTCATATATCAGACCTTCGTTACAATATCCGATTAGAGAAGCCAAATTTCTATGATGAACTTTTGTCAGTAGCTGAGAGCCTGTATTTAAAATTTGACAAAACAATGTTGCAATTGGAGAAATGAAAGTGGCGACCTGAGGTTCGTGGAGAGCAGCTGGTGGTGGGTGGAGGCGCGGGAGGGAGGGATGGGAAGGAACGGGCTGCTGATACTTTTCTGCGTCTCCTTAGTGTGAATTCCACAATCAAAGCCCTGCGGGAGCAGGGTTTAGGCTTTGAGAGTGTCTTTGCTCAACGACAACAGAAAAAGAAATGATAGTATCAGTTAATAAAATAATTTCAACAAAAAATATGGGTAAAATACATTTATACCCAATATAATTTGGACGGCTTCACTTCTAAGTTCTAATGTGTTGTTTCAAATGTAATTCTTCATTTTTGTCATTATGATTAGTGTGAAATTAATGAAAAATGTAACATTTACGCTCTATTCTTTTTGTTTATGCCTATTCATATTTCACTTTATTGTATTACTATTACCTTCTTTAGTTTATTTTGACCTAAAAAACAAAAAAACAAATTTAAATTAACGATATCACTTTACTCACTATTATAAGAAGCTTAGATATTACAGTTTAAACTAGAGAACATTTATAAGAAGGTTCAAACCACAAGGGATACAAATGTGTTAGAAGATCATGTTAACCATCATCTTACTTAATAAACAAGGACAGATAAATAAATAAATAAATAAGAGCACTGGTAATTCTTTTTTATTATTTTTCTTCTATTAAAATTCGGACAGTTAACATTTGTGGTGATTTATTATACAATGGGTGTGTTAAAATTAGTTTAATTTCATTTAAAGTGTGTTTTTAATTACTACATGACACAAAATATACAAAAGTTGAAATGCTTTCATTGATTTTATTAGGACGACCACTTTCTCAGCAGAGCAGAATGGCAAAACCTCTAAAGTTATTTCACGGATCATCCACGTTAATACTGAAATCATAGAAACCTCATGGAATAATTTCTCCACGCAAGCTCACTTTCGATCCAGTTAATTTCGAATCAAATCAGTAGCAGATGATATTCCTGCCCTGACCCCCCATTATGGGAGGCTCCTGCTATGCTTTTTATTCCAAATTTCTGTGACAACCAACCCTGATTGCTCCACATTATATCTGCCACTCAAATGTATTGCATATTCATGGTTTCTACCAGCAGCATGATTCCGCGCCAACTATAACAAAACTCAAAAACATACTTTAACCGATAGTCACCTGAAATAGTTGAACTATTTGAAACAGGGAAAAAAAAAGTCATCTATAAGTTAACAGTTTCAATTCAAGTACACATGTACATAATAACCTCCCTTCTTCAAGAACACAACATGGCCACATTTGAGTGAGAATTATAACTCACCAAGTTATAACATCAATCAAATCATGAGTGGTGTCCCAATCTACAGCCAAACTGTAAAACCTACCCTTCCAAAATACTTCCCACTTTCTCACTAATGATGGATGCCGATGACCAAGTAATTAGCTTAATCTTTCGGGCAAGTGCAAAAAGATGGGAAACTTTCCAAGTCCCTTACATTCTGAAATCCAAAACACTAACCGTGTTGTTGGCAAAACAGGCTGCAATCTTGTCACCTTCTTTGTTCCAACAGACTTCAAATATGCCCCCGTTCCCAGAGTATGTCTTCACGATCTTGCCTTCTTTCAATGACCAAATATGCATGGATTTATCCAGAGATCCACTGGCCAAATACTCACCATTTGGGCTGAAAGCAACCGAGTATACAGGATCCCTGGCAGTGCAATTTAAACACACTTGTTAAAAATAATAAAAGGCATGATTACAGTCGACACTAACCTTCAATAGCAAAGAAAGAAATGGTTTCTTAGGTTAGACATCAAAGCAAGGATAACCATTGTAAAAGTATTCACACAGTGAACCCCCGGTGTTAACTTGGATGGAAAGCCTCAATGGTGTAATGTGCTGAGGCCTTGGGTTTGAGTCCCAGTTTGCCCAAAGAGTGTGGCTTGGGAGTGGTTGTGCACATCTGGGTTTACCAGGCCAGTCCACTCTCCAGCAGGGGTTTCCCAAAAAGAGGAGATTTCACACGATGGTGAAAGCACAGGGAATCCATAATACAAAATCACTACAGTTCGACTCGTATGATTCTAGACAATGGTTTTAAAAATCATTAGCAAAAGCTTGAGTCCTGAATTGCACAATTAATAGAATTGAGTCAAGACAAATAATAAAATGCTGGAAACCAAGAACCTTTTTGATCCAATATTTGACATTATAAAACTCCTTGCATTTTGAAAAATTAGTCTGACGTCTCCTGAGGTTTAGGTTCTGTAACAAATTGCCCCTCGCGGTCAGTCAGAATTGGTCAATGACAGATTCTTGTGATGTCTGCAAATAAATAATTTAAAATTCCTAAAATTCCCTTATAATGGTTATAAGGACAATTGTACCCTCATTTACTAACTTTAAATGACAACACCACCCTCAAAATTGAGGGATCAAAAGGGCAAAATTTCCTTATTAAGTTGTGAGAGAGATTTCAGGAAATTCAGCACCTCACTTTGCATTAATCCTCTCTCTCTCTCTCTCTCTCTCTCACATGAATAACTCCAAACCAAAGTTCCTTTCAGACCGATATTTTATGAACTAATCAATTGAAATATCAGAACATCCAAAATAGAAGGTTGAAATATCACAAATAATTAAGAAAGTTTGATTCACTTTGATAGTTCAAAACTTCAAAATTGTAGTAAGTAACTAAGAAACAGTACTCATGTAGCACAACGTGTTAGTCGAAGTTACGTAGTATCCTATCTTCTTTATTTTGTAAAGAAAATTTAACATTGTACATGTGGCTACCAGAAGTCAACACATGAAATTGACACTTAAAACGATATTGTAAGAACAAAAATAGCAAGAGGGGTAAAATTAATGAAATTAAAAAAAATTGATATGTTGCAGTAACATAACAAATGCAAACGTATTAAGATTCATACAAGTTGTGTTCTCCTGTGTCAGGATATCCATGCCGTATGAATCATGAATATATTAACTTGCTCAACATTATAATTTGATTTTTTTTTTGGCTGAGCAATATTCTTGTTTGAATTTCAAAATATTTTATTCATTATTTTTTACGCAATTGGATCATGTGGTATTCTTTTCTAAAAGAATCTGGAGCTTTCGGTACCCATTTGGAGACTTTTAATTCTTTAAAACTCCTTCTAGTGGACTCATGTTATCAGTAAGATATAGCTAATCCCTCAAGTTGGTGATGTTTGGCTACCCTGTGTTGATTTTTCACAAAAGATGCCTTGTAGTTGTAGACATGATATGACAATGTTTTCTCGGGCATAGAACATATTGTGTTCTATATAGAGCGAAAGAGATTAGTAATTATTTACAAAAATTGAATATCTCGGGCGCGTAAAATTAGTAATACAAACAAGAATGAAATGAAAATTGAAAATGAAAAGGTAATAAAAAGTATTTTCCCTTGTTCATCAAGAGAGAGAAATTGAAAATGATGTTACTCAGAATTAAAGCAACATAACTTAAGTGGAGTAGTACATCCGGTGTATTGTATGATCAACATATACCTTTAAAATATAAAGGTAAATTTTATAGAATAACCATTAATCTTGCGATGTTATATGAAACATAAAGTTGAATAATTAAGAAATAACATATTAATAAGATGAGTGTATCTCAAAATAAGGTTGTTCAGATGGACGTGCAGTAAGACAAGTAAAGATAGAATTAGAACTAAACAAACTGGGGAAATGATAGGAGTAGCACCTATAAGAGATCAAATGAAAGAAAAACACTTAAGGTGATATGAATAATGCACTAGTAAAAAGGAGCGACATAATTAATATTGAGGGTCATGTTAGGGATTGAGGGCGACAAAAAAATTAATTTTAGTAGAGGTAGCTAAAAAAGACATGATATGTCTAGTTTAACGGAGAGAATGCTCTTAAATAGAGAAGAATGACGAAACAAGATTCATGTAGTCGACCCTAAAATATTGGGATAAGGCTTTGATGAGTTGAGTATATTGTCGAATTGTTTGGATATCTTAAGAATAGTTAAAATTATGATCATAACATTCAGAAATATGATATAAACAGAATTTAAAAAATGTCATTACCTAATAATGTTAGTCATGCAAATGCCAACACTCAAGTAGGTGAACTGGACACAGACCAATCCACTGGCATTATTTGTACACAGTCCCCAAGTTTTTACCATTGCACCAAATATAGGACTCCCTACTCGTAATCCCACCACATAAAGGTTTTTAAGTAAATTCTATTTTCCAAATACTGGTAATTTACAAGCCAATGTCCTACCAAACAAACACGGAAAACTAACAATAAGTTCCTCCCTAAAATAACTACAATATTCAAAAGGATATGCATTCAGAGCTATTGAATACTCGGACCCTCATTCTCACACTTGGCCACCGAAGTTCTTACAATTCCACATAGGAATCCCTTATTCATAATCCTATCACACACAATTTTTAAGTAAATTCTATTTTCCAAATGCTTGTAATCAACACACCAAGATCCAAACAAACATGAAAAAATACCACGAGTTCCCCCTCAAATAACTAGAATATTTAAAAGAATATGCATTGAGATCTTTTTTTTTTGACAAGTGTACATTGAAAACTAGTTGATCTATTATATCTAGAATCATGAGTTGGATGGCAGAGAAAATGAACTCGAGTACTAAAAGTTGACCCAATAAGATGAACAGAACCATCTAAAACTTGTCCATGTTCACAAATATAACAAGGGGTGAAAAAGATCTTAAGAGATGATCCCAAAATATCCAAGGGTTGAAGAAGTATCTTAAGAGATGGTCCCAAAAATATCCATGATATCAGCAATCCACTTTTTGTGCAGCAGATCCTGTTGAAACCACATCAATGGCACTCCAACAATACCTATTTCTTTACTTATCGATCATCATTGAAATTTGAAACCTCGCCTTTTAAAATGCAATCTATTTGAAATCTCATCTTTTAAAATGCACTCTATCATGGTACAACATGATGAAAGCCATATAAGTTTGTACCTGTGGCCATTCAAACTGCAGAGAAGTCTCCCTAGTTCAACATCCCATAGCTTCACCGTTGAGTCAAATGATGCGCTGCAAAATTAAGACAAAGGAAATATTCATCACCAAAAAATGAAGGGATGAAAACTTTGCAAGTTATTATCTAAGTAACCTAATTCCCCCAATATGACCAGTGCCCCCCAAATCTCAATTTGCAATTTTGCAAATTTGGGGCAGATTCATATGATGTGCTGGGGAGGTTCATTTAGTATTACAATAGAAGAGGCAAACCGGATTCGAAAGCAAACATAGTCATTTGGAAAGATTCTAATTTAGAACTTTCCTAATAGATTAATTATGTTTAATTATTATTATTATTTTTGTTATTTCCTAAGTTATTTTATGTGAAGGGTGTTTTTGTAATTTTGCTTATGAATTGTGGAGTGGGCTGCAATGCTGGACTTCCGCTATGGACTCACTTATGTATTTTTGGGATAGGTTTGGTAGGCCTATTTGGGCTAAAAAGGAACCATGTTTTTTAGTCAAACTTGGCTACCAAGACAACTTGGCCGCCATGTTTCTTGGTTTTCAAGTTCATGTCTTCTATTTAAAGCATTTAAAAACTTTGGTTTATGAGATGAAATGAAGAAATCTTTTAAAGCTCTTACTTTGAAATGTTATTCATTTTTTCTTATGTGAGATTACCTAACCTTCATTCTCCTCCTATTTCTCTTAATTTTTTTAGACTTTATTCTTGTAGAAGGGCCTTACTAAACTACTCTTTCATATATAAGCCTAAATCAATCCTTCCACCCATATTCAATCTAGCAACCAATTGCAGCCCCTACAAGACCAAATTCACTGTTCCCAGGTTAGTTTTCATAGCATTGGAACAGCCCCTAAAACCTTATTTCTTAATCCCAAAATCCCACCTAATCCATCCTTAGTCTAACCTTTCTACAGTAGACCCTAACCTCAAAAGTGCTGATTTTATCCTGCATGAGACTATTTCATCAATTATAAGATGTTAAATTAAGAGTACTTCAGCAACATATTTTGAATTGAGGATACTGAAAAACAAAAAACAGCTTATATTAATAATTTTAATAACTGTTGCTGGTTATAAGAAGTACCACACCTTGCCAACACTAACTGCTGGTTAGGATTGTTTGTGCCTGGTCCAGTGGGACTCCATCTGATAGTATATATCTCCTGTAAGATATTTAAAAATTCACAATAACATCCAACCTAATTAGATAAACAAATTGAGATGAAGGGAAATAAAAAAGAAAGAAACCAAGAATTACCTTAGCATGCTCCCTTAAATCATGAACGTACTTGTCCTGCTTCATACTCCATATCTGCATCATTATCTTTAATCAGTTGCAAACCCATACAATGGGAATAAAACTGGTTGACTTGACATGCAAAATATTTTCCTCTTCAATGTAGAAATAAAGACACTAAAACAGGATGAGAGGAAAGCATGAAATTTTACACAAGCAGGTAGTGGCAACAATTTATTGCACTGTAAGAAGCAAATTACACGTCTACTAAGAATAAGAAGCATAAATAACCTTTGCAGTGATGTCATCAGAGCAAGACGCCAACAATGTACCTGTGGGGTCCCATTTGACACAATTAACTTCACCCTGAAATTACACAGTTCAAAAGATCAGCTATAATTCTTGAAGAATGGTAAACTTTGCAGAGTCTCAATGCATTGTTTTTCACATAGGACTGAATGCTTCCAAGACATCACATGACATTTTACCATTCCTGTTTCTACTCAAAGCCAAATCAAGAAACAAAAAACAATAACCTAAAGCAAAACAATTGGTCAAAGTACTTCTCAGCTTAACCGAGGATCTGGCTTTACATAGCGCAGACAGGAGAAGCCAGATCCATGTCGCCAACCTCAAGTTATCACACTTAAAGCTTGTCCAGTTGAGAATTCTCTACTTAACTAACTTAAGTGCAGGTAAGGTAATAAATCTTGAAATAGCAGAACATATTAGATTGACAACACTGGAGCAAGAATAATGACAACAACATACTTTTTTTGGGGGGGTTCTAAGTTCTAACCTATCCATACATTTGCATCAGCAAAGAAATTTGAAATTTGAGGTAGCACGGATTAAAGACCAGTTTATTAAAAGAACCTGATGCCCAGAAAAAGTTTTGATTGGACGAGTCTCTCCGATCTTGCAAACGTAAATCATATTGTCTGTGGAGCTTGTTGCAAATGAAACATTATTTCGCCAATCAACATCAAGTGTTGGCCCTGTAAACAAGAGGTATAAAAGTTTAACCAAGCACAGATGACTGTTCAGCACAGAAACAACAGCACTGACTCATGACGTTCAGTCAACAATGTAGCACCTGAATGAAATTCAAACTGTTGTTTCCATTCCTCTGCCTTCACATCCCATACAATGGCAGTTTTATCACAGCTTCCAGTAAGAAGATAATCACCCTTCTTGTTCCACTTTAGTGAGAATATGGGTCCTTTATGCTTACTTAAAGTGCTCCTTAGTTCTCCTGGACAAAGATACCAACCATAAGATAATCTTTGCAAGTTTTGAATTGCAATGAAAACTGGTTACAGACATGGTTGAAGTACAAAGATCATTATTTTTCTCCCTTTTTTTATTGGTTAAGTTAGTAAAAAGATCATTATTTCAAATAATACTTTATCAAAAGAAGAAGTACAAGAACAAGAACAAGATTTCAAAAAATGTACAATTTAACCAAAAGAATCATTTTGGAAAGGACAAAGAACACGAGATAAGAACTACAAATAAAAATGATACTACAAGTACCCTCAACATAAAATCCCCTATTGACCAGACCACATTTTCTGGTTTCTTCATCAGTTTTTCATGACATGCTCTTCATTCTTGCCAACAGATTCACTACTTAAATTACATTAAAGAGTAACCCACACCTCTTCCTTCTAACAACTCCTGGTTAATGTTCTAATATCAAAATTCTAGCTGCCTCTTTTGACTCACATACTGAAAATTATTATTTTTTTAAATCATAACCATACTACCGCCATAATGAAAAATTATCATATAATAATCCATAAATTGCAATAAAAAAGAAAAGGGGAGGTTTGTGATCACTTTTAAATCTTTTCTACAAGGTAATCTGGTATCCTCGTGCATGAAGATAATCAATTTGGTTGTTTGTCAACTGATTATGTTTTGACCAAGATCCTTTCAACATCCATACAAGCTGAGGGCCACCAATTAAAGTGATTTTTTTGGCTAAGTAAAAGAGCTTTCTTGTGTACACAAAAATCAACATCAAAAAGCAGTTTGGGGGACAACCTAATAAGGAGAGTAGTAGACAGACTCAACAATTTTAACTTACAATGAAGATTAGCACAGAATCCGTATTCTAACTCATAATAGGAACTGAAAGAACTCCTAGCAGCAGGAAAGCTGACTAATACTGCAAATAATATGAATGTTCTAGCTAGTTTGGTTGGCGAACTCTCTATCTCGGATTTTGGGTGTCTGTAGCATGCGCCAAGGTTCTTTTTCATTTCAATAAGAAACAAACTCTGTAGCAAGAGTGCAAAGGATGGAGGAGATCTCGACATAATCAGAATAGAAAGTGAGTTATCAAGTTAATGTAATGAATTTTCATAGCATAATGAATATATCTCTATTGAAAAGGGGAGGATGTTGGAGGATTAAATACTTAAGTTCCACTCTCTATAATAGCTTAAGCTTTTGAAGTTGCTGGTTTAACATGATATCGGAGCAGGCAAAGGTCCTGGGTTTGAACCTCGCCATCACCTTGATAATTATAATTGATGCACGTGTTGGCCCACTCATGGTGGGGAGTTTGGCCACATGTGAGGGGGAGTGTTGGAGGATTAAATACTTAGACTACATCGGTGCACCCTCTTTAACAGCTTAAGTTTTTGAATGAGTTGGTGGTTTAACAGAGGAACCATAGCTTGACTACATAACAATTGCAGAATTTCCTTCCATGCAAAACCAAAAATATACCTCCATCTTAGGCTTCTAACTTGGGAATTAAATGTCAGAAGTCTTCGGACACTAGGAAAAATCAGTTTCAGCACATGTCATTGACAGATTACTGTGTGGCAGTAATATCGACAAAGAGAGTTCAAACATAAAATTCAAAATGAGAACTTATTTAAGAACTCCTCAAATACTATGTCACTGACTAATAACAAGACAAGTAAAAAAAAAAGAACAGCGAAAAAAAGGTTCGTAAAGTTTTTGTCATGTGATAGGATATGACAAGCCCTACATACAACTGCAGATAACTTCATCCATATTACCACTTTAAACATATAACACACAAAACAAGAAACACAATATGTAAAGGCTCCACTGCTTATCTATATTTACTGTTTTACAATCTGCTCGAGGCAAAGACAGCTAGGAATGAAAACATTAACTAAAACATGCTACAACAGCTTACCATTCGTACTCCAAATTCTGGCTTGCCCATCATAAGAGCCCGTTGCTAGTAGTGTCCCCTCCCCCTGCATAGTAGGAAAAAATAATTAATTATTCACCGGAAAAAAAGGGACAACTACTAACACCACTGCACCACATCATACCCTCTAACATAGAAGACTGACAACACCACCAATTAACAACCCACCACCTCAACCTAGGATTCTCGGTCAATATCTCAGTATTGGGAAGGCTCACTATATCGACATTTCAATATATTGATCTAATTGTGCTAATATAATGACATACTTCAATTCTCGTGCCAGCATTAGCTATTATCACCAATTCATCATCAAGATATCAAATGTGTTGGTCAATATGTTGATAAAATTGCTGGAATCAAGTCATTCCTCAAAAATTTCGCAAAAGGCATAAGAGCAAGTTTCAAACCCTGGTTGATTGCAGCAAACTCTCTAATCTCTCCTACTAAACTACAGCTTTCCTGCTAGGGCTATGGATATCCATTCCCAACACTGAATCTTATTTATAGAAATGTCTGTATACTGTTACTAATATAAATAAGTTATAAGCTACATTTTACATTATATATGAGTATATTGTATATGAGATATATATATATATATAGATTAAAAAAATTCTCAAAAATAGAATTGATTTTCTTTTGCTTGATGATAAAATTATTTTGATATGCCTGTGTGAAATCTATTTTTTTTTCTAAAAATAAAGGAAAATAACACTTTAAAAGTGTTCGACAAGGGTGGAAGTGGAGAAAGGAGAAGGGAAAAATATTAGGATAAATTACATCGAACTCCTCGAGGTTTCTGACAATTATAAATACTTCCCCTAAGATTTCTTAAATAACATTGCCCTCCCCTACTGTTACTGACAACTACAAATACCTCCCTTCCAGTCCAATTTGTTTTCAAAATGACAAAGGTACTTTTTTTTTTTTTTTTGCATTTTTTTTTCAATCTTGACAATTTTTTAACATTTTTTATTTTTAAATAAATATTAATTAAAACCTTTTTGATCAAACACAAAAAATAAGTTATTTACCTTAAATTTATTTTATATAAAATGAGAAAAAAATCTTTAAAAAAGTTAGAAAAGACTGGTCAAAATTGAAAAGATATGAAAACAAAAACAAAAGGAAAGGGGCAATTTGTCATTTTGAAAGAAAAAAAATTGTACTGGAGGGAAAGTATTTATAGTTTATCAGTAAAAGTAGGAAAGTGCAATGTCATTTTATAAACCTCAAGGGAGGTTTTTTGTAATTGTAAAAAACATTAGGGGATGTCAGTGTAAGTTACCCAAAAAATTAAAATATGCAAAGTATTTTTTCTGAAGCAAGGAATTTGGTTTAGAATATTTGCTATTAGATTGATCAATCCTGAACCCTTGTTCAATCAATCCAAATTTAAATAATAATTCAGTTAAATGTTTGGATTAAGTAGTGCATTATATTGATTACTATGTATATATAATATCTGGCGACCACATTTTTGCACCCCATACATTTTATAATCAGTAGCCAAGCATTTTTCTTTTCTTTTTGGCAACATTATGATTCTAATTTATCTATTATAATATAATGTATTTTGATATTCTCCAATGCTTTGAAACAAAATTCTTCATTTTACAATCAAAATCTGTCATTTTTTAAAACAAATTTGATATTCGACGTCCACATTGATATCTAAAATTGGAAGTACAATAATCTTTAAATTTAAAAAATAAAATAAAATCAACCCGGCCTAACACAATAACACCAAAAAAAGAAAAACTCTATTTTGTGTTGTAGTCAACCAAATATGCCTATTGCCATTGCCCAGGCCCCACTATGGCAAGAACAATTTGCCGGGTGTGGAATATGTCTCCCCTTTGTTTGACTTGGTGCATTTGAAGGGAAAGAAATCAAAGAGTTTTTGAAGGAATTGATACTCCGATATAGCATTTGAAAGATAGATTTTTGTGTTTACTTTTTTTTGGCTTAAAGATGATTATCCTATGTATTTAAACACTTTCATAGGTTTTTTGGGAGATCTTAGAGCTTAATTTTGTAGCCTAATCACTTTTTATGTATATTTGGGTTTGCCTTTCTCAGGCTTCCTTTTAATGAAATATACATATATTTACTGATCAAAAATATATATATATGTAGATTTTTGTATAAATACATACATCAAATGAACAAAAAAATTCTCTTTCCTAGTATACTACCACTCATAAAACCTAAAAATCAAGTTTGACAAAATCACTGAACTCTGACATATAGATTCAGTACAAGAACAAGATGAAGTGATATTAAGAAATGTCATCAACCACGTAAGCCAGAATATATTAACAACACTCACATTCCAATCAAGTGTCGTAACATCTTTGCTTTTCTCATTCGTTTTATTCTTAACATGCTTCAGCACCAGCACATTTGAAGGGCCATTTTGCAAACTAGATCTACTTGTCCCATCTGCAATTGTCCAAATCCGAGCTGTCGAATCTCCAGACCTAGATATGACCACAATGGGAATGAGCATTAAGGCAACAGATAAAGAAGAGACCTCTCAAACCCCATTAAGTCGGCAGTATATGGCATCAGAGGAGCATGCAGAGTACGTAAATTTTTTTTGGCAAGTATGCAGAGTATGTAATTTATTATGTGCATATAGCTTTAATATTAATTTGCCAGGCTAAAGTCACTACCATTTTCTATGTTAATATACTAATAAGTAACAACAAAAAATGTAGATAGCACTACAGAAATCAGAAGGAAATAGCTTAGACAGAAACTGAATCAAAAATAGAAGTTATCTGCAAGGTTCATGAGCGAACATAACACTTAATAACATCAACAGATATAGCAATGATATGCACAGCACATTTATTCAGCAGAAGATGAGAGGCAAATTTTGGTTTTGAAAGCACCAAACGCAGCATGGACCAACCATCCCATTGTTGAACACGAATTACGGTCATGTTCATAGTTGAGTGCCCCCACTTAGCTACTTTGGATGATTTGTTTTGCACAAGGAATTTGTCAGTGTCCCAACAGTCCAATAGTTTCCCAATCAATCATAGAGGAATGAAAACAAGGTTCCAAAAATCAAAATGGCTTTGTTCTTAGAGGATGCATTATTACGGTTCATAAGCGTGGAACCTATAAGTTCATTGAGCAGAAATAATACTTGATAACAAAGAAAAAAAAAAAAAGTTCAATCAAAGTGGATACAAAAGAAGAAATGAGAAGATTTGGAAATATGATCAAGAGTTGTAGACAACAGATAAAATCATTCCAATCAAAAGTATCTCCTTTGACAAAAAAGAACCCACCCAGATGCAAGAACTGAACCTGCCGGACTCCATGCACAAGCACAAA
Source organism: Nyssa sinensis (assembly GCA_008638375.1). Classification (NCBI taxonomy): domain Eukaryota; kingdom Viridiplantae; phylum Streptophyta; class Magnoliopsida; order Cornales; family Nyssaceae; genus Nyssa; species Nyssa sinensis. The sequence goes on from CM018048.1 coordinate 55,973,873, forward strand.
CCTGCAAGGAACAATGGAAATGGGCAAATTAATGCAGAGGTATTACGAAAATACAAACTAATAGAGATCCAAGACGATTGGAGACATGCTCAAACCTCAGAAGTATGTCCTTCCAAAATTATCACATCAGAACTAGGAATTTCGCAAGTCTGAGATGTTGAGGTGGTAGAGATATCCATTGGTTCAGGTCCTATCAAAGAAAATTACAAGACTATCACAGTTTAAATGCATGAGAGAGAAAGAGAGAAGTTTTCACTTCATTGATTAAAAACATGAGGGAAACTCTTGGTACCTGTTTTTATAAGAATCTAACATTATAGATTGCATGTTCACTAACTAGACATAAATGTATAACTAGAGAAGGAACACTGCAATGAGTGTGGTCCTTACCTTATTATATTTTTCTTTTTTGCATTCAATTATTCCAACTATCTGCAGTTAATTTTATCTTTCGAAACTATGGCCAACTGGCAAAATTTTGCATTTAATCTTTAATCACACAAAAATTGCTCCAATAACAAACCATCAGTGAGACAAAGCCCGGACGTACATATAAGCATAAATTCTCCAGTTTTAGCCCTTGCTTTGATAGTTGCTGAAAACAAGCATCTAGTTGCCATGTTTTCGAACAAAGGAAGCACAAGACATCACCTTTTAGTTATGTCAATCCACAGTCAATCCACAAATCAAATAAAAAACTGGCCAATCACTTCTGACTGAGTGCAGAATTGCCTTATGCATGTGTTTCATCCTTGTTACTATAATATTATTGTTAACATTTAGTACTAATTTAATAATTATCAATTATTAATTTTATTTGTAATAAACAACGCCCCTAATAAATATGTAACTACTAAGTTCAATAAAGTCCTTAATAGTATTAATATTAACATTTAATACATATTAATTACCAATTATTGATTACTAATTTTAATAAATAATGCCCTTTCATAAACATGTTCCATTATGAGCCTATTTACACAGCGTAAGAGGGTTAGATCATTACATAGTAGTCATATGCAAACTTGTCAAATGAATAACATAGCTAGCGAGGAATGGAAATTGCAAGCATCACAATGAAAAATGATCAAACTAGTGACTTTTTTTCCTTTTTGTAACACGACCATAGTTATATGAGACCACCATCCGTTTTAATCAATGTCTTGAAATTGCCATTAAAACACCCAAAGATAAAAGAAAAGTAAGGGTTAATATATTAAAATCACTGATATATCATAAATAACATGTTACCTAAGAAGCATGGACGAGGACACGGACACACATACACGTTATTTCTTAAAAAAGTAGAACACTGATATGTCAAGTACACGTTGAATATATATAATTTTTTTATATTTTTTGTATGACCATATAATTAAAACCTAATGTTATTTGAATCAAAATTGGTATAAAAACACACAAATCACAAAAATATTATTCAGATATTAAAATAATAAAGTCATTAAATAAAAATTAAAAAATTTCTTCATTTGATCATCAACATTTATGATTCAAGTGTCCAACACGTGTCCAGGAAGTGTTCGAAAGAAGCAAGCACAGATCTTGCATTCTACGTGGTTTAACGGAGGTGCATTACAGGAAAATGGTAACAATGTTAGGGATTGGAGGTCGAAGGTCAAGGATCAATCTCCAATAAGTAAAAAACCAACTAGGACATGCCCTTCAAAAAAACAATATGAATCCATTGGGCCTACTAAAAGTGTTTGATTCTTTGAATGGCTTTGTTCTAGAATTTATTCTTAAAATTTTAACCCATAGACAGTAGTCACAGGATATATATTTCCTATCTTCATATTCTGAATGGACTGTTTGTAAATACTTCCTAATAGCAGAGCATCAAGGCACTGTCATAACAAGCGCGAACATCCAAAGAACATCCTTTATTTCCTTGGAAGATCAAAAGCGCAAAGCATCTGTAGTTGTTGAGCCACTGGCAGCTAATGAACTAAAGGTAGCTTGATAGCACTAAGGGATCTAATCCTGTTGTATGTGCACCAGTGTTTTTCTCATTCTCCCTTGTGATTAAACATCAAGAGAAGAATTAATTTTTCAGGCTCTTTACATAAGAGGAAAACTAATGAGTCTGAAAGTCACACGATGTTGATTGGCCCCAAGGAGGCCAAAAATTAAGCATCATAAATGTGATTTTTGAAGGGGAATGAACAATAAAATTCACAAATGCATCCATTCATCCACATATAGATGTATGTATATCCACATGCCCCATGTGTGCGTGCATGTGTATGGACATGTATGCATATGCTTGCAAACATGCTTGTTTGCTCAAAGATGATCACTGGTAGCACATCTTGGAAAAGTTAACTTTAACCACACCAAAAGTGGCCAATGATGTCCAAGTCCTTACTACCAAATTATGGAATAGGGAAGGAAAAGTACAATCACATTAAATACCACATGAGAAAAAAGGTTAAAAGGTTAATGCCCCGCAAATCTGGCACCAAAGTTACATTTCCAGTCCTCAAGAGATTCAAAGTTCAAAGGGCTAAAAGCATTAAATGTTTACAACATTATACCTCAATTCTTATGTAAATACGGAGTGCCACCACCATTAACCCTTTAACCATACATGTACAATACTTTCATTTCCCAACTTAAATAATATCATTTCATTACTTGTCAAACTAAAACTCATGTAAAGGGCAGAACAGACAAAAAAAAATAGGTACTTATTTTATCATTTCCATGAAGTATCACAGTTCCAAACAGAACTAGTTTGAACATATCACCAGGACTTGAATAATCAACATTATATCTAAGCAAAGCAAGGTGCAGGAAATGATTAGCTTCATAACAACCCAAACAGCCCTTTCCCCATTTTATTTCCCAGAGAATGTACCCAAATTTTATACATTAATATATGATGCGGGGCTGAGCCAGTATGCAAATATAAGTAGCATTATCTTGCAGAATTCTTGAGCCTGGCCGCCTACAAATTCTAATGATCAGTAGAGCTAAAAAAAAAAAAAATTATAGTCCTTCCTTACTACCTCATCAAGATAGCGAGGATTGTCTCATTTGGCTTACTTCTCCTACTGGGAAATTTTCAGTGGGGTTCATTTCAACTGGAATATGTCAGCAAATTGAAAATATGCTGATTAGAGATAATATCATATGTACTGAGGGCTTGTTAATTTTAAGGCTTTTGGTTTTGCTTGTCGTTAAAATTTGAGGGAGGACTGTATTCTTTATTTGTATTTTATGGTTGTTTTGATTGTTAGAATTCTTGGTGTATGGGGATTTGCCTGTTTAGGTCAGCACTCATTTATTTGGTCTTGCTAATGGTTTCGGATTCATTAATAAACTCCCATCCATAGGACCAATAGCCTCACTCATTTCTCAACTGGGGAACCAAAGTCCTGTTTGTAGCAGTGCACCCCACTAACTCGAAACTAAGACAAAAGGTACACACAAATAATGCAGTGAAATAGTATTTGAAAAACAACAGCTGACAGCCTGAAGTGTCCTGACTCCTGAGACAATACTGACAGAACAAAGGCAGGACGAATTGGGGAAAAAAATTTTGATCAGTAAATTTAGAAATAAATAAAAATATAAGTTTCTTCTCACTTTTTGGATATGCCTAGACCATGCCTGTTTCTATGAGGGATTTCCTTAGCGGGTGGCAAGGGGAGGCGTGTCAAGAGGAATGTGAGGAAGGTCTGGATAGTCCCCTTTGCCTTTTTTGGTGTTTGTGACACGAGAGAAATCAAAGAATTTTTGAAGGGGAGGAAATGTCCCCTTGTAGATTTAAAGATAGATTTTTGAAAACATTAGACTTTTGGGTACTAGATTCATACTCCCATATGTAGATTCTTTTGTAGAGTTTTTGGGAGTTGAGACTTCAATTTTGTGAGTGACCTCCTTTTTCGTAAATAAGTTTCCCCTCCTCAGATAGTTTTTCTATAATATTTTTCCTTATCAATACATATGTATATATAGGGTTCAAAATGAAAGCACGTACCTCAGTACTTTTTTTTCGGTAAATGTAAAATATGCACCAAAACTATCATCCAGGCTAATACAAAGAGTTGAAAAAAGTAAGGTGGAGAAAAATATTGAAGTTGATTTACCTCCAGAAATTCCATTTTCTTCATGTTTGCCATTAACCATATCTTCTTGAACCATAAACATTTCTCTATCATTGTGATCCTCATGCTGTTTTTCTCTCTCCTTATCTTTTTCTGTTCTCTCTCTGTCCTTTTCACGTTCCTTCTCCCTATCTTGGCTTTCTCTCTCTCTTGCTCGGCCACATTCTCCTTCACGCTCCCTGTCAACTTCTTTCTCTCTACACTTCTGTTGATTTTTCTTTTTCTCTTTTATCATTTGCCGCAGTTCATAGACATCCTTTGTAATGAGATCCAAAGGTTGTAAAAATGAGAAATCTTCATCCACATCTGTGTCATTCTGGCAAGCTTGAAAAAAAACATTGATCAACATAAATATGTAAGATACACAAAATGAAAAAAAAATAAAGAACATGAGTGGAAACCAACGAAATTATGCAATAGAATTAAGAATGCTAACATTACTCAAGTTTGCTTCCATCTCCAGGTACTGAAGTCCTTTTTGTACAAATGTGATGAGAGCTCCTGGTGGAACCAAATTGCCATCAACGGGGCATTTGTTAATACTAGCTTCATATCCTAAGGCAAAAGCTGAATGTGTAAAACCTGCAAGAGAGTATGACAAGGATCAAATTAAAACATCATACAATTTTTTTTTTCCTTTTTTGTTTGGATCCCAAATAATTGAGATAAGGATTTGTTGAGATGAGTTGAATTTGTTTGGATCCCAAAAATAGTTTCCTCCTATGCCTCTTAGGATTCTCAAACTGTACTTAAAAGGTAAAATTTTGGCTTATCTAATATCCAAGTAAATTAGTTTGAAAGAAAACAAAGCAGATATTCAATTGTAAACCTACTGTCAATGAGACTACAAGGAACCACAACAATTAATGTCTTAATCAACCATAATAACCAAGTGCCGGCAATCCATAATAACCATTTACCGGTATGCATCAAAACTGAAATTGAACAGACAAAAATAGTATTGGGAATTGGAGATCCAAGTCAACTAGGAATTGGAGGGGATTTAGAGACCATAAAGGAAATATTGTTTTGGCCCAATGTTACCAAGAACACAAATTGTTGTGATACACAAAATGGGAAAGGGGATATGTTATGCCTCATACTCTAAATGAGGTAGTATAGTGGTAGATTTATGACATAGTTAAGGTACTGACAAGATAAGGCATTTCTAATAAGAAGAGTGGTTTTCTTTTATCCTAGATGAATAATGAAAATTAGTATTGTTAAAGTGCATAAGCTAAACATAGAGGTATGAAAATTTATAATATTCAAATGAAATGTGTTAAGATATTTTAGTAAGGGTACCCTAATTGCATTGAGTTCTTGATTTACCATAGCCATTTCCCATTACTATTCTCTTAAAAGAAAACAAAAAAAACAAAACAAAACTAAGGAAGAGAAAAGAAGAAATCTTTTGAACCTCTATATTTAGTGTTTTGGAGCATTCGTCCAATACACGGATCACTAAGGTATTGGTGTTTTTTTAGTAATTATGTTCTAGCCTTTTCAAAAACCAGTTAGACTTGGTTATGCCATTAAGGCTAAGATCTTAGCTTTATTAGAGGGCCTTAGAGTGGCTTGCTTGGTGAGTTTTCATCATTATTGCACTGAAGCAGACACTAGTATATTAGTTAGGTAGGTCAGTAGGTGGATTCTATATTCTCGACACATGGCATTATGATGATTTCTTAAGAGAAACTTTGGACTTATCTTTGGCTTCACAAGTTGAGGTTGTTAGTTGAGTTTCAAAATCAACAAATGAGGCCATAAAATTCTTTGCAAAAAGAGGAGTAACCACTTCGATGTCTTCTAAGTTGCTTCAACACCCACCCCAGAGCAGCCATTGGAGGGTGATTAGAGATTCTCCTTATACTATAGTATAATGGTCACAATAGTTCTTTTCTTGTATTTTATGTGGAGAAAATTTGGTTATTGCGAGTTCTTGAGGGTGATTAAAAGGGAGGGGCATTATACGTAGGATGGAGTGGAGATCCACTGAGAGGACTAGGGTGGAAACTGAGGCAACCTTAGGAGAAAGAAGCAGAAACAATGGCAGTGGAGACTGGGAGGAGATTCCGAACGTAAGTTTGCAAGGAGAGGTTCCCTAAAGAATTCTTTGGACCCTTTTCTCTCTTCTTATCGCATCTTAGGTCCTTATGCAAGCAGGTCGCCCATATTTATAGGAGTCCCAAGATTTCGGACAATTGGCGCACGTGCTAAAGTGACATGGTTACATGGAAATGATGCCAGCTCATACCAAAATATTTGCACAAAAGATGGAGGCGTTGAGCACAATGCACAGAAAATAGTGTCCAAAGGCACATGAAATCTCTACTCAACTCAACTCAACACCGCAAAACAAAACTTTACCTCAATTATTTGGGGTCACATGAATCCTATCTCGTCATTCTTTTGTATTTAAGACCATTTTTTCCGTTAAACCACACATTACCATATCTTTTTTAACTACCTCTACTAAAGTTTAGCATGACCCTCAATATTAACCATGTCGCTATTTCTTATTAGTGCATTTATTGGTCATAATTTTATATGACTATACCACCTTAGTCGATGTTCTCTCATTTTATCTCCTACAGGTGTTACTCCTACCATTTCACGAATATATTCATTCCTAATTATATATTTTCTTGTCTTACCACACATCCATCTTAACATCCTCATTTCGGCTACACTCATCTTATTAACATGTTGTTTCTTAACTATCCAACATTATGTTCCATACAACATGACTGGTCTTATAACTATTTTATAAAATTTACCTTCCAATTTTAAAGACACGTGATATCTCTCTCTACCTAAAACATGCTAAGATAGGAGTTGTAGAGAAGGTGCATCTCGACAAATCTTAGACTTCAACCACCAAGCCACAAATCCTTTGAATCCTGCATAAGGCCACTACTAACCTAGAGGTCACATCGGAGTTGCATTGAGCTCAAGGAGCTCCCTGAACCCTACTCTTGACCTAGGCAGCCAATGAGTGCATGAAGGTGGAGATTTTAGAGGTCACAACAACACAAGTGAAATTCTCGTGGGAATACATGCATGACGAGTGCAATTATGTAGAATGAGACCAAGGTGGAGATATTAAGAAAAGACAAACAAGTTACCACCAAGAACAGTTTTGAGCCTTGAGAGCAAACACAAACAAAATGCAAATTAATAGTCCCCTCACTAAAAATCATCCTAGAACTAGATTATAGGTCCATCACCAAGAACGAATTACTATGCACAAAATAATGAACCTGTCTTAAGAGATGAACCATAGTTATCAAAATCGGACTGGACTGGCTTAAACTGGGAACCAGACCTCCGGCCAATTTGGTATTTCATTTGGATTTTTTTTGCTAGTAAACCGGATCAACCCAGTGTGAACCAGCCTAACCGGTCGATTTTTTACTAAAACGGATGAAATGAACCGGCACAAAATTTGACTGAAGCCACACGTAATGCATTTACAAAACTGAATGACGTGCATTTATTGAATTACGGAACTGAATGACGTGCATTTATTACGGACATGTGCAGATGTCGGCCAAAGCTGCGCAATGAATGACATGCATTGTGATCAGATCAGTGCATTTATTGTGTGCTATATATAAAAAATTTTGACCAGGAGAGTTGAACACAAGTCCATTATGTGAAAAGTAACTTCCTTAACCACTTGGCCAATGGTCTGTTGTGATAATTTTTATACCAAATTTAAAATAGGGTAAATTACACTTACCTCTCCCAAGGTTTAGTGATATTACACATGGTACCCTTATAGTTTAAAAAATTACATTAACCTCCCTTAAGCTTTATTATCAGTAACAGAAATATCCATTTCGTCGGTCAACGTTAATTGACCAGACGATTTAGATGATGTCATTTTAAATACTTTTTAAAATACCATTTTTACCCATATCAACACCAACTTCATTCTCTACCATCTCTCTCTTTCTCTATCTACTCTACCAGTCATCACTTCTCCCAAACCACTGCATCATCCTCCACTACATCACTTCTCGTCATCCTGGGCACGCTTCTGTTTCTATCAACTCTCACTATGAAGCCCAGCAACTCATCTTTGCAATCCCTACTAGATAACCCCAAGATTTTACTTACCTCTTTGATTTTCATCAACACCCAGTCTCAAGCCTCCATCATTTTCAAGTTCATTCTCTGCTCCTCCCATCCATTCTCAGCCACGACCAACTCTGTGCCTCCTTGCCCCAAATCTGGTTTCTCCACTGCAATGTTTGACAGTAAACAATCTGTTGACCACCTTCGCAGGACTCTGCTACCCATCTCGCAGGGGACTCACTACCCTCGCCCAAGTTGACTGGGATCATCCCACTGTAGCGACTTGAACTTAGTTTCAGAATCATAATCTGACAGATCTATCTCTAAATCTTCTGGCTCTTCATCCCCTGAGGTCACACATCTATCCCCCCAGCGCATGCCAAAATCTTAATTACTTTCAACGTAGAATCTTGGACCCTTAGGAGTGCACATTTCTCCCAACTCGAAACACCTTTACGTGGCATCATCATCTCTCCTCCATGTTTCTTTGCCCTTTCCCTCACTTCTCTTTCCCTGGTATTCTTCCCCTTCTTTGATTTCCTTCAATTCTCTGCCTTGAAGAGGTCTTAAAACAGAGTCACCCAAAACAGAGTAACCTCCTAAAATCATCATATCTACAAGAGTGATCGTTGCTTCTCCCCAAGGAAACACAAACGATTTGGTCTCAGAACACCATCTCTCTGCAACCCCAATGACCAAATCTTCATTTCGAGGGATTGAGTTCATCGAACTCATGACTGCGTCACAAATTCCGGCTTTCTTCCACACTGATTGGTACAAAGAATGCATACGACCGGTCCATGGTGGTGGATACGGTGGCGGCGGCGGCGGCGGCGGCTATGGCGGTGGACATGACCGTGGGTATGAAGGTGGTTTGGGTAAAGGATTTGGTTACGTTTGTTTTCAGAGAAATGGAGAGAGAGATGAGAGAGGAAGAAAGAGGTTAGGGTTAAGAAATTTGTCTGAGGGTAATTTTGTCATTTAACCATAATTTGTAAGGGTAATTTGATAAATGGATCAAATCCGTTAACGGCGTTTGGAGACAAATTCTGATAGGGGGGACAGTGTTATTTTTGAAACCATAAGGGAGGTTTCTGTAATTGTCAAAAACCTCAGGGGAGGTAAGCGTAATTATCTCTTTAAAATATATTTAAGTAAAACAGTAATTATATAATATTATATTATTTTAAATATATTAATTATAATAACCATCAGATAAACTTCTCGACAGAAAGGGCAATCTGCCTTACTTTAAAATGACTAAGAAATATCCCATAATTGTTCCTAGCCTGCCTGTAGCATACCATAAAACCTCTCTCTCTCAGCTTTCTAACCTCAAGGAAACATTCACTGAAATCCCAAGGACAAAGGCCCAAGGCCCAAGGCCCAAGCATATAAAAGAATTTGAGACACTGGAGATACACAAACTATAATAAGCAAACCTAACCCCCAATATATAAGCTTTCTTCCAGCAACCACTTGCAAGCCCTAAAACGAATTTGTATGAATAAAAAACTATAAATTAAGCTCCCAAAATTGAGAAGAAAGTCAACTATACTCAAAGACCCATGAGTTTGCACAGATCTAAAAGCTCCTACTACTAGTACCATCAAGGCATAAATTTAACAATTATTTCCAAAGTCATATTTGCGTAGCACAACCAAAACGGAAGTAACCGATTGACAAAAGACGAGTTCAAAAATCCTCATTACGACAATTAGTATAAAAATTCCAGATAAACCCTCAAATATAAATGCATATGGACAAACATGTATATGCATATATATATATATAGAGAGAGAGCGGGGGGGAAGGAAGAGAGCTGACCTGATTCTTGAAGGTAACGAAAGACGAGGTAATTCAATTCGACGGAAGTGATGGAGGTCATCGTCGAAGCGTCACTGAATGCTGGAGAGTCACTGAGCACTGACGGAGAGACAGCGAGCTCTCCTCTTTTTATACGAAACGGCCGGGAAAAGTGGGGTTTCAGATTTGCAGCATCGGAGCCCCCCCCCCCCGGTCTCTCTCTCGAAACTGGCGCTACCTTGTTGTGACGTTAGACGCCAGCTTTCTTGGGCTCGAGTACAGCCAACCAGATTGTGCCACTTGGATTTTTAATTTTTTTAACCGCTTGAAGCTTATATGTCGTGGACGGATTTTAATCAATGGATCACGTGGTTGAAAACGACGTGCCACGGTGCCGCTAACATGTGTGCAGTGGGAATTTCTTTTCGTTTTTTTTATTATTATCAGGAAAAAAAGTTTATTGATAAATCAGCTCTAATATATTGGTTAATGATATATATCTTTGATTTATACTTATAGTTATATCAATGTGATACGATATGACTATTTTAAATTTTGTAAAATATAATTTTTAAAATTATTATATCTTAATTTCTAACGTATCACATTAAAAATATAACTTAAAAACACTAGACATTATTTTAATAAATTATATGATTGTGCATAATAAATTCTAAAAAAAATCACACTTTATCATGTGTTTAGATTCATTTTCACATGATTTCTAATGTTTTATAAGTAAATATTTATCTCCTAAAATTATTAGTAAAATACAAATGTTAGCTTTTTTTTTTTATCAAAGAAAATGGTGCACAGTATCTACGCGCCAAATCAACAATTCATTAATTGTCGCCAAAATCTCATTCTCGAAAAGTAAATTTTTCTAAATACTCCTAATACCATTCTTAAATCAATAAAAGTAAAAATTGTAAAGTTACCAACTCATCTAAAAGCTTAAGTTATATTTTCTATCACGTCCCTTCACGTGTGGGCAATTTAATTCTACACTTGTCAATTCAAATTTTTAGAGTGACGGTGAAGTTCGTGTGACTAATTTGAGCCTACACGTGTCCATTCAAATTTTCAGGGTGATGGTAAGGTTTAAACTCAAGACTTTTTATATGCTCTGATACCATGTGAAGTTACTAACTCATTTAAAAACTTAAGCTATTAGAGAGAGTGTAACTTTATTTTATATTCTCTAACAAAAATTTATGTCATCTTTTTATTTAAAATTTACGCTTCGAAATTGAAATAGCAGTGTGTCCGGCTGGAGATGGAGAAATTCATGTCTCAATCCTAGTCATCTTAAGGTATAAAAGCCAACCAAATTGGTCAACCTGTCCAATCTCTTATGTGGGTTTGCTAATGTGGAGCTCGAGCACCACCTAGAATTGCTTGGACGGTAAAAAAATTATGGCAGGTTTTATGGGTTTAATAATTATAGGGTAGGGGTAAGACGTATTTGTTAATTTTGTGTATAATTTCATGGCAAACATAATGAATGCCAATACATTATTATAGTTCATCGTTCCAAAATAAAATATCAAGACAGAAACACTACCACTGTTCTCCATGATAATAGACACAACAAAATATTGATACCTGAACACCAAAAAAACAATGGACACTACTACTGATACAGTCCCTTTAAGTCTCTCAAAACCACCTGCACCTAAAGATACATATCTTGCTTTTTCACAAAACATGAAAACTTGGTCAAATTGTAAGCAATTTCAACTAAAATGCCAATTTATTGATTATTTGATGTACCAGCAATGGAGTTTGGGTTGTTGTGCATCTGCTTCTGATTTGCTGGTATGGTTTTCTGCTGCTAGTGAGTTGCTGGACTACTAATTGATTGGTTGATGTTGATCATTGATTTAAATCCGGTAAGTACAACATTTCCATACTCAATAATGCATAGTTACCATAACAAAACCAGACAATAAACTAATAAAGGAGTCGATTCATGTTTCATTAGTTCAACCGATGATTCAATTGATTTTATAATTAATATATTTAAAAATATACTATATATTAAATTTGGTATAAAAACTATCACAAAAAAATATCGGCCAAGTGCTTAAAAGAGTTTCCTTTAGTCTTGTTGATCTGTGTTCAACTCTTCATTCCAGCATTTGTAACACTTATTTTAAATAGCCATTGTATGCATGGGAGTCTAGCTGCACACATTTTGTTTCATCCAGAATCTACGTCGGTTTAGTACCAATTCATACATTAAGATTTCAATTATAAGAGAGTTCATTTATAACTCTTACAATCCAATTTCATCTAGAATCTACGTCAGTTTAATTAGTACCAGTTCATACATTAAGATTTTAATTATAATAGAGTTCAATTTTAACTCTTGCAATCCAAGAAGTTCAATTGACTTTTATGGACAATATAATTCCCAAAAAAAATTAGCAAAAGATAAAAATGACCGTGGACAATATAATTTCCAAAAAAAAGCTAGAAAACAACAAAAATGACCATCTAACCGTGGACCAAGAAAGATATTTCTCTTACTCAAAAATGCAACCATAATTCAATCCACTAATCCTTCTATTTCCAGTGCTGAAATTAGAATTTTTAAATCCTTATAATTTCGAATATCATCAGAAATTTGAAAAGAAAAAAAATAAAAAACAAAAAAGATAAAAGAAAGAATTTTTATATAATATGAAACTGTGAAATTATACAATAAAATTATAATAAAACAAAGGCATAAACATATGTATTTTTATAGTGAAATATAAAATTATACAATATAAAACTGTGAAATTATATATTAATAAAAAAAGATAAAAGAAAATAAAACATAAACATATGCATTTTTATAATAAACAAAATACTAACATGTAAAATTTTATAAAACATGTAACGAAAGAAGTGAAAGATCAATAAACAAATATTGATACGTATTTGACGAACAAAAATAATGATGTATTCACTATAAAAATAGATAAAAAAATGTATAATACAAAACAAAATTTTAATAACGACTAATAAATAATTTATATAAACTAAAAAAATAAAAAATGAATAAAATACTATGTAAATAATATAAATATTGTATGAAAAAAAATCATGAATATAATCCGTATCATTAATAGAAAACTAATATGAAAAAAAATTAAAAAATATATATATAATCACATACTTGATTATGAATAGAACACAAAATGATTTTGATTGTGAATGAAAATCCGATGAATAATTTTTAACATAAACCAAAGCAGAGATAGCAGTAAAAAAGAAAGAATAAGATAAGGCAAAAAATTGGTGATAAGATCCAAATAGATAAGGAAATTCGCAGTGAAAAAGAGAATAGAAAAAAAAAAAAAAACAAAGAGGTGATAAAGCCCAAGAAATTCACAGTCAATGATACTGAAAATAGATAAAGAATGTATTTAAATTCAAATAAAAAATCAAAAACTAACCAAAAATAATATCAATAAATGAAGAAACAAATAAAAAAATCAATCCAATAAAGTAATTAAAAGGATAATAAATAAAATAGGTAAATTAGTCATTGAAAGACTATTAAAAATGACACGTAATCCATAAGTACTTTACAATGAAAAAAGAAAAAAAATTGTCCTTTACAACAAAAACGTAATTAACGTGGATTAACTAATAAAGAAATTGCTAATACAGGGATTGGAGGCCAATTAACTCAAAAAGAATTACCAAACCAGTCTGGGGTCCGGTTCTCGATCGATCCAGTCCAATTCTGATAACTATGCAATAATTAGTTACTGAACCATGCATTTACATGTCAAAATATCATACTTGACTATTCGATATACATTTAATGTAATGCAATAGACAATACCTTATTTGGAGCATGGATCGAACCATGCATATCTGAACTGGATGGATTCATGTTGCTTAAACCATGTTGTCATTTTAAAGCTACAAGTGTCACTCATATATGTTAAATATCAATATACAAACTAAAAATGATCAAATATCAATATTGAGATTTACCTTTGAGAGTTTTGATTTGGGATTAATATTAATAGGCCATTTACATGAGTGAGAGAAACATTGTACCTTTGATAATTGTGGTCAATGCCTCCAATCGATGCTAAAATACCAATTGATTTCGTCAATTTGATATCTTGCCCTAACCCTAAAATTTTTGTCTCGTGTTTCTATTTCAATCTCGATTTTTCCCAATTCACCAAACATGTAGTATTTTTAACTACAGAGGGGTTTTTAGTCTTTTCATAATTTTGTCAACGTTTTCAATTTGGTAATAACCTTAGTGGAGTAAAAATGTAAGGGGGTACTGTGAAAATGGCTCTAAACACAAGGGGGTAAATGAAATTTTTCCTAAAATTTAATATATAGAATAAGTTATATTATATCTTATATGTCACATGTAAAATTTTGATATACATAATCATATAATTTTTCAAAAAAAGGCATTTAACATAACTTTACTAAATAAAGCAATAGGCATGCCTGAAATAAGAGTCGTATAAACAACTAACATTTAAATAAGCAATTTTTCAATTCACGATAACACTTTCAAAACAGAACATGAAGCATGTTTAAACAGGAGTTATGTAAATAACAGAAATTTGAATCAAAACATTTCATAAAGCATGGAGTTAAATTCTCCACTTCAAAGTGCAGGATTACTCACTTGCGGTCCAAATTTCACAGTCACAATTTTACATTCTTCACCAAATGTCACATCTTCATTTCCTTACTGATGATCCTAAATCACATATCAAACAAAGCTTAATACCTAAATAAGTATATGATTTAGTTTAATCATTGTTTCTATCACGCCCCGAATTTCTGCAAACCAAGGAGAGTCAAGTGAAATGAAATAAGAAAAGTAAATGAAAGGTCATAAGGTGGATTTAATTACTCATTCATTCATTTCCCCCTATTTTTCCCGAAATTAGAAATGAAGATTTATTAACTAGACCCACCCAAGATGAGTCCCAAATAATAGTCAAACACCTCCCTGAACTAATGATCAATGTGGTCCAAGTAGTGTCCAAAAATGGTCTCTAAAATAGTCTCAAATCATCCCTAAAAACGCCTTGGAATGATGGCCCAAATGGGCCCCAAAATGCCCTAAGGCATGGTCTAAGAATGGGTTAAGAAGTCCACCAAAAATTGTCTAAAGAAGGGGGCCAAACATGCCCCAAAAAGGTTACCAAAAATAGCCCAAAAAGGTAGCCAAACATGGCCCAAAGGTTGGGCAAACATAGCCCAATATGGTGCCTAAACATAGTCCAAAAAGGTGCCCAAATATGGCTCAAAAAGGTGGCCAAAGGGGCTGGTGTCAGGGGGTGTCAAGGGCTGGGCAGCAGCAAGCGTGGGCGCGCATGTGCGCAAGAAGGGGCAGGACAAGCGCGTGCATGGGGCCATGGCACGACGAGCGGCAGGCAGGCGTGGGGCGCGCGCGAGGCTAGACGATAGGGGCTGGTCAATCTGATGCACTGTAGCAACTGCAACCTGATTTTTCATTTTCTTGCTTTTTCACTGTAGCGGCTGCAGCTAAATTTCTCTATTTCCTTAATTTTTTCCCTAAGTTTTGAAGGTTACTTTTTTCCATTTTTAGCCCACTTCTTCAAGGTTTTTAACCTCCCCTTTAGGGCATTTTTTTCACTTATTTAAATGGTGTTTTACACACTTAATTTTCCCTTTAATTTCATAAAATTTTTGACATACCCTCCTTTGTTTTCTAAGCATTTTTTCACCTAATATTTTGTAACTATTCATATATATAAACACATCACAATCTATCCTCACTCGATGGCTACAATTCATGAAAATTAAACATACATTCATTTCCTTCAATATATATACATGTAAAGCACATTAAATAAATATATCCTACATGTCATTTGGGCTTAAGCCATCACATTACAAATTTGGCCCAAGGCCTATAGTTCACCATTCTTTCAAATTAAAACACAAGTCTTTTGGGCTTATGCCCATACATACAAAATATGCCCCAAGAGCCAAATATCCTTCCAAGTCCTTTTCCCCTCCTTCTTTCAAGACTTCATCAAGTCTCAAGTACCGGGAGCCTCATTTATAATATGATATTCCACAAGGGGTCAACCCAACTGCTGGTATGACATAATGCTAATGTAAGGAACAAAGTTAAGGCGTGGCATGTGCAAGTGTACATTCATAATCTAAACGCCTTTTAATTCATCAACACAATGTAAAGGCAATATGGGTGACACACCCATGCAAACTCTATGCCACACCTATGTCTCATTCACGGATCGCTCCCGTTGGGTTAGAGTACCAATGTCTCGTTCATGGATCGGTCCCGTTGGATCAGAGTACCAATGTAATGACTAATTTTGGGTTTTTCACCACAAGATCTACACCATCATAATGCATAGCACCAAGTGCTCAACCTACACTATGTTTTCAAAGAATTCACCATATGCCAAGTATGCTTTGATTTCACCATGCAATAATGCAACCTCAATGAAGCATTTTATCAAACACATGGATCATGCTTTAAATAATGCAATGTACTTAAAGCAACTATAACTTTTATATTACAAAACTTTGTCTACATGAACCTAGCATGTAATCTAATCAATTTCACATATAAACACATTATATATTCACAACCTTAACAATTTCTCAAAGATCATAAAATACATAAAGTACCAACACATGGAATAAATCATAGCTCTCAAACCACAAGAGTTTCTCTACATGAACATAAGGATAGAATGCAATGAATCAAACATATAAACAAGTTACATGTTCATCACTTTGACAAATTCTCTAAGATTACAAAATACATAAGGCACCAACACCTTGAATAAATCATAACTTTCTAACTACAAGATTTTGTCTACATGAACATAAGGTAGAGTACAATGAATTATACATGGAGTCATGGTTCATGTTTATCACTTTACTAAATTTCTAAAGAATACAAAGAACACACAAGTATATAAACAACCAACTCTAGGTTTTCAAAGCAACTATATCCTAAGTGATTTTCTAACAGTAAATAAACATATAAATCATTCAATCAACTTATAAAATACTCCTAAACTTAACCCTATTCCTTACTTAGCAAAATATCATACCTAAAAGGGTTTTTCTCAACCCTTGTGAGTTGTGTTTACTGTGCAGCCAAACTGATCAGTGAGAATGTATTCCTTGACGTGAGGAACAACTTCCTAGAAGGAAGTCTTGTGAAAATCTAAACCTAGAAATGTGTTTTGGAAGCTTGAAGATTTGAAAACCTAGGTTTTCTCTTCATTTTTCTCCCATGCGCGGCTACTGCTGCTTCTCTAGACCATTTCTCTCATTTTTTTACACTAAGTTCTATATTTATAGTCAAGGGGCAAAGGGGGCAAAATGACCCTTTTGCCCTTAATGAGTTCGGGACCCCGTTACACTACAACTCGTCCCGAAACGTCTCAATTTGATGTTTTGTTTTAGCCAAAGTTCTTAAAATTATTTTAAATGATATTTTTCAAAAAATTTTATTTTCGCCTGTGGCCGGGTCCACCCAGGATGTCCTTTTGGTCTAATTTTTTAAACTATCTCTGATTAGTCTCAAATTTTCACAAGAGGTGTATTTTAATATTCTAAGAATATTTCTCTTCTATGATATACTCTAAATATATTCTTAAATATAACTTATGTCTAAATATACATGTGTAGTGCCCTTAGCAAATAGTGTATGCATAATGTCTTACTGACAAAAATGAAAAATTTACCCTGATTTTTCAGATCTTTACAGTTTCTTTGACATTTTTAATCTTAACTGACTCTATTTTTGAATTCAGTGGCCCTTTAAACCTTAGGGCTAGGTCCCATATCTTTCCTCGGGCCTCACCAATATCTTATTTACCCATTAAGGATATTTTAGTAATTTTGCCTTTTCACATGTTTCATTTTTTGGTACTTAATTTGATAGTTTGGACTCTACCATTGAGTTTAAAATGTCCAAAATATTTAAGATGGACTATTTTTTACATTTAATTGGCCTTAGTCATGGCAAAATCGTAATTTCACATTTTATGTATTTAATTTTTTAGTGCTTTGTTTGCAAAAATGGATTTCGTCGTTGAGTCTGGAACGTCAAACAAAGTCGGAATAAACCCTTTCTGATATTCAACTATGTCACTAAGGACATAACAATAATTATTATATTTTACGTGTCTAATTTTTTAGTACCTTGTTTGGTAAAATGGACCCCACTATTGGGTCTAGAACGTCAAAAAAGTTAGGGATAGACCCCTTTTTATTTTATTTGGCAACCCATAGCATTTTATTTAATTAAATTATTTATTTATATATTATATATTTATTATGTGAGATATTACCACAAGGCAATAAGTGGACAAGTGGTTAAGGGTTAGGGCTTTCATGCATGTGGTCATGGGTTTGAGACTAGGGAGTTGCGCTCCCCCCTTTTTTTGTCTTCTTCTTTTTCTTAAGACAAATAATAGATAAATGGACAAATCAAGAATTAGTTATCCCTGTTTTGTGTGCGGCTATAAAATTCTTTCACTAACTTCACCAAATGGTCCCAAATGAATTTTAAAACATTTAAATTACTAATTAAAACAACACAGTATTTGTGGTCCATTAAGCGCCCAGGTCGAGTCCAAACCCAAACCCGAAAATCGACCCAAGTTCGACCCATTTTATTCGTCGTCTTCCTAACCATAAACCCTAAAAATTTCAGCCCTAAATTTGTGCGATTTTAGACACAGTTTTGGTCTGTTTTCAATCTTAAAGTGGTTATGGAGGTTCTATATACATTTTAGCATTGAATTCATAGATCGAAACAAGCTAAATAGCTCGGTTTAGCTTCGATGAACGCTTTGAATATTCAATCCTATCTCATTAATTTCTCATTCTTTTTGAGTTTGGTTTGTTGTATTGTTTTCCTCTCATCATGGGCTTTCATTATCTATCATCATTCACAAGTTTAGTGTATGTTTTGATCAAACGCACTTCGAAGCCTATACTTGCAACTTGGGTTTTCTCCCCCATCATTGATTTATTTAAGCCAATTCTTATTATTTTAGGACATCTAGATTAAGTTCCAACCTTCCAAATCCAATTTAGTATAGGTCGAGTCAGACCCAAGTTCGGAGGTTCAACAATGACAGCTTGAGGTTCTTTATGTTTCAGGTCTCCCTTTTTAGCTTAACTATGTTATTTTTACTTCAAAAATATAAAGGAAATTAAAACGATATCAAAACTTACCTATTGAAGCCCAAAAGAGGATTTCCCTCTCCTTTATCTACTTTTTCTCCTCGAACCTATTGCTTTTTTTTTTTTCTGCCCACGCCTAGCTCTCTATTATTCTTATCTTACATAGTTTTTCCTAGGGTTTTCAATGTATATATAAACGTATATATATACATTTTCTACATTCCTTCGCCCTTCTCTCTCTTTACCTCCCTT
Source organism: Nyssa sinensis (assembly GCA_008638375.1). Classification (NCBI taxonomy): domain Eukaryota; kingdom Viridiplantae; phylum Streptophyta; class Magnoliopsida; order Cornales; family Nyssaceae; genus Nyssa; species Nyssa sinensis. The sequence continues at coordinate 55,993,333 of CM018048.1, forward strand.
TTCCTCCAATCCTCTTCTCTTAACAGGGTTGGTAGCTTCTTCTCTATGCTCATTCTCTTTCTTGCTTGAAGAGGCAGCCCACTCTTTGCCTTTTCTCCCTCTAATCACATGCACACACAACACACACTCACATCTCACACACTTAAACACACACACACACACATACCACATACGATTTCCCTCTTTTATACACACACACATATACTTTTATATGTAGGCACCCATATATATTTTTTGTATGTGCATATATGTATATATATACACATGTATTTTTCTTTCTATTTTTTTACTTATTTTATGTATGTGTGCATATCATAGTATTAATGTATGTATATACATATATACATATTTATATACATATAACATTAAGTTGTCTTGTGTGTATGTGTTTTATTTCTTTTCCTTTCATCACCTTCGGTTGGTGATGTATTTGGTCACTTAGTCTTCTTAATCTAGGTTAGGTTAGATCTGTTCAAGGTTAGGTTAAGTTTCCTAACCTTAGCTTATAATACTTACACATTTCTCAAAGTCTTAATAAGATATTCTATTGGTGTTACTTTTATTGCATTGCACTAGTTTACCCTAATTCATTGGGTAAGGGTGTTACAGGGCCACCTTTTGTGGCTATTGATTAATGCTCCATGATATATAGATATAATATATAATTTTAAAAATGTAAAGGAAAATAAAACAAAATACAGTTCTTCGAGGATTGAACCCTCAACTACAAGGTTTAATATCTAACACTCAATCTAACAGGCCATAGTTGTGGCTATGTAATAAATTCACCAAGTTTAATTACTTATATAGTTTATTGATAGATTTTTTTTTTTTTTTTAAAAAAGATTACTCTAAATGATTAAAAGCTAATTAAATCCCGAATTCTAATATTTTTCAATGTCCCAGAGTCAATAATAGAGTTCGTATCAGTAAACGAGATGTTAGAAAGTGAGAAACGTAAAATGTATTAATTATGAATAAATCCCTAATGATTGATTAAACCACTATATGAATCGAAAAAAATGTAAAGAAACCTACCCTCAGGTTTTGAGGTCCTCTATATCCAAAAATGAGGTCTATTCAGGCTAGAAACACTAAATAAGTAATGATTTAGAATAAAATATATTTTGATTACGTGCTAAATTAAATGTCATTTGATCTATGTTATAGGATTACAAGAGGGAAAAAAAGGGACAAGTGATTAAAGGGACAAAGCTGGCATGATAAAACATACTTTATAATTCGTATAATATGATACTTAATTTCTGAAACCATTTACCTTTAAATAGGTTAGGGGGTGGTTATGAAATTACCTCTTTAAAGGTAAAGGGTTTCACAAATTAAGTATCATATTATACGAATTATAAAGTATGTTTTATCATGTCAGCTTTGATTACAAAAATTCATGAAATGTTGTTTATTATACAACTACTCTTTCAATATAGAAGCTTTAGTATGAAACTTCATGAAACGTTGAACTACGTTTACAAATGAAGTTTCATTATACATTGCTTTAGATGAAATGATTTATGTATCTTGCTATTATTAAATGAAAACTTGGATCCTTCTGGTTTGGAAAACCAATGGTAGAGTGCTGGATTTATCCAATGAACTTTGTTTAGCTCACCTCATTCGCCTCCCTAGCTTTCAGGTATACTAAAGGAAAGCTAAGACATGAATGTTAGCAATATACGAGAGAGGATGGCATTGAGGGAAGGAAAATCTAGAAGAAACTAGATGTATAGCTTAACGTTAATTCATGACTATGAGTCCAAATGTAACATTATGAAACAGAATGAGTATAGTCGTGACTTGCCTTTAAAGGCATGCGAATGTAGTTATATTAAAATACATATAGACAAGCTTTGATGTAAATAAATGACATGTGCCAGGAAATTAAGAATTTATAATAATGTTATCAAAGAAGGTAGGATGAAAAGTTTGTGATAGCATGATATGACATGTTAATGTATCGAATGAGTTGCATAGTATGTACTTTCACTTATTATTACAAGATAATTATATTTGGCAGCTATAACGCTATCGATTCTCAAAAAATTTTGCCTGTTGTGTTCCAAATTTTTCAGAGAATATAATTTAGGTTGTGAAACAAAGTGTATGTTCTTTTTTAAAAAAATAATAATAAGAAATAAATGGTGTCTCACACTCCATAATTTATTGAAATGGATAAGAACTCTGAAAAGGGTTTTGCAATGTAATCCAAATAATTAGAGAAACTAAAAGGAAACATGAGATATTAAATGGGTTTGATAATTCAACCAATTAATCTAATGCCACATTACTCAAAGTGGAGTGGCTATATTGCTTGATAGTAAATGCACACAAGGGCGAGAGGTACACGTGTAGTGAAATTAGGTAGAAGTTAGGCATAAGACAAAAAAATTAGGTGCATCAAAGGAAGATATAGAAACAAAAGAATAGCATAGCAAATAACTCCAACAGCATGAAAAGTAGGACTACCTACCAAATCCAGCACTAACTTAATTGCAACCACTCGTCTTTCTCACCAACTTGGTCAAATACCTGCAAAAGTTGAGGTCCCGAGTCAATTGCCCTCTGCAACCCCACCACTTTCCATTTTCCATTCTGTACCATTTAAATTCCTTCCCTTCCCTTTTGTGATCTTCAAGTTCCTATTTTGAAGTTCCTAATTTCCCCTCCAAGTTCCTAATTTCCATCTCTCTCTCTCTCTCTCTCTCTCTCTCTCTTCCATGGGCAGATCTCCTTGCTGTGAGAAAGAACACACCAACAAAGGGGCATGGACCAAAGAAGAAGATGAGCGCCTCATCAACTACATCAAAGCTCATGGTGAAGGCTGTTGGAGGTCTCTTCCCAAAGCTGCCGGTAAACCCGAATCACAACTTCAAGAGAGAGAGTGCGCTCTCTTTGCTGTGTATATATATAGAGAGAGAGGATTAAAGTCTTACATATATATTTTTTTTATAACTCGGTTCGGGCCGAGTAATGCGGGGACTTGTCTCTTTTCTTTGATGTAGGTTTGCTTAGATGTGGCAAAAGCTGCAGGCTTCGATGGATAAACTACCTTCGGCCTGATCTGAAGAGAGGAAACTTCACTGAAGAAGAAGATGAACTCATCATCAATCTGCACAGCTTACTCGGAAACAAGTAAGACCCCGCCCCTCTCTCTCTCTCTCTCTCTCTCTCTCTCTCTATCTATATATATATATATATATGCATGTAAGTTCATTTTAGATCATATGGATTCAAACCCACTTTTCGTAAGGACAAGACGTGATTCCCTCTCTCTCTCTCTCTCTCTCTATATATATATATATATATTAATGTGGATATATGTATATGAGTTCATCTTACATCATATGGGCTCAAAACCACTTTTTATATGAACAAATCGCAACTGCGTTGAGATGGTCTCTTGTTTTGGCCTCGCATATATATCATATTTGATCATATGGACTCATACTCACAAATCCTTCATTGTTTTGGCCCTTTAGATGGTCTCTTATTGCCGGACGGTTGCCAGGAAGAACCGATAATGAGATCAAGAACTACTGGAACACCCATATCAAAAGGAAGCTCTTCAGCCGCGGAATCGACCCGCAAACGCACCGTCCTCTCAACGCAGCACCTACTAACACCACCAGTACTAGTACTAGCACTTGCAGTGGCAATCACAATACAAATAATAACAGCAACAGCAACAAATCTCAATTAGAATTCCAAGCTATATCGATGCCATTGACAACAGTACTGCCTGAGTTGTTTATGAATAACTTGAATTGCAATGCCAGTTTCAAGAGTAGAACCAATTCCACCGACGACTCAAATAGCAGCAGCGGTGCAACAGATGAAGAACTGCACACAGGAATCAATCTTGAGCTCTCTATAAGCCAACCCAATCCGTTTCAAACTTCTTCAATCAAAATGAAAGAGTGGAAGCAGCAGCAGCTCTCGCGCACGCAAGCTGTTTGCTTGCGTTGCCATCTAGGCTTCAACAGCCAAGCTTGTAGCTGCATACCCATGACAACAACAATCAGTACTACAGACAATCTCCAAAGGTATTATGGGCCTTTGGATTTGTAAAGCTTAGAAATAGTTTTAGTATATATATAGTTGTCAGCTTCTCTCGTATAATTATCTCCATTAGCTAGTTGGTCATCAAAGAAAATGGAAATGTACAAGACTTCTGTTACACTTTATTCTCAATTTTTCTTGATATGGTCTTGGATACTGTCATGTCATACCTATGTTATTAAACAGTAAATAATATGACATACACCTAAAGTACTTTGAAAAAAAAAATTGAGAGGAACCTTGTGCCAAGGAATGGAAATTTGAGAATCTTTTTCATACATGCTTCAAGGGTTTAAATTCAATTAGGACGCAGCAATCTAAAAAAGCTCTTAAAAATGAAGAGGAGTATTTCTCTTTACTGTTAGAGCTTCAATGTGCCATTGTTACTCTCCAATGCCCGGCTATCTCATTTGGCAATGTCGTCTTCACAAAGATTGTTGTTGTGCTAAAATGATGGCATTCTTATCATATGTGTGATTCAAAATTCAAATAGCTTTTACATTGGAGATTAATTTTATTCTAGCATAAAAGTATGCTCAATCAATATATCTATTGCCTTATTTAAAAAGTTGTTTTATATGTGATTATGTAAATCAACAGAATTGAAGAAGCGATAAGGACATATGTTAAATCAACAATCCATCTCTCCATCCCCATACCTAAAATGGATAAGGCTTTTACCAGAATTGGAGTCTCGAGTTAAGTCAACACAAGCAACTCTCCAATTGTTAGCCCCTTGAGGGGTTAACAAGGCCAAGGCATTGGTAAGCCTCAACCAATGCCGAGGCCAAGGTGGGGGTGGCTTGTCATGGACACCTTTACTTGATGATTGGGATGTCTTGATGGATTTTGACTCGGTGTAGCTTGTGTATGCATGACTTGGGCAACAAAGGTCAAGGCAGCACCTTGACAACAGTTGGTGCGCACTGACGGCCTTTGGCAAGATGTAGGCGCACAGAGGGAGCAGCTTAGCTTTACAAGTGATTGTGTCTACTCCTGTCAGATGAATAGATTGTCCTTAGACATATATAGAGGGGTACCTCTCTGAGGCGCCCATGGGCGAGTAACTCATGCGGCCTAAGACCTTGGCACCTTTCGGGGCAAGGCATGTTGCTGTTATAAGCTGGGTTTGACATGATGGTCTGATTTTCATCACCAAGAGTGGTGGTATATGGTGGCAACGGTTGACAAACATGACCAAGCCATGAGTGGGTATGGTTTGGCAGGGTTGACAAGGAAGCATTGGTGGGATTAAGTAGTGCGCTGATTATAGGCCGAGTACACATAGCCATGTCCTTGAGTGAGAGCTTCGGGTGGCATTAGCGCTGACAGCATAGGTGGCAGCAGTTGCTGGTCTGGCACAAGACAAGGCTGTCTAAAGGCAGACAAGGAGAACTGCCTGCTGTGTTGGTGCATTGATCTAAGGGCTCGCATTATATGCAGAAGTGAGATGAACTACTTGCTTATTATGTGGTGCAAATCCAAGGCTTCAGACAGCTCTAGTAGTTGGGGGTGTCAACTGCAAGACACAGGTAGTTGTCTGTGACAGAACCCTAGCATTTGGGGTGTTACTGCAGGCATGTGCGTGTCACAGACACATACATGATCGGTTGTGATTTTTGTCTATAAATACAATGTAATAGGGGGCCGGGGTGCAGATATAGAAGAAAGTGTGTTTTTCTTGTCACGCAACCCTAAAGCTGTGTATTCCTATACTGTGTGAGTGAAGTAAAGGTTGGGAAGATTTCCTATAATCTGTGTGTCTTTTGTGTTGCTGTGTTCATTTATATATGCCTCTTGGCATGAGTGTGTGTATTGGCTGACTAAGATAGTGTCTTAGTGCCGCACAAGACAGAAAAATTCAGAAACGAAATTTAGACCCTGTGACAATTGGTATCAGAGCACAGTTTGACGACTATGGCTGGTGGTACTGCGAACGAGGCCTTGAAAGATCAAGTGTCCCGCTTAAAAAATTTCGTTGGTTCCTTGAAGATGATGGCGCTGTTCCACTTTCTGTTTCAACAGAACAACACACCATCGAGTTGGTGGACTTGCGGAAGATCCTTGACGATTTCATGACAGAAATGAGTGCCAGAATCACCAACATCATGGAGGATGTGGTGTCCCTGATATACGTCATGAAAATCAACCTCAAGTGCTTGGAGGATGATGTAGCCCTCGTCAAGAAGTCTGTCCCTGCCCACCTAGGTGCCATCGGAGAGGTGTCCTCCAAGATCAAAGTCCCTGAACTGAAGGCTTTTTCTGGTGCCAGAAAGTCGAAGGAATTGGAGAATTTTCTTTGGGACATGGAGCAGTATTTCAAGGCTGCTGCCTGTGTCCCCGACACAGAGAAGGTAACCATAACCAGTATGTATCTTGTAGGTGATGCCAAACTCTGGTGGCACACTAGAGTGCAAGATGATCTGAATGCTGGACGACCATGGATCGAGATATAGGAGATCTTGAAGAAGGAACTGAACGATCAGTTCCTCCCTTGCAACACTGCATGGGTTGCTCGGGATAACTTAAAAAAGTTGAAGCACACCGGCATAGTGAGGGACTATGTGAAAGAATTCACTTCCCTGATGCTTGACATCCAGAACATGTCAGAAGAGGACAAACTATTCAACTTCATGTTTGGACTCCAAGCATGGGCGCAGGCTGAATTGCAAAGGCAAGGAGTAAGAGACGTTTCTTCTACAATTGCTGCAACAGAGGGGCTGGTCGACTTCAAGGTTGTTAGATCCACATCCTTAATAGAAAAGAAGAAGAACAATGGCGGGAAGAAGGTCAAAGACAAACAATCCAGAAATGCTAAGAAGCAGCATGATAGAAAGAAGAAGAAGGGAAGTAACAGTATGGCACTTCCAAGTCCAAAGGAGAAACAAGCCAAAACAAGGGCAAGCCCACGAATAGCTGTTTCCTTTGCAATGGCCCCCATCGCCTAAGAGACTGCCCAAAATGAGAGAAACTGAGTGCCTTGGTGATTGACAACAAGGACTTAGACAGCGACTCTGATGTTCCAACCAGAGTCAATCCACTTCAGTTATTGAATGCCATCACTGTGCAGAAGTCGCAAACTCAACGTGGTTTGATGTATGTGCAGGTTAAGGTGAATAGCAAGGATGTTCGAGCAATGGTGGATACTGGAGCCACTCACAATTTTGTAGCCTAACGAGAAGTGGCTACCTTTGGTTTAAAACTGGATCAGAACACGAGCAAGTTGAAAGCAGTTAATTTGGAGGCCAAACTTGTCCAAGGTACAACATAAGAAACCCTCAACATTGGTGCTTCAGAGGGACTGTGCAATCTGATGGTAGTACCCTTGGACGATTTCGATTTGAATCCTTGGAAACGAGTTCTTCGTGAAGGCCAAAGTGATGGTCATGCCTCATCTTGGTGGCATGATGATTATCGATGAGAAAGCCACATGCTTTGTCCTTGCTGTTTACTGTGACCAAAGCAAGAAGGAAGGGAAGAGGAAGACATGGATACTCTCTGCAATGCAGTTGAAGACTGGACTGCGGAAATGTGAAAAGACTTACCTTGCAGCCTTGGTGGAGATCAAGCCCGACAACACTATGAAAGTTCCGGATGATATAGTTGACTTGCTGAAGGAGTTTGCAGATGTCATGCCACCAGAACTTCCTAAGTCCCTTCTACCCCGATGAGCAACTAATCACAAGATCGAGTTGGAACTTGGTGTAAAGCCTCCTACACAGGCTCCTTACAGAATGACGCCTCCCCTAATTGGCAAAATTGAGGAAGCAATTGAAGGAACTCCTTGATGCAGGGTTCATTCAGCCTTCAAAAGCCCATTTTGGAGCCCTAGTGTTGTTCCAGCGGAAGCAAGATAGTTCAATGAGGATGTGCATTGACTATCGGGCCCTGAACAAGGTGACTATAAAGAACAAGTACCCAGTCCTGAATGTTCATGACCTCTTTGACAGACTGAGCAAAGCTTCCTACTTCACAAAACTTGGACTTGCGCTCAGGCTATTGGCAAGTGCGGATTGTTGAGTGAGATGAGGCCAAGACTGCCTGCATCACCCGCTACGGATCGTATGAGTTCTTGGTGATGCCCTGTGGCCTAACTACTGCACATGCCATATTCTGTAACTTGATGAATGATGTTCTTTACAAGTATATTGATAAGTTTGTTGTAGTGTATCTTGATAACATTGTAGTCTACAGTGAGACTATTGGAGATCACTTGACTCACTTGAGGTTGGTTTTCAGTAGCTTGAGAGAAAACCAACTCTATGTAAAGAAGGAAAAGTGTGAGTTCTGCCAACAAGAAGTGATGTTTCTTGGCCATTGGGTCAGTAATGGCAGAGTTCAAATGGATGAACGGAAGGTGAAGGCAATTCTTGATTGGCCTGCACCAATTAAAGTGTCAGAACTAAGATATTTTCTTGGACTTGCTAACTGTTATCGCAGGTTTATCAAGGGTTACTCTAAAAAGGTAGCGCCCTTGACTGACTTGCTAAAGAAGGACAATCGGTGGGATTGGAATGAAGTATGCCAAGCAGCCTTTGAGAAGCTGAAGCATGTAGTGGCTTCGGAGCCAGTGCTGTGCCTGCTAGACTTTGAATTGCCCTTTGAAGTCCACACAGATGCCCCTGACAGAGCCTTGGGAGGGGTTCTGGTCCAAGAAAAACATCATGTTGCCTTCGAGAGCTGGAAGCTGAAGATGCTGAGCAAAGGTATTCTGCTCATAAGAAGGAGATGACTGTAGTTGTGCACTGCTTGGACACTTGGAAGCACTATCTGATGGGGACTCGGTTCACGGTGGTGATAGACAATGTTGCCAACACCTACTTCAAAACCTAGAAGAAGTTGACTCTCAAGCAGGCCTGCTGGCAGGAGTTCTTAGCAGAATTTGATTTTGAATGGGTTCATAGACCTGGCAGTCAAAATCAAGTTGTTGACGCTTTGAGTAGGAAGGTCGTGTAGGAGTATGTTGCTGCCCTATCCAACCTGTAAACTTATTTGCTGTAGTGTGTGAAGGACTTTTCTTAATCAGATAGTGCTTATGAGAAACTGCGACAACAAGTCAGAGATGGACATGTTCGCAAGTACTGGCTGGATGATGAGATCCTGTATGCAAAAAGCGACAGACTCTATGTTCCCAGCGGTGGAGGACTAAGCCGAGAGCTCATGAGGGAAACACATGATCCACAGTGGGCTGGACATCCTGGCATTGAGAGGATGCAAACCCTACTGTCCCGTTTATACTACTGGCCGAAAATGGAAGAAGATGTAGAAGCCTATGTCAAGACTTGTCTGGTATGCCAACAAGACAAGTTGGAGAAGAAAGAAGAGGCAGGGCTGCTGCAACCCTTGCCTATTCCTGAAAGACCGTGGCAATCCATTTTCATGGATTTCATTTCAGGACTACCAAAGGTGGATAGATTCAGATCCATCTTTGTTATTGTTGACAGGTTCTCGAAGTATGGAGTCTTCATCCCTGCACCACATGCATGCCCGGCAGATGTGGCTGCAGAACTATTCTTTCAAAACGTGATGAAGTACTTCGGACTGCCAGAGGACATCATCAATGACCGAGACTCACAATTCACAAGCAGGTTCTGGACTGTTTTATTTGGGCTGATGGGCTCAGAATTGAAGTTCTCCAAAGCAAATCATCCTTAGACTGATAGTCAGACAGAAATGATGAATGCACTATTGGAGGAGCACTTGCGGCACTATGTGACTGCAAGCCAGAAGAAGTGGGTGCAGCTTCTCAACACTGCCCAATTCTGTTACAACATGCAGAAGTCCTCTGCAACAGGACTCAGTCCCTTCGAGGTGGCCACTAGACAGCAGCCCTTCACTTCCTATGAGGTGGCCAAACAGAAGACTGATGGCCAATGTCCAACTGCTTATCGCTTTGCTAGAGACAAGTAAGAGCTGCTGGATGAAGCTGTTAATAGCTTCAACAAGGCACAATGTCAGATGAAGAAGTACGCTGACAAACACAGAAGGTCATTTGAGTTTCAGTTGGGATATCAAGTTCTGTTGAAGTTGACTCCCTAAATCTGGAAGAAGATTAGTAGTAAGAGAGTTCACCGAGGGCTGATCCCTAAATAGGATGGACCCTTTGAAGTGATCAAGAGGGAAGGGAATGTGGCTTACTGGCTGAAGCTTCCAAACAGATTGAAGATTCACCCAACATTCTATGTGAGCTTCTTGAAGCCGGTCCATCAAGATGTTCTTGATGCCTTAAGGAAGAAAGCAAGGAGGGCATCAGCCAGTGATAAGGAAACAGTTTGAGAAAGATGTTGAGAAAATTCTTTCTCACAGGACGCAAGGTCAGAGTAAGAAGAACCGGCAGACTGATTATCTGGTTCAGTGGAAAGGCAGCATATAAGTTGGGAAAGAGATGTGACTTTGTGGCAATTTGAGCAACAGATTCGTGACTATTGGAACAATCCGACGAGGGCGTCTGATTCCTCTGGTGGGGCTGGTTTGTTAGCCCCTTGAGGGGTTGACAAGGTCAAGGCATTTGTGAGCCTCAACCAATGCTAAGGCCAATGTGGGGGTGGCTTGTCATGGGCACCCTTACTTGAAGATTAGGATGTCTTGATGGATTTTGACTCGGTGCAGCTTGTGTGTGCATGACTTGGGCAGCAAAGGCCAAGGCAGCACTTTGACAATAGTTGGGGCGCACTGACAGCTTTTGGCAAGATGTAGGCGCACAAGGGGAGCAATTTAGCTTTGCAAGTGATTGTGTCTACTCTTGTCAGATGAGTAAATTTTCCTAAGACATATATAGGGGGTACCTCCTTGAGGCGCCCATGGGTGAGAAACCCATGCGACCTAAGACTTTTGCACCTTTGGGGCAAGGCATGCTGCTGTTGTAAGCTGGGTTTGACATAGTGATCTGACTTCCATTACCAAGAGTGGCGGCATATGGTGGCAATAGTTGACAAACAAGACCAAGCCCTGAGTGGGCATAGTTTGGCAATGAGGGCTAACAAGGAAACATTGGTGGGATCAAGTGGTGCGATCAAGTAGTGCGCTGATTATAAGCCGAGTACACATAGCCATGTCCTTGAGTGAGGGCTTAGGGTGGCATTATCGCTGACAGCATAGGTGGCAGCAGTTGGCAGCACATGTGGTGGCAGTTGTTGGTCTGGCACAGGACAAGGTTGTTTAAAGGCAGACAACGGGAACTGCCTGCTTGTGTTGGCAGCATTGATCTAAGGGCTCGCATTGTATGCATCAGTAAGATGAACTGCTTGCTCATTATGTGGCGCAAATCCAAGGCTTCAGACAGCCCTAGCAGTGGGGGGTGTCAACTGCACAACACAGGTGGCTGTTTGTGATAAAACCCTAGCAGTTGAGGTGTAACTGCAGGCATGTGCGTGTCACAGACACACATGGTCGGTTGTGATTTTTGTCTATAAACACATTGTAATGGGGGCCGGGGTGCAGACATAAAAGAGAGTGTATTCTTCTTGTCACGCAACCCTAAGGCTGTGTATTCCTATATTGTGTGAGTGAAGTAAAGGTTGGGAAGATTTCCTATAATCTGTGTGTCTTTTGTGTTGCTGTGTTCATTTATATAAGTCTCTTGGCGTGAGTGTGTGTATTGGCTGACTAAAACAGTGTCTTAGTGCTGCATAAGGTAGAAAAATTCAGAAACGAATTTAGACCCTGTGACACCAATTAAGTTGTTAATCTTAATTCTAACTATATTCTCATGGCATCCCTGTTGACATTGTAGCAAGAAATAGAGGAGATGGCTAGTGCGGTTGGTGATGAAATTTGATGAGAATCTCGCCCTTTTAACAAAGTCGAAGATATCCAGTGGAGTGGCGAGATATCGGGCCGGGCCATTGCCGCAGCCCTGGTGAAAATAGCTGCCACAATCTGAGCTTTGTTTATGGGCCGTGCTTGGGCTTCCACCCCTGTGATCAGGCCCAATCCAAGCATCCTCCGATGGCGGGTGTTGGTGCCAAATTTATAAAGGCAGTTACAGGCCCAGCAAAGATCAGGGCGAAGGGGTTTGGGTAGGTGGGAGAATGATGTGATGAAGCCAACTAACCCACTCTGTCTACTTCCATAAATTCCTTTTTCTCACATGCGTTGATTGATAAATTAATCATTTATGGCTTACTGGGTTTGTTTATATTCTAGAAGGCCGGACAACTATTGATTAAAGCAAAGTCTTTCACCTATCTTCTTAGTTGTTTCCTTCTATATAATATATATATATATATATATATATATACATATATCAGGGCGGCTCAATATAATTGAAGATTTAAAATGAGAAAGTAACAATTCTTAATGAGACTTTTTTTATATTAATATAAATTTTTACTTTGTTTCTTTTATATATATATATATATATATTATATTTTAATTTTTATAATATAAAATTTATTTGTTTTCCAACAAGAGAGATTTATGTATTGAATAAAACTCTATTGATAAATATTTTACATAATTTTTTTTTTATCTTAATAGACAACAATAAAAAAAAATTGATTATAATACGAAAAAAATTCTAGAATTAAATTATTTTCATTGAGTCTTTATAGGGCCTTTTTTATAGAGTTAGATTTTTATTTACTTTAAACTTCTAGTTTCATTATACTATAAATATATAAAATTTGGGACCTTTTTGTAGAATTGAACTTTTATTAATCTTAGACTTTTAATTTCATTATATTATAGATACCAAAAATTTGGGGTTTTCTTTTTAGGTGAGGCTTAAAGTTATTTTGGAACATTTTTATACCATTAGAGTTTTATTAATCTTAGATTTCTAATTTCATCATACTATAAATACCTAAAATTTAGAACCTTCTTTTTTAGGTGGGGGCCTAAAGCAATTGCTTTGTTGGCTTTATGCTTGAGCCCGCCATGATATATATATATATATATATGTGTGTGTGTGTGTGTGTGTGACCCATCATCATTCAGGCTTCGATTCAATGAGGCATGTCAATGCGTCCTAGTGGTTTTGTGGGTCATACCTGTAGGCTGTAGTCTGAGTTGAAGAGAATATTCAATGATCTCCATTACGGTGCAGATGATAACAACCATTACGTGTATACCCGTATATCTTCTAACTATCATCTACACCATCAGAACCAACATGAGTTTTTTTACCTACTCATGTTTTAAAATAAAAAATTTCAGTGTCACATATTTTGTAACTTTTTTATCAAATACATGTTCTCAATGAAGATGTCTTTTTAAAAGCGTTTTTTTAATCTTAGCAGCCCAGCCTTGTTACAAGGGCTTGCAAGAAATTCAACTTGTTCTTTATAAAATGAGACACATCTTAGCAGCCCTATTTTATGTTTTACCAAGAAATACAGAGCACAAAAGTGAGTAAGATGAATATTAGATCTGAACCCCAATTGAAAAGGCCCGTGCAGAATGAATCAACAGTTATCAAGTTCACATCTGCTCAATACAGAAGTAGCAAAAACACATATATAACACAAATCCAACTGCGTAAACTTTCGTGATAATTTTAGTTTTCCAAGCAGTCAAATAATATAACAAGCAGACTGAATGCAAAGTTTTAAGTTCGTCGAGTCAAAAGCAGCTAATATTTCAGCACCAAGAGACCAATGCTTCAGGTCACCCACAAAATGCATTGGATTTGCCACAAGTAATGGTCTATAAGATACTTATCCCTCATTTTTCTTCTTTGATTTCCTTACATCAAAGTGCTCTAAGGAACCCGAAGAGGTAACCTCACTATGATGCCGTCCCGAGTCTTGAGCAGACTGGTCCATGGACCTTGTGGACTCATCAACATGCCTTTTCTTTTTCTTCTTTGATTTCCTTTCATTAGAGTCCTCTAAGGAAGCCGAAGAGATTACCATGCTATGATGTCGTCCCGAGTCTTGAGCAGATTGGTCCAAGGACCTAGTGGGCTCATCCACATGCCTTCCCTTTGGAGGTTTTGATGGCTCCCCAACCTCAGACAAAGAACTTCTATGTCTGCTACTATGCGTGGGGGCTGCATTGCCACCTGCTGATTGTAAGTTTCTTGGCCTTGAACCTTGAGTAGGAGTTGCAAAATGATGCTATGAATTGGTCAATGAAGTTCCTGAAGACCTCTGATACATCTTCTGATTTTGTTTATCGTGTTTTTGAAGTTCAGCAGGCACCGGGTAATGGACAAGGGAAACACGCCGTGAAATCTTCCCAACTGTCAATGAGATAACATTGCTTATTTATAAGCATACGTGGGCAAGAAATCCAAAAAGAAAGACATATTTTCACATGCAGCTTAAAAGATGTCAACTAACATAATGTACCTAAAAAGATGACAAGGTATGACAACCACATTAAATGTAGGCGTGGCTAGCAAGGGAACATGTCTTTATCTTACACGTAGACACCCCATTTCAACTGGAGAACTAGATCTAAGTAACTTTAGTGCACAGAACCTTTGGACTTAAAGAAGCTTGTAAGAATTCATTCTAGGAACCTATTATCCAATATAAGGTGTCCTTTCCATTCTTGTACCATAGTACAACAAGGACACGAGACATTTATAAGGGCATAAATTTGCTCACCAAACCATATCATGCCACGTGTATAAGAAAGAGTGTAGCATCCAAACTACCCATGTTTTCTATGGTCCGAATAGAAGATAACAACCACCCAGCTAGAGTCCAGTTTGGATCCATCCGAACTAGAGTATTGTGACTTGTCCCAAACTGAGTCCTCTGGAGCTTAGATATATCTATCAGCAACTTGGATCTTTTAACTGGCTCAACTATTAGGACTTTAGTCTTTAGTGGAGTTGGCTAATCTATATTTGACAAAACTATTGAGTTGTAATGTGTTCTATTCAAGTCAAGCCTTGGTCCTAAGCCTTGTGATTATCTTAGCATTGCAAGCAAAATGAAGAATTTCTTCTCAATTATGAATGGTTGTAATGGTAGGAAAGGTAAAGTACTTAGATATATTTGGTTCATGGATTCACACACACATTTTATGCATTTGAAAGGTTTTTTAAATCATGTTTATCTAAAAAGTGTGACCTTGATATTAAAAATTCTCATTGCTTTTCAAATACATTTCTTATTGATAAATGAGTAAATTTTTTTATCTTTGTGTGAATTGGTTTGAAGTTAAGGCTTGTTCGAACGACTCTGGCAATGAAGTCGGGTGACTTGTGTGTGGGATCTCGTGGGATCGGTCATTCTAACAGCCAAGTTAGTGTCCTTTCAACATCACCTCGTGGGACCTCATGAGAATGTTTGTTCGAACGACTGTAGTAGTAAGCAACACACCTATTTTCATAAAGGGGCTCATTTAAACGAACAAGGCCTCGTTTGAACGACTATCGAAAAATTATATGAATAGTTTCCAATTTTTATAGGGATTATGCTCTATTTTAACCTAGGACTATATAAAATCTCTAACACAAATTTGAAAGAACTTTTGGGTGCTGCAATATATATTATTCTCCTAGTTCCAAAAGGGTTTGATTTGGCATTATCATTCTTACACACATATATGATCTTTTGATCTAAGAACCCTACCATAATTTTTCCTACATCATTGGAGTACATGCTTGTGGATTTCAAGTAGTGTGCAATCGGTAGAGTTTAAGGTTGCATGGTGATTCATAACTGTGATTGAGGTTGTCTGTTCGTGGATTTGAAGTGGAGGTTTACTTGAAGAGTGCTTGTGGATTCAAGTTTGAAGAGATTCAGAGTAAGAGCAAGGTTTGAGAGACTAAGTCATTGTGTCTACTGCGTCTGTAATCACTGAAGCTATTCTAGTGGATTTAGTGCATCTGAGTTTGTGCCCCCGGGTTTTTCAAAGTAGATACAATTGATCTTTGGTGGTTTCCTCGTCAATAAAAATTGGTGTGTTTGTCTGCTAGTTTTCATTATTGCTAAATTGCTATATTGATGCATGCCACTGTTTTTGATTGCACAGACTAGAACATAAACTCTTACTTAATTGAAGTGATAACCTTAATCATTATTGGGTTGTTTAAAATCTAAGAAGATAATTCTTATTTTACCATTGAGACCTACTCACCACCTTTAGGTCAAATTCAATTCATCCAGATATACATAAGGCCTTTCATCAACCCTATTCAAATATCCCAAAGTGGGAAGCAATCACAATCCTAGAACAATTGGGAACATAATCTCCATTACAGGCGTCCTTCGTGGCCCCATATCCTCCCATGATTAGGAAGTTACCTGCATTCAAAGACGTACTCTCCCCCACGTCACATCTTATATTTAAATCCTAAACCATGCATATAAAAGGTACACAACTTCTTGCACAGAAAACCCTAGCCTTCATGCTGCTTTTCTTTGCTTGTTCAAGCAATATCTGAGTCGACTGTCGGAGAGTCCTTGGCAAGCACCACACCAGTGTCCCATTACACTTCCTAGTATGGTTTTTCTCATTTTGTAGGAAGGCATCTTTTATTTGTAGATCTACACCCCCACAATATTTCGATTTCCAACAAAACAAAGACTACAAAGTCGACTAAAGGCTAAGACTAAGAGATATTTGTCCTAGGGTGAGAATAATTTTGACAAAGCCGAGCATTCGATCTTTTGGGCAATTGTAGACATCTATACAATTGTATATATACATATTATGTACATATGGATATGAGCTCATGAAGTTGAATACTTTGGAGTTGAACTTGGAAAATAAGAAGAAATGGACTCATATTCATATTATGTATACATGAACATGATCTCATGAAGTTGAATACTATGGAGTTGAAGTTGGAAAACAAGAAAAAAGTGAACAACAAAAGTGCATCTACATATTTGACTATTATAACCAAAAAATTGTCGACATGAAATTGAATATTCGAATATCATGAAGCAAAGATCTTTATACCAAAAAAAGTAGAGAATGAGAAACAATGAGAGAAAGAAAGAAAAATTGACCTTTTTCTAGTCACCGCTAGCGGGTCACCATTGTTTGGAAGTGTTGTATAAGTGAGGGGGAGAAAGAAAGAGAAAGAGAGGCCTCGTTGCTCGAAGGACACAACAATATAGAGGCAAGACATGGAATTATTTAGGGCTAAATTGTGCCTTAGATTAGTTGCCTTATATATTTCATTAGTTGATCCGGCCAATTTAAACAATTTTGTCAAATGAGGACTGACTTTTGAGGGAAATAGGTTTTAAGAATTTGACACTTCCGTTCATGATTCGATCAATGAGCTAAGCTTGACTAGCTTAATTTTTTATATATAATATATTGGACCATTTATATGCTTATCGAGTCGAGCTTGAGCCATGTTCAATAAATTAACGAGCCTTAAAATATTTTCAAGCTTGACTTGTTTATTTTGTGAGTTGGTCTCGAAGTAGCCTTTAACTGAGCTGATCACAAGTCAAATTGGAATAACTTTGTTCGTTTTATGACCCTAATAAAATATTTAAGTTCAAAATTAAATTTAGCCACTCAAGTTATTTGAAATCATAAATTTTGTCATTCCAAACAAACTTAAAAATGATGACATACGAAGAAATGTAATGTAAATTGTAAATAAAACCATTTAATTCAAAGAATGTCCAAACATGCCATAAATGTACATGTGTAAAAAAATGGATCCTTGTTTGACACCACCAATAAACTTCATTTAACATTTTCATGTTGATTGAATTTTATTGTACTTGATTCTAAGCTGAAGCTTACCCAACACTAGAAGCTAGACTTGAGCTTGTGCACAAACACTTGAATTGGGACTATGCCTGGCTTTGGTTAGAAGTAATATTTTTCAAGCTGAGTTTAGGCACATAAATTTTTATCTATTTTTTTAATGATAAATAATAAGAATTGAACCTCTAATTCCAATAACTTAAAGATATATGTTAGTACTTTAACCATAATGATATGACGACTTTAACTACATAAATATCGTATAATATTTTCATATTCCCTTTAGATGGGACAAGAATAGGAGAGGAGCCCTACCCACTGGCAACCCTATAAGCATGGTGCAAAGAGTACATTGGAAACAAGACTAAAATTTGATAAGAGATCTTTTAACAGAGCTTTGTTGGGGAAATGGATGTGGAGATATACTAGTGAGGGCCAGTCAATGTGGAGGAAGGTTTTTGTCTCCAAATATGGTGAAGGGAGGGGGGATGTTTTCCTAACGAATTTTAGGGAGGCGTATGGGTGTGGTATTTTGAAAAGCTATTATATAGGGGAGTGAGACTTTTAAGGAGTTGGTGGGCTTTGAAGTGGGAGATGGTTCTAGGGTTCATTTTTGGACGGACCTGTGGTGTTGGGAAAGGGCTCTTTGTGACAAATCTTGCTCATTATTTGCTATTGCATCAAATAAGAAGGCTTTGGTGGCAGAATACGTGGAGCATGAGGTGGGCAAGATGGTTTGGTGTCCTTGTTTCCGGAGGAATTTGTTTGATTGGGACTTGGGGGAGGTGGGGAGGTTAATGGCCACGTTGAATAGGTGCATGGTTAGAAGGGAGATGGAGGATACTGTGGTAGAGAGAGTTAATAAGAAGGGGAGGTTCACAGTGAAGTCCTTTTTCCACTCTTTGATTGGGAAAAAGGAAGAGGTTTTCCCTTGGCACTTGATATGGAAGTCTAAAGTTTCGAAGAAAGTAGCATTCTTTCGTTGGTCGGCAACTTGGGGCAATTCTCACCTTGGATAAATTAAAGAGGAGGGGCTATCATCTTTTTAGTGGGTGTTGCATGTGCAAGATGGAAGACAAGACTTTTGACCACTTTTTGTTCATTATAAAGTAGTTAGCGAGGTTTGGAATATGGTTTTGTTGCCTTTTGGCTATAGATGATGAGTGTTATGGCAACCTCTTTGAGGAAGGTATTCTTGAATTGGTGAGCTAGTAGAATGAGGAAGGATTTAAGGAGTATATGGACGATAATGCCATTATGCCTTGCATGGAGTGTTTGGAGGGAGCAGAGCAGGCGACTCTTTGAGTACGGATTCTTTTCAACGTTTATGATTTTTTTTTTTTTTTTTGGTTAAGTGTAAAGAAAGAATATCAGTTATTTGGATGAATCAATATGAGTTGTCTAAAAAATAAATAAATAAAAAGAAAATATCTATTGAGAAGAATAAAGAAAATGATTTAGAATAATAATCTTAAGAATTTTAATTAAGAATAAGATGGTAGCTGTTCATGGTTTGAATTAAAATTGTGGCCAATAACGTGTTTGAAGTTCATACCTGAAACCTTGATCACATAGCATACTTGACGGAACAATTATTTTTAGTACTGCTGATGTTCGATATGTTTCATCAAGATGCAGTTTCATTTCATAGCCTAAACAGGACCATGCAGGTCCATACATAATTTTAGGAACTGTTTGATAAAATTGAAAATATTAGCCCTCAATTAAATATTCGCCGTTTACAAAATCGCAATTACCAAATTGCAAGGCAAAGTGTTGGAAGAAATAGATAGAAAACAAATCTTAACTCTTAATATTATTTTTGCAGAGAGAGTCTGGTAGGTGTATTATTCTACATTTTCCCGAGAGAACATTCATTCATTCATTTCTTTCTTCTCCACCGACCACGACGATTTAAACGCAAAGGGAATTTTTTGCATGAGCGAGAAGGGCTCTGCCATGACATCAATTTACAGGAATATAAGCAAGATATTATGTGTTCTCGTCATGTCTGAAATCTAAAGCTAGTGCATCGTTTGTCTCAATGATGACCCTTTATCAAACAATGTTTATGGGCATTGCCAATCCTGAACTGAGAGAAAGCTATTCACCATGCCGCTTGGAAGACGGGAGCCTCCAAAGGCAAAATTATGATACAGACTTCCAGCAAGTTCAATTGAGTCTATGATATAGAGACTTTGATACATCTTTCTCATATTGCTAATTTCTTACAGGGACCTAGTACTCTCAGTCTGCTAGTGTCGTTTCAGAACCCAAAAAAAGAACATAATCAAGCAGACACTGTTCTTCCTTTTTTTTTGGTGCTTCTGTTCTTCCTATTAACCAGCAAGTAGATCAAGTAATATTTTAACACTAACAGGGAAATAAGTTGGCTGTACATAGAGATCCCACTTTCAACAGGTTCACCATCAGCACTCTAGTGCTAACAATTAATCCAAGGAGTTTGTCACAAAACTCAAAAGTTATTTCAGTAATGGGCTTATGACTGTTAATAATTAACCAATCTGACCAATATTAACACTCAATTCTTACATGAGGAAAAAGGGGAAAAAAGGAGAGAAGATAATAGCACACTGAGTTTCTAAAAAAAAAATGAAATTAACTTACAATTCATTCGCAATCCACAGGATATAAACGCGGTGTACCATGGTCTCGACCATTAATTACAAAAAATATAAATATATATAAAGAACAGCACTCTACATATTACGAACCCTGGTTGGACGGCAAACATGATTTCTTTTACGAGCATGTTCTTCACTATGGTGCTGTGTCCGGCATGCATATCCATACCAGCAATCTTCCCTTTGTGATGCATCTGGTGGTAGAATCTATAACATGGTACACAGACAGTAACAAATAATACACTAGTTATAGTAAAAAATAAATAATGGATAAAAGATGTAAGATCATAACTAGTAGTAATCAATGAGCACCACCAAGCACCATTGGTTTAATTGAAACATTGAAATAACAATAAATACTCATAATGAATGCAATTCCATGGAAGGCCAAAGGAAGAGAGAACATCTTAAAATGCAATCCCACGGAAGGCCATAACTCATAAGGAAGAGAGCTTGTCTTAGAAAGACCTGTGATGTAAAAACGGAAGAGGGATAAAGCTAGCTGAATTCAATGGTAATAGAACAGTGTTCTGTCACCAACAAGTGCTAGCTTAGTTGGCACTTCCTCCACCTCCCCATACGGGACGTTGAGGGTTCAATTCAAGTCCCCTTTAGGGACAAAGTGTGTGTGTGATTTACCTATCAAAAAGAAAAACGAACAGTATTCTATCTATTTATGACTCAACTTTATCTTCTTTTCTATTTCACACAAACCAACAGGTCACTAAACATGAGTTTTCTTCAATATGAAAGATTCAGATTTTCATTCATGTCAGTTCTTCAGTAATATGGATTACAGCTTTTGATAAGAAACTGCACAGAAAACATGTTGCTAACTCGAGCTTATTCTTTTAAAAACTTAGACAACTGAAAGAACAATTGGCAATTATATAGTGGCATTAAAATTTACAAAGCAAGAATCACTGCATGCAAGTGGGCTCCGCACCACTCAATATATGCCAATTAGGATACTTGAGAAATTATGCTTTATTTTTGAGATCCATAGTGATTTCCATATATTCAACAGATAACATAGGAAGACATTTAAATCATTAGCGCCTATAATCTTTGGCATCAAATATACAGTCCTGCACAACATAAGAAATTATGCGCTAGCTCAAGGCCCAGAAGCAAATTACACCTGTTTTGAAACTTTCCATTCTTATCTCCCTCAACAAAGCCATATGACTATTTAATTCGAATTGTTGCCTTTTTTATTTTAAAAAATTCGTTATTCCCTAAAAGGAAATAACCCCAACAGTTACTATTTAGTGCTTCTCACTTGATTCAATCAAATAAAAAATGACTCTACCACATGCGGCTAAGAGGCACCCTTATAAAGCAGTATGATTGTTTAATTCGAATTGGTGTCTTTCTAATTTAAAAAGCCGTTATTTATTTATTTTTTTCTTTTGATAGGTGTAAATTAGTATTTAAGAACGCCCCCCCCGGTGGTGAACCCATATACAAAAGAGGAGACACAAACCAAATAATTAAGGTTTCGTATCACCCAAAAACTCTAAAAAAGCATCCACCGAGGAAATAAAAGACCTACTATCCATAAATAGAAAATACCCTACTCCATTTATAATTCATACGCATGTTATTGAGTTGTATCAAGAGAGATTTAAGAAAATAGATATCTGGTAATTTAACCTGTAATTTTCAATTTCTTCTGCTATTCTAGGCAATGATCTCCACTATTATTTGGTGAATGAACCATTTTGTTTTTCACAATTAAAAGTTCGGATTTTCTTGCTTTTTAGTGGAGCTAAGTTCACTGATTTAAAATAAATATTTGAAAGATTCCATTCTAGCTAAGCTGCTGTATATTTAAAACTCTTTGTGGACTACAAATCCTTTCTTTTTACTAATTCGTGGGTTGTATGGGTATGAATTCTCAGTTTTATTATTGAATTGGGACCTTAACATTTACATAGGAACCGTTTACCATGCTCCATTGTCATTATAGAACCCTTATTGCTATGTAGCTTGATTAAAATGTGTATTGAGTTTATGTTATTGTCCTATGTCATATAAAATTCATGCTTCTTCTTTCGATAAGTAACTGTTTATATGTAGAAGCCGCCAAGGGGGCGAACCCAAATACGAAAAGGAACTGTACATCAAATTCTCATAACAACCAAAAAACCAAAGAGGCAACGCCTAGGCAATCGCCTTAAGCAAAGCGAAAGGTGACCAAGTGATGACTTTTTTAATTGTAACGTAAGTAAGAGGCATGTCAATATAAAAGAACATATTTGTAGTTTAGAAGTATTATTGTCCGATCTATTATAGTAATAATTGTATTATTATCAAACATAAAACAAGCCTAATAAATAGTTAAATTATTTGAGATGTTGCAAAAAATTCAAAATTTTGGAGAAAGTAACACTTTCAACATATAAAATTTTTAAGTAAGGATTGACATTTCATCTTTTAAAACCAGCCAACTATCATCATTCTTCACAAAATTTGAGCTTGCCCACCATGAAACATTTTCCCTCCATCAACCAAATTGATCACCTATATGGGAAATCTTTCCAACACAGGCCTGCTTTTTTCAAAATTAATTTAGATGTCTATGAGATTAGACCTGTGATGTCTTCCATATTATTAGGACTAGCAAATAAGACTTGCATAGATAACAAAACTTTGAATATTAATCTAGAAAAAATAAACTAAAGCTTAAAATGGTTATATGACTTATATACGTAATATGTAACTTTTAGATTGAACTTTTTAGTGGCACTACAATGATAAGATATTATTTAACATAGAATGAAGTAACTTTATTTTTGTAATATATATATATATATATATTTTGATTATTTTTATCAGTTAGTGCCTTACTTTACTCAGGTTAGCATTTTTTTGTCGCCTCACTTTTCAGACAATATGAACCCTTAGTGCCTCGAGGGCACCTTTCGCTTTTAACTACACTAGTAGGGTCATTTACTCACGAGGTGTTTTTTCATAACAATTTTCTCAATTAATGTAGAAATTTGTTTATGTTTTTCTTAACTTTGCATATGACATGAAGTCACTAAGTTTTCACAGTTTTCCAACCCTGAACATTGATTTCTGACTAAGTGTCCAATGCATTTTCACGTATCTCATATTATCAAAAACAGTTTTTGCAGATACTTTCCATAAGGACCCACCCAAGTAATTGACAATAAGTATACTGAAAAATTCTTGCTGATTAGAGAACATGTAAAGAGTAATGAACAAGCCACACACAAAACAGGAAAAGGAAAACTCAACCATTTATTGATGATTAGATATAAATAGTAATGCTTGAAGTAGGAAATACGCACATATTTTGGCAGTGAAATCCGGAACCAGTACAAGAGGAATGAGACTAATTTGTCATAGCAATCACTGCATCCAAAGAGAGACGTTCAGATGAACCCATTAATAAACAGAATCTAAAAACTACAGATAGTACATGGAGATATAAAAATGCGCAAACAAACCATATTAAAAACAAAGTTCAAAGCTCACAGTTTACCAGACATCATAACTGACCAATGTTACCTGGAACAAGGTTAGTTATGATATGCGGAATGGGAATGCAATACGCTACATATTTTAAATGTGGCATGATAGAGAGTAGACTTATGTACATGCCATAGCTGGAATATAATGGCGTATGTGTAACTATAGGAGCGTATTCTTTGTACGGATGAGTAATGACAATTAATAACACTCAAGTAAATAAGTTTTTCATATAGTTATAAAAAAAATATTATATTAGAACGAAACATGTAAAAATATTGAGATAAGTATACCAATTTATGTTGATCTCTTAATTTGCGTTAGTCTTTTCCTAGTAATTTTCTCTTAAAAAGGAACTTTTATGAAGTCATGAAAGAACTAAAAATAAATTTCTCGGATTGCTAATTTTTTTTGTTTTGGAACGCAAGTGTTCCATGTTTTGGAATGTGCATACCAAAACAAAAATCGTTAAGGTATTAACGTTTTCTGTTAACTATATAATTGACCATCTAGGAGCTATTGCACCTAAATAAAGAAGATGGAACATTCATTATATCATGCACATACTAACATCTTTTTTTTTTTTTATCAATAAAAGTATGGATGTATATATAAAGGCGCCCCGGGGGGGAGGACGGGCAAGCCCATGTACAAAAAAAGGGAGTGGCTACAAAAATTAAAGCCTAAGCTCTCCCAAAAAACTGATATAGTTATCTAAATACATAGGACTAACTTCTTTACACCAAAAGAAGAACAATTTAAGAACATTGTCTTTAAAGCACCAAGGAAGAGTTTCCACCCGCCTCAAAAGTCTTTCTATTTCTCTCCTTCCAAAGACTCCATATAACGCAAAGAGGAGCCATACTCCAAGCAAGCTTTAATTCCCTCCATAACCCTCCGCACCTCCAACCCAAAAAAACCTCCTTAATTGTAGCTAGCATCACCCAACTTAATCCAAACAAAGTGAAAAACAGGGTCCATACTTCTCTTGCCAATGAACAATGAAAAGAATGTGATTCACCAATTCTATTGCCAAGTCATGCAATCATATCTCAAATATACAAGATGAGGAACAGGGTGACAATACATAAGTATCATAGAAATCAGTAATGTTTCACATTAATATTGAAGAAGCATACAAATGAAGGTCAATAGTAAAGCAATTAAACGGATGAAGGTGTACAATTTGAATGTGATTGAAAAAGTTGCTGAGTGCTAAACAGTATGAGATGACAGACCATAAAGGCTGACACAGAATAACTATTGACACTAATTGGTTATAATCTTCAAGAGTAAAAAATTTCAAAGAAGTTTGATATTCAAACTTTCCAGAAAAATTGTCTCTAGAGCTTCAACCACCAGATGTGACAGCAATAAGTACAGCCTCTACCCTTTCTCCTTTTGGAATTTCTAGAATGTAGCAAAAACTACAATGGGTAGATTTGATTAGTGAAAGGATAGTGGTGGTGTTTATACTGAGGTGAATAAACTTCTTTCAAGAAGCATGGGGTGAAGAGGTTTCTTAAGAGGTTTTTTGACTGAATTTCAACAAATGAATCCATGAAGTATGAACTATTCTAAGTCGAGTTGAAGTTATCTCTGTCTGACACCATGTCAAAAACGACCCCCATAGGACAGACTCGGCCCATGCAGGTCTAAATTCCCCCCCCCCCCCCAAAAAAAAAAAAAAAATTTTAGTTTTGCACATGCTGCTAGTCACATGCAACACTCTTATTAATAAACAAAAAGACTGTAAGTATTTTTGACTGAACAAAAGTGTAGTATTTATGGGCAGCTCGTGATGTATTATCTACACTCACTTAAGAAGTAAGCAAACTGGCTCAAAGAAGTTTTAGAAGCCCTACGAAGGACCTCAATTCTGACACTTTTGTTGGAGCAGCTTGACACGGCCAAGGCATGGTGAGCCTCACACTATGCCAAGGCCAAGGTGGGGGTGGCCTGTCATGGGCACCCTTCCAACACTCGTAACATTGGCAAGGCAAAGTCCCTAAGTTGGCTTATGACAACATGGTGCAAGAAACAGTGCATGCCTTAGGCAACCAAAGCCAAAACATTGCATTTGGGTGCAGCTGGGCGCAGTGGCTGGCCCTCTACAGGAATCCGAGTTTGCAAGAAGATGTGTCTCCTCCTGTCAATCTGGGAGTTTCTACTTTGACATATATAAGGGGGTACTCTGTTGAGCTTGGCCGCCCATAGGGGAGCATGCTATCGGCTCAGAGGGCCTTGGCACCATCGGGGGAAGGCATGTGGCTGATTATACAAGTGGCTTTGGGGCATTGTGGTGGTTAGCCCCTCCACCACCACCAGAGGTGGTGGAGATGGTGGCTGTACTTGGTGCATGAAGACCAATCCATGAGCTGGGAATGGCTTGGCACCGTGGGGTAGCACAGATTCTTGCTGGATCATGCGGCTTGATAGCTATTGCTGTGAGCGCGATGATGAAGAGTTGCAGAATGCTCATAGCCTTGTCCCTTGTTAACTCGGTGTGGTCTAGCTCAAACGTGGTAGTTGGCGGCGGTTATTGGTCTGGCACAAGACAGCTTTGTCTTTGGGCAGACAAATGGAACTGCTTTTGCTATGGTAACATGATTCTGTGGCTGACAATTCACTTGGCGGTTGTGAGGGAAACTGCCTGATCAGTGGTGGCAATCATCAGTGGCAACAAATGGCCCTAGCAGTTGGGGTGTAACTGCCACCCATGTGTTTGTCTCAGACAAACGTGGGCGGTTTTGATTGTCTGATTGTCCTTGTATATATATATATATATATATGTTGTAATAGGCTGTTGCAGACATCATCTTCTAGACTCTGCAAACCCTAAGTCTGTACTTCCTTATACTGTTAAAAGAAAGTAAAGGTTGGAACTTGTTCCTGTAATCTGTGTGCCTTCAGTTTGTTATTTCCTTAAGCCTCTTGTGTGAGTGTTTGCTTGGCTGACTAAGTGTATGACTTAGTGCCATCACAAGGCAGAAAATTTTGGTTCAAAATTTGACCCTATGACAATTACTGGTGTGGGATTCTAGAGTGATCAGTTGTCTTGATCAGTCTGTTGACAGCTTTTCAGTTTCTTATTTATTCGAGATGATGGAGGATGGATTATCTTTTCTGGAATTTATGGGCCAGTTGTTGATTCGGACAAACCCCAACAGTGGGAAGAGCTGCAACAAGTTAAGATGATGTTGAATAATCCTTCATGTCTAGGGGGGGGACTTTAATGTGGTACATTTTCCATCAGAGAAAAGGGCTGGGGGAGGATGACAAGAACCATTAAAATTCTAATGAGTTCATAAACTCTATGGAGTTAGTGGACTTCCCATTAGAAAGGAGACACATTCACTTGGTCAAATGGCAAGGAGAACCCTTCAATGTCTCGGCTACATAGAATTTTAGCATCTACGGAGTGGGAGAGTCATTTCTCAGTGCTGCCCTGGAGTGTCTCCCTCGCCTACCAATTTTATTGGACTGTGGGGGTGGGGGGGGGGGGGGGGGGGGGGCTGAGGAGGGGTGAAGGGAGACGTTAAGATTTGGAAACATATGGTTGAAGCATGAGGGTTTTAAGAAAATGGTGGGAAAGATGGTGGCTAGGGTACCAAGCGAGGGGGAACCCTAGTTTTATTTTGGCCAAGTAGTTGAAACTTTTGAAAGAAGTCTTGAAAGATGAAACAAGAATGTCTATGGGAATCTTGCTGTTAAGAAGACTCGTATCCTCCAAGAGATAAAAGTCTTGGATGATAAAGATCCTCTCGTGGAGGAAGATCGGAATAAAAGGGATGAGCTGAAAGTGGAGTTAGGTAGGATTTAGCAAGCGGAAGGAATCAGTTGGCTTAAAAAATTGAGGACTTTATGGTTGGAGGGGGATTGGAATACATGTTTTTTTTCCCACCGGGTAGTGAACAGTCATAGAAGGGGAAACACTACTAGTAGAGTGCCTATTGAGGGAGTTACTTTGGAGTAGGAGGATGCCTTGGAGAGGGGAATTGCTATGTTTTATGAGCAACTTTATTCTGAGACATGTCATCGGAAACCGTTGCTTGAGAATTTGTCTTTTAATGTGCTGGATGAGGAGGAAAGGAGTGGGCTGGAGAAACATTTTACTAGAAGACGAAGTTGGCAGCTCTCAGTTCATGCAAGGGGGATAAGGCATTGGGAGCTGATGGCTTCAAAATGGCCTTTTTTTAAGCATTGTTGGATGGTAGTGCGTTAGGATGTTATGGATGTCCTTCACTACTTCCACTAGCACGGTTCTTTTGAATGGAGCCTCAATGCTTCGTTCATTGCTCTAGTGCCAAAAATAAGAAGAGGGGGGGAGGGTCTCAAAATATTTTTGAGGCCTAAAGTGATAACTTTAAATGAGAATTTTTTTATTAATGAGACCTTTTAATTTTTCTAATATTAATATAAATTTTTTTTTATTCTTTTTGCTTTTTGAGATGCAAAAATTATTACTTAAGTTTTTGTATTCAAGTTTTGCTAATATATCCTTTTCAATTGATAGTATTTTATAATAAAAAATGTAACACAAGCTTGAAATAAAATAAAAAAAGCTAAAAGTATAAAACAATAAAACCTAATTTATTGTTGTTGGCTTCAAAATTTGTATTTGAATTTAGTAATTGATACAAACATTCAACTTCTTCACCTTCAATATAAAACTATAACAAAAAAATGAATATATTAAAATAAAGAATTATAATTAGTAAAATCATTTAAGCAAATTAAGCACAAATATTTATGACTCAACTTATTTTAGTATATATACATATGTGTGTGTGTGTGCGCGCGCGCGCGCGCATGTATTGTAATTGTATACTAATGGCAATATGTTTCCTTCCAAGTAGACACACATGGTTTTTTTTTTTTTTTTGCAATTCATATTTTTCTTATATATATACACACATATATAGTAATTACATTATAATTGCAATAGATTATTGTATTAGATAAGTGCCTAAGGCGTAGTTTGTTTTTTGTCTTGTTTTTGTATTCAATGTAATGTAAAAATATGTATATATAATTATATATTGTAATTGATATATATATATATAGTAATTAAATTATAATTGCAATAGATTATTGTATTAGACAAGTGCCTATGGCGTAGTTTGTTTTTTGTCTTGTTTTTGTTTTCAATGTAATGTAAAAATATGTATATATATTGTAATTGATATATATATACACACACACACACACACACACACACACAATTATATACATCTCTTACTAAAAATCTAAGAATAAGGACTAAAGGAGGTAGAATCCATTTACACTAAGGGAAGTAGAATTCATCAACAGGAGGTAGAATCCATCTATACTAAGGGAGCCGAGGAAGAATCTATTTATTTTTTACACGACAATTCAATTTCCACGACTGTCTATTTTTTTTTTTTATCACATATAATTGGTCAGATTTAAAATTTTCTTTTTATTGGACGTTAAACTTGAGCTTTAGACTCCTAATTGAATTATACTATAGAGTATAGAGTGATAAAATTTGGGGCTTTCTTTAATAAGTGGGGCCTAAAGCGATTGCTTTTCTCGCTTAATGGAGGAGTCAGACCTGGTTAGTGTAAAAGGTTTTTTCTCACTGTTTAAAGTTGTATTGGGGAAGTTAGTGTCAGATAGCCAAAGTGCTGTTGTAGGTGGCACACAGATCCTAGATGCAGTCCTAATTGCTAATGAGTGTATTGAGGGTAGGAAGAGGAGTTTAAAGAAGAACCTTGTATGTAAATTGGATTTAGAAAAAGGTATATGATCGCATGAACTGGTAGTTTCTTCTATACATGCTAGGGAGGATGGGGTTTGGGGAAAAGTGGAGGAAATTGGTAAAAACTGCATCTCTTCAGTTTTATTCTTAGTGCTTATGGACGGATCTTCAACAGGCTTCTTCATAAGCTTGAGGGGTCTTAAACAGGGGCACCTCCTCTCTCCTTTCCTTTTTGTGAAAATTACGGAGGCCTTAAGCAGGATCATGGAGTGTTGGAGGGAGGCTTATTGACAAGTTTTAAGGTGGGGTGTAACGCCCCAAGCCCACTGTCCCAACAACTTGAAAGAGCTCACAACATTATAGCTCAAAAGCTTAAGCCCAAGTTGTTAATAGTAAGACTTGAGGTGTCTTATATTCCAATCATACTACTCCCACCAAACCGATGTGGGGCAAGAGTATCACATTCTCTCCTCCTCAGGATTACACATCCTCGTGGGGTGGATCTCGATCTCCTAGCTGCCCATTAAGCGAACACTCTAGGGGCTTCTACCCTCTGGGAACCTGGCTCTAATATCACAAATGTAACGCCTCAAGCCCAATATCCCAACAACCTGAAGAGGCTACAACATTATGGCTTAAAAGCTTAAGACCAGGTTATTAGTAGTAACACTTGTGGTTGTGGTGTCTTATATACCAATCATACTACTCCCACCCAACCGCTGTGGGACAGGAGTATCACATTAAACACACCCACTATCCCAACAACCTACAGAGCCCACAAACATTATGGCTCAAAAGCTTAAGCCCAAGTTATTAGTAGTAAGACTTGTAGTGAGACTTGTAGTGTCTTATATACCAATCATACTACTCCCACCCAACCGATGTGGGACAAGAATATCACATTCTCCCCCCCCCCCCCCCTTAGGACCACACGTCTTCGTGGGGTGGATCTCGATCTCCCAGTTGCCCATTAAGTGGACACTCTAGAGGCCTCTACCCTCTGGGTACCGACTCTAATACTACAAATGTAACGCCTCAAACCTACTATCCCAACAATCTGAAAAGCCCATAACATTATGGCTCAAACGCTTAAGCCCAACTTATTAGTAGTAAGACTTGTGGTGTCTTATATACCAATCAAACTACTCCCATCCAACCGATATGGGACATGAGTAGCACTAGGGTATCAAGCAAGTTCAAGAATGGAAATATCCCATCTTCTTTTCGCTAGTGACACCATGATTTTATGTGGGCAGAGGAATCTCAACTACAAATTCAAGTAGTGTGCTAGCAGTTTTGGGGCTTAAGGTGAATTTGCGGAAGAGTGAGATCATTTCGGTTGGTGACATGAGAGAGCATAATGAGTTAGCTTGGAATTTAGGTTGTAAGGTGTGCACTTTTACTTCAAATTACTTGGGTTTACCCCTAGGTTCTTCGAAGTACAAGGCAATATGTGACCCCATAGTGGAGAGATTCCAAAAGCATTTGGTTAGATCGAAGAGGAAATACTTATTCATAGGGGACAAACTCACTCTAATTAAGAGTATGTTGGGAAGGCTTCCAATGCATTTCATGTGCCTCTTCCCTATCTCAGTGTAGGTGAAGCAATTGGATAGAATGCAAAGGAACTTCCTATGGGTAAGAATGAAGAAGAAAGAGGTACTCAATTAATTAGAATAAAGCAAGGCATCCAATTATGGAAGGATGCTTGGGAGTTAAGGATTTGAGGGCTTTTCTTGGGAAAAGGTTATGGCATTTCATGGAAGAGCCAAATGTTAGATGGAGGTTGGTTATCGAAGCTAGATTTGGTTATGGGGAAAGGAATTGGTGGTCCAAAGAGGTGGAAGGTCCTTATGGTGCGAGTCTTTGGAAGTCTATAAGAAAAGGTGCAGAAGAGTTCTTCAAGTTCACTTTCATTGTGGTAGGGAGTTGGGGAAAGTTCAAGTTTTGGAGGGATAAATGGTGTGAGGATTTTACTTTGGAAGAACAATTCCCTCATCTTTTTCAAATTTCTTCTAACCGAGAAGCTCTAATAAAGGATTGTAGACTATAGTGAAAACAATTTGTTTTGCTTCCTTGTTTTCAAAGAGACTTCCAAGATTGAGAGTTGGAGGAAATCATAAGTTTAATGACTCTTCTTTATAGTGTTTGCTTGGATAGGGATAAAGAAGATTTTTTTCATTGGAGGATGGGAAATGGTGGGAAGTTTTTGGTGAAGTCTTTCTACTTGCAATTGGCTTGACGAGGAGTGAAGGACTTTCCTTAAAAGTCTATTCAGAGAACCAAAGCCCCTAAAATGGTGGCATTCTTTTCTTGGACCATGGTATGGAGAACTAAGTTTAATGATGAACTAAGTTTAATGAGAGTTGGAGGAAATCATAAGTTTAATGACTCTTCTTTATACTGTTTGCTTGGATAGGGATAAAGAAGATTATTTTCATTGGAGGATGGGAAATGGGGGGAAGTTTTCAGTGAAGTCTTTCTACTTGCAATTGGCTTGAAGAGGAGTGAAGGACTTTCCTTAAAAGGCTATTAAGAGAACCTAAGGCCCTAAAATGGTGGCTTTCTTTTCTTGGACCATGGCATAGAGAACTATTTTGACGTTAGACAACTAGCAAAAAAAAGGATTTTGCTTGGCTAATTATGATGTATGTTGTGCGGGGGGGAATCCATTAACTCAACTCAACAAAACAAAGCCTTATCCCAATTATTGGGGTCAGCTACATGAATCCTATCTTGCAATTATTCTCTATTTACGATCATTCTCTCCGTTAGACTACACATTATTATATCTTTTTTAACTACATCTATCAAAGTTATTTTTGGTCGCCCTCACCCCCTAGCATGACCCTCAATACTAACCATGTCACTCTTTCTTATTGATGCATGTATTGGTCTCCATTTTGTATGACCATACTATCTTAGCCAATGCTCTCTCATTTTATCTCCTATAGGTGCTACTCCTACCATCTCTCAAATATGTTCATTCCTAATTCTATCTTTTCTTGTATTGCCGCAGTTAAGGAATTCACTTCTTTATGCTATAGTTGTCCTTATGATAGTGACCGTTCTATCATACGTATCTTTTATTGTTTCGATATATCGTTTTGTAACTCCTTTCTTTTCTAAAACCCACCATATTAGATCTCGAGGAACCCTATCATAAGCTTTTTCCAAATCTATGAATACCATGTGAAGATCCTTCCTCTTTTCTCTATACCTTTCCATAAGTCTTCGTAATTAGTAAATAGCCTCCATTGTTGATCTCCTTGACACAAACCCAAATTGATTTTCCGATACTGTTGTCTCAAGTCTTAATCGGTGTTTGATCACTCTCTCCCACAGTTTCATATTATGATTCATTAATTTAATGCCATGATAATTAGTGTAGTTTTGGATACCCCCTTTATTTTTGTATATAGGTACTAAAAAACTTTTTCTCCACTCATGAGGCATTTTCTTAGTTATTATGATCTTATTAAATAGATTTGTTAACCAAGACACCCCTACCTCCCCTAAACACTTCCAAACCTCAATCGGAATACCATCCGGTTCTAAAGCCCTACCAGTTTTCATCTTTCTCAAAACATTTTTTACCTCGGACATTCTAATCCTACGAAAAAATATATCTTCAATGTTACTTAAAGGCCTCGTTTGGACGACCGGATAAAAAGGTCGGATCAGATAAGATATGTTCGTATCAGATAGGAAATAAAATCTAATGAAATATTAAATATCCCATTCTAGTGTTTGGAACATACCCAGATAAAAAGTCTGGATATATTGTTCTATTTCAATTCTATATTTAGATTGATATAATTATTAATAAAAATAATAAAATCTTATGTGATATTAAATTTATATTCTTAATAATATTTTTTATGAGATTTTAGAAAAATCAAAATCCTAAAATATATATTTTCAAAATATATGCTTAAAAGTTTTTTAAAAAAAAGTTAAGAATAATAGAAAAATATAGAAACATAAGAGAGGGTTCAACAAATTTAATAATTTATTGGGTATAAGTATTAATAAAAAGGATGCTAATAAATGTAAGAAGTAAAAAAATAGTCAGTATATTCGAAATCTATTTATTAGTCTAAAAGTGTCATCAACATGGATGATAATATGTTACGAAAATTTATATGGGTAACGGCAATAGTGGTTGCTGGAAGTAATCTCCTACATCTTCTATCTTTTTTTCTTGTTATAGGAGAGTGATTGAAAATTTTTATTTTACTTCTTATCCCATTGAGTATGGGAATGGTGGGATTATTTTTATCCTACACTGGTGGGATATAATTATAACTAATCTCATCCTAAGTAAATGTCCAAACATAGGATAAGATATCACTTATCCTATCCTACCCTCTTATCCCATCAAACAAACATGGCCAAAGAGTTTTCTACGCTTACGTTTTCTATATGATTTTCATTCAATAGCTTTTCCATCAACCTTTAATTTTATCATCATTTATCATTCATCAAGACTCTTGAATCTTCACTCTTTATACATTTAATAGTACTAAAATCCTTGGTTTTCCTATCCCTTGTGTTAGCAATTTTATATATGTTCTTCTCTCCATCCTGTACCCAATTTGTTATAAAAATCATCATATGCTTTGTCTTTTGTCCCTCTTACAGCTTTCTTTACTTCCTTCTTTGCATTTTTATATGCTTCTCAACTTGTTTTATTTCTAATTTTTTGCCAAGTTTTAAAACATTCTTTTTTTGCCTTTACTACTTTTTGGACTTCCTCACACCACTACCAAGTTTCTTTACATAGTGGTCCTATTCTTTTTGTTTCTTTGACAAACTCTTTTGCTATTCTTTTAATGCATGTTGTCATTTCATTCCACATTACATTAGTTCCATCGTTTAGATTCCATTGTGTTTATTTTAGCATCTTTTTTTTTTTTTTGATAAGTAAAGATGTATATATATTGAAGATGTGCCCAAGAAAGGCAACAAGGGAAAAGCCCTCAAAAAACTTTACAAAGGTCTTAACGACCCCAAGAAATCAACAAAAGAAGAGACATTGACAGGGGATGCCTCTTGAGCCCAAAAAAATAATAAGCGCAGAAAAGAGTCTTTGAATATGGGAGTGGGAAGCTCCACTTCTTCGAAGACGCGCTTGTTTCTTTCAATCCAAATACACCAAAGTAAGCAAACGGGGGCCAGGTGCCAAGGACTTTTTAATCTCTTCGGGGAGGATGCACCCAGTCCAAGCCAATAGAAGATCCTTGATGGTACCAGACATGACCCAGGAAACACCAAAAAGGGCAAAAATCATGTTCCAACAATTCCAAGAAAAAGGGCAATGGATAAGAACGTGATCCACCGTTTCCTCTTGCTGCTTGCAAAGGTAGCATCTACTAGCCAGAATGAAGCATCGTTTCTTCAAGTTGTCCGTTGTTAAGATGGCTTTCCATGAGGCTTCCCAAGTGAAGAAAGAAGCCTTAGGGGGGGCTTTTGAGAACCATATGAGCTTCCAAGGAAAGAGAAGGCTGTCTAATGTGAACAGACTATTGTAGAAGGAGTGAACTAAGAAAGACTTCTTATTTGGAAGCCACACTTGCATGTCCTCCCTCCCTTCCCTGGCTCGGCAAGTGCAAATGTGACCAAGAAAGGAGCCCACTTCATCTAACTCCCAATCATAAAAGTTTCGCCTAAATGAGGGGTCCAAACAAGCTTGTTCCCTACTCTTTCCAAGTACTCACATACTTTAGCCGCCTTGTTAGTAGCCAGCCTATATAAAGAAGGGAATTTCACCCTAAGCGGAACATCTCCAATCCACACATCCTCCCAAAAGCTGACACGACCACCATTCCCAATGACAAAGCGACACTTATCATTGAAAATCCTCCAACCACTTCTAATAGAACCCCATGGACCACAACCTCGAGGCCCCTTCACACTGCCCGAGCACCAGCCTCCACTGACACACCCATACTTAGCAATAATGATTTCCCTCCACAGCTCCCCCTCGCTCTCCGCAAACCTCCACAGCCATTTACCCAAAAGAGCTGTGTTGAAAATGCCCAAGTCTTTCCCCCCAAGGCCTCCAAAAGACACTGGCTTCTTGATCTTGTCCCAAGCCACTAAATGAAACTTGTTGCGATCCCCTTCTTGGCCCCATAAGAAGTCCCTTTGGATTTTCTCTAACTTCCTACTAATTGACTTTGGCATGAGGAAGAAAGACATGAAGTAGGTGGGGAGATTTGCCAATGTGCTTTTGATGAGAGTGAGCTTGCCTTCCTTAGAGAGGAGCTGACCCTTCCAACCTGCCAGCTTGCTGAAAAACCTCGCCACAACAGGATCCCAAACCCTAGTGGAACGCATAGGAGCACCCAGCGGAAGGCCCAGATAAACCAAGGGAAGACATCCCACTTCTGCAACCTAACGTACTAGCTAACATGTCCAGCCCCTACATCAACCCAACCGGAGTAATACTACTTTTTGAGAGATTGATCCGCAAGCCTGACACAGCTTCAAAGCACACAAGGATACATCTCACAAAACGAAGCTGACGCGCCGAAGGGTCGCAAAATATAATGGTGTCGTCTACAAACAATAGGTGGGAAATAGTGACCCCACCATCTCTTCTGTCCCCTAAATCGAAGCCTTTGATAAGGCCAATCTCATCGGCCCAGAACAAAAAACGGCTCAGAGCCTCCATAACAATCACAAAGAGAAATGGGGAGAGAAGGTCCCCCTGCCTCAAACCTCTAGAAGAGCAAAAGAAACCTGTCGGGGAGCCATTGACAAGGATCGAAAAAGAGACTGTAGAAATACACGAACGGATCCACTTGCTCCACTTGCTCCCAAATCCCATCTTAGTCAGCATGCTCATCAAGAAGCTCCAGTTGACGTGATCAAAAACCTTTTCAATGTCCAGCTTGCAAGCAATCCCTTTCCTTTTCTGCTTTAGCCTAGAATCAATGCATTCATTGGCAATGAGAGCCACATCTAGGATATGACGACCTTCCACAAAAGCAGACTGACTGGAAGAGATGATACTACTCATAACCTTCTTCATCATTGAAGAAAGGACCTTTGCTATCAGCTTGTAAACACTGCTAACAAGACTAATAGGGCGGAAGTCCTTGATGCAACTGGCGCCATTCTTTTTAGGAATGAGAGCTATGAATGAAGCATTGAGGCTTTTCTCAAAGCTCCCTTCTCTGTGAAAGGCCTCAAAGACTGCCATAATATCCACTTTTAGGACATCCCAGCATTTTTTGAAGAAAGCCATTGTAAACCCGTTTGGACCTGGGGCTTTATCCCCATTGCAAGTGTCCAAGGCTTTCATAACCTCTTCCTCCAAGAAAGGAATCTCCAAGTTTGAGGAATCCTCCCCGTTCAATCTATCCAAGCACATATCATCCACCCTCGGTCTCCAACTACGCGGCTCTGAGTAAAGATTAGAGAAGAAATCAACAATTCCTCTCCTAACGGGCCCATCCTCCGAAAGAACATGATCATCGATAACAATGGAGAAAATCTTATTCTTTCTATAGTGAGAAGAGGCCGTCCTGTGAAAAAATTTTGTGTTGCGATCGCCTTCTTTAAGCCAAATAGCCCGAGATTTTTGCCTCCAAGAGATTTCCTCCCTCTTGAGGATCTGCCCAAGCTGTCCCTTAAGCCCTTCTCTTTCATTCCTTCTCGCATCAGAAAGAGGGCCTAATTGATCCTCCCTGTCCAACTCCATCAGATTATTCAATAAATTCTGCTTTCTGATCTGAACAATACCAAAGACCTCGTGGTTCCACTTCTTCAGATCTTTTTTGAGAAGCTTCAGTTTTCTAGCAATCCGGAAACTTGGGGATCCAGAAACTTCATAGGAGTCCCACCAATTCCTCACCAAGTCCACAAAGCCGTCTGAATCAAGCCACATGTTTTCGAATCTGAATGGACTTTTACCTGCACTAAAACCCCCACAGTGCAGCATAATGGGGTGGTGATCAGAGCAAGGCCGTGGGAGGCACTTTTGAGAGATACCCGAAAAAACATCTTCCCAATTATTTGAGATTAGGAATCTGTCCAAGCGGGACATAGCCGTCTGGTGGCCTCCTCTAGACCAAGTGAAATTCCCTCCCTTCCAGCTGTAAGTCCACCAAACTCTGAGAATTTATGAACTCATTGAAACCCCTCATTGTTGAAGTCAGCCTTCCGCCCCCTCGTCTCTCGTCCGGATACCGCACTGCGCTTGAAATCCCCTCCAATGCACCAAGGGACCTGCCAAGAAGAAATCATCGACTGCAACTCTGCCCAAAACGCACCCCTGATACCATCAACCACTGGACCATAGACATCACAAAAACCCCACTCAAGGGAGTTGGAAGCCAATTTGAACTTGCAGGAAATGGAGAAATCACCCACTTTATGCTCAATATCAGTGATCAAGCGGGAGTCCCATGCAACCAAGATACCTCCAGCAGAGTTGTGAGCATCCAGAGCAACCCATTTGATCCATCTTGAACCCCAAATGGAACGGACTAAGCTCCGCGAAACCTTTTCCAGCTTGGATTCCTGAAGACAGATGACTGCAGGTTGCCATTCCTTCAACATACCTTTGATGACTAAACGTTTATCAGGATCATTCAATCCCCTCACATTCCAGGATAAAATTTTTAGATTCATAAGACAAAAATTAGACTGTTTCCACATCTTCCCCAAAGAGAACCATCTCCTTGCTGCCCCCATAATTGACCGAGCAAGATAACTCTTTCAATACCCTTTTCAGTTTCCTAGCTGATTTGTCCTCCTTTGTCTGCCCCGAGGCCTTGCCAGAGCATGACCTTGTTAACGAGTTACTCTCGATAATTTCTCTGAATAAATCCTGCAAACGATCCTCAAAGCCTGCACAAGTGACTCCCAGGAGCTTTCTAACTTTGGCCATTTTTCGGAGCACCCAATCATCCGAGCGTTGATGTTGATGACATAGAAGATCTGCCCTTTGTGTTTCTTGAATCAGATTGGAGACATCAGAATGTTCGGCTGGGAAAACTACCGCCAGTGGGTTATAGTTCTCTGGATTTTCGGAGGCTTCCTGATCTCGCAGCACCATTGCGCCCCCCTGATCACCTGTCAGGAGTTTCATACTCTGAAAAGAAGCAGATTCATCGTCAGCATAGAATGAGTAACCTGCGCCCAGACTATGTTGCAGCTGTTCTGAGCTAAAGTTGCTTTCCAAATACCGAAGGAATTCGCACTCGTCTGCTATACTACTCAGCTCAGACTCATGCCCGTCCGAACTGTCCTCCGCCTGTGCAGCCGCCTGTGCTGGTTCTTTCCCAGGATGTCCTGGTCGCTGCTCTGTTCCTATGTCAAGGATAGCTTCATCGCTGCTCTGTTCCTGCGGCAATTCTGTGCATTCTGGATGATGAGCATGAGACTGAACGTGGTGATCCCCGTGAGCAGGAGAGTGACCCGAGTTGGTCTCGGTTAAAACTGATTGGGCCCCTAGAATTTTCCCACTCCTTTGGGCCAGGTTAAGACTTCCATTTGCCAGCCCTTTGATAACAGTCCTTGAAGGAATTGGTTGGCCCCTTGTTTTTATAGTAGCCCATCTCTTCTTGCCTTGACCCAGACCACGCAGCCCACTCTGGGAGGTATTGGAGAGGCCCTGATCCTGGCCCGATCTTTGCGGCCCAACTTGTTGAACAACAGGCTCTACAAAATTGGACTGACCCCTTCCATTAATGGTAGCCCGTCTCTTATTAACATGGCCCAAAGTGTGCAGCCCAGAAAGGGTGTTAATAGAGAGACCATGAGACTGGCCCAATTGCTGCGGCCCAACTGAGTGATTAAAACGGTGGCCCTTAAAGCCCCTGTCTCGTTATTGTGGTTGCCATTGTATCCAGAAGGTTCCTGTGCTGTGTCCACCTACCCTCCAGAGAAGATGGGATATCCATACCTGCTACTGTCGTGGTGTCACCATCAAGCCGTCGCCGAACGCCCATGTCAGGGAGACGAACTCTCGTGGTAGGTCGTCGCAGCCCGTTTTCAGGAGATCGTGTCCTCGCATCCAGTTGTCGCATCCCTGTGTCAGAATGGCTCCTCACGATCGAACGCGCCTTTGGCGCGTGGGCTCGCCGCGCTGCCTTGGTCCTGTTCTTTGTGAACACTGCAACTTCCGGCCGTTGGGGCTCTGCTACGACACACCTCGGACCAGTCTCCGACCAGATCGGGATTGTGAAGGACCAGTTTCCGCACTTGATTGAGACGGAAGCCGGAACCTCTTCCGGCCGGCTGCGAATCAAGATTCTCGCCCATCTCAGATGCCGGCGATCGGCGGTGTCGTTGTCCACTGCCACAAACTGGCCGATCCTGTTCCCTAATGCCCTGAACACCTCCGAGCTCCACAAGAAGGCCGGAACTCCCATTAGACGAACCCATATGAGGCTGTCAGATTCCTTGTCCCGAGTAGCAATCCCCACGGTGACCAAGGCTGCAACGTCAGCCGGCAGACCTTCAAAAGACCAAGGAGTGCTGTGGATCCTATTGGCCTCCTTTTCCGACGGGAGTTCGAAAAGGAACCAGGTTCCATGAAGATCGAGAACCCTCAAACCTGCTTGGATTCCCCAGTTTCAGCGAGCCCAAGTTTCGACCTTGCTTCTGTCTGGGACTGGGGTGCCTAGATCACCGAATCTGCCGATCAGACATCGCCTGAGAAAATTAAGGCGGCTTTCGCACGACCCCAAATGGACCACCAGATCTTCTCGAGCTTGTGCTGGGTTCGAATCCACCATAACTGGATCCACAGGCCATTCTACAAGTCTGCTAACCTTTAGGTAAGATTCTTTATGATTGTTTGTTATTTCTGGTTTAGATAGACCCAAGGATCTAAATAGCTGTGAGTAGATTAACCATCCTCCTCCCGATGGATTTTCCGGCAAAAAAACAAAATGAGTTCCTTGCGACGTACGGCCTTCGATCCTTATAAAATTCCCTCTCTGGTTTGATCCTTTCCAAAGAAGAAAACTTCTGTTATGACCATGTACACCAATCGGGAACACTATTCGTCTACTTCCTCTCGAAAAGGCTTCCAGAGTTTGACAAATCCAGACCAACTCCCATCGTCGTAGCCATAACTTCCGGACTACCCCTTTGCCTCGTTCAATGATCTGGAAGAGTTCTCCAGACGGATCCACGTCGTGAATAATATCAAAAGATTTGTCCCCAATTTGAGCAAACATCATGAAGCATTATTTTAGCATCTAACTTTTAAATTGCTCTACTTTCTCTTCTTCTAAATTCCACCATCTTATTCTTGATTATTTTCTTTTTTATATCTTTAGTCTTTTGTACATGTCTTTTAATATATATGTCTAAAACCATTAGACTATGTTGTGAGGTTAGGCTTTCTCCCGGAATGGTTTTATAGTCCTTGCATAATAGTCGATCTATTCTTCTAGATTTGACTTTTATTTGATTCACTTTTAAAGGTGATTAAATATTCATCTCTCTTTTTAAAATATGCATTTGTAATAATAAAATTATATGCAATTGCAAAATCTAGTATTATCTCCCCAGCATAATTCCCATCTCCAAACACGTAACCCCCATGGACCATCTCATATCCTCCGCAATCTTTTCTTATATACCCATTAAAATCACCTTCCACAAATATCTTTTCACTTACAGGTATGCTTTGAATTAATTCATCCATATCTTCCCAAAATTATGTTTTAATTTGTGCATCTAATCCTATTTGAGGTGTATACTTGCTAATTATATTATCTCCCAAGACAAGTTTTATGAGTATTATCCTATCCCCTTTTCTAATCACAGTTAGAACTTCTTTGAGATCCTTATCTACTAGTATCCCTACCCCATTTCTATGTCAATCTTTTTCAGTATAATAAAGTTTATATCCGATCCTTTCAATTTTCCTAGAGTTCTCTCCTACCCATTTAGTTTCTTGTAAGCATGTTACATTCACCCTCCTTCGAATCATAGTATCAACTAGTTCCATCCCTTTTCCTGTTAATACTCCTAAATTCCAAGTTGCTAATTTGAGTCTATTATTATTTTTTATTGCTATTATTTGTATTTTTATTATTATTATTATTTTGAACTAACTTCTTTATCCAAGCTCGTCCATCAAGCCGCAGAAACCCTTGCCTATTTTCATCGCATCTGAGCGCCAATATAACACCCCTTGCCCAGAAGTTGGATCTGTTGAAGATATGGTAAGTGACTCGAGTTAATTGTAGTGTGAGGCAAGTGTGGAGACTAGTACCTCTTTGTATTTTTTGGTGTATTTGTAAATAGAAAGAGTAGGATTTTTTAAGAGGAAGTCACATCCATTAGTAGTTTAAACTTTAAAATATATAAGTAGCCGAAATCTCTTTACTTTTGGGTAATTGAATCTTGCCTTTCTTGCATTGATACTTTTGTAGCATTTTTGGTGGGCTTAAGCCTTTT
Organism: Nyssa sinensis; assembly: GCA_008638375.1. Classification (NCBI taxonomy): domain Eukaryota; kingdom Viridiplantae; phylum Streptophyta; class Magnoliopsida; order Cornales; family Nyssaceae; genus Nyssa; species Nyssa sinensis. The sequence goes on from CM018048.1 coordinate 56,035,345, forward strand.
TTTGTAAGCTGCCCTTTTTCTTTTGTAAGTATTGCGCCTTCATTTGTAAATTAAATCATACTTATAAATAAAAAAAAAGAGACTCATTTAGTATTTTTGATGTGCATCAATTATATTGTTAGCCCTAAAGGTTTTCAACTAAGGGCATCTCAATAATTTTGATGATCATAAAACATAATCTAATGGACTAATGTTTTATCCAAGTAATTACAAATAGGTCATCTAGGTCAAAGAAGATTGTTGACCAAGTAAATGACAAAAGTTCATCAAGCTAAAAGATTCTACTCAAGAATATGCTCCAAAACAAAGATCAAAACGAGTGAAATGTTCTCATGATAATTCAAGCAAATTTGACATGCTTAAGCCCAAGGATTCAAGGGAAGGCTTTCATTTTTCTTATTTTGGGTTTTGGGTTTTGAGTGACGTTAGGATTAAATTGATCATTGGTCGTCAGCTCTTACTATTTAAAATGATCATCTAAGAACTAACCTCAAATGATTTTTCAAAACAAAACATTGCCATAAGTTTTGAAAGATCAAAATGTTTTGATAGAAGTACATTAAGAAAAATAAGCTAGAAGACACTCACTGTCAAAACCAGAAGACTGATTCATAAAAACAGTCGACTGATTGATGTCTTTCAAAACAGCCTAAAGACTTACTATCCAAATCAGTCGACCTCCAAGGAGATTCAGTTAACTGTCTTTTATAGGCGAAATTAGTGTACACTGTACAACAAAACCAGTCGACTAATTCATACAACCAATTGATTGAGTGACTATTTGATAAATTGCTTGAGCACACTGTCCAAATTAGTCGACCTAAAGGAAATATCAGTAGACCACTTCTCAAAGGCAAAAACAGTGTACAAATAGAACCAGTCGGCTGATCCTTAGAACCAGTCGACTGATTGTTCTTAACTAAATGAACCTCAAATCCTTTAGACAAATTAGTTGACCTAATCAATCGACCGATTGAAAACAACGAACATATACTTTAAAGGGCTACACATAGAGGTTCTCTGGGGCTTTCTAAGCCCTCACTTAAAAGCTTACACTTTCACATCTTGGTTATTGACTTTAGATTTAACATCTTCCAAATCTAAATCTGAAAGTTATACTCGTCTTAAATACTCAAAACTTATACCTGATCTATCTATAGAGAGTGAGCATCTTATTGCATCAAAACTACCCTAGAAGAGAGTGCTATTTGGTAAACATCTTTGTATCATCTTATTGCGGTGAGAGTTGTGGGTAAGTGCTACCGATGAGGCAAAATGGTATATTTTGCTAGGATAAGAGGGATGCAATTTTCGCTTTGTAAATGTTTGGTCTTCACCTGAAAGAGGTCACATTTGTGGAAAAACTCAAATGGGGATACTTAAGTTGAGGACATAGGAAATTTTCCAAACCTCGTAAAACTGCTATGTCTCTCTCTCTCTCTCTCTCTCTCTCTCTCTCTCTCTATTGTTTATTTATTGTGCATTTACAGCTTTCATCTTTTAAGATCCAAAAAGAAACCAATATTTGTAAAATACCCTACTTCACCCCCCCTCCTTCTAGGGTAAATATCTGGGCAACATATATATATGAAAAAAAATCTAACTTGCATATATGTGTCCCAACAGTTATCATCTCAGCATGATTCAGTGGCATCCTTGTTCGATCTGCAGAGAAAGAAAAACCACTTCTGAATAAACTGATATTACATCTTCAACAAAGTTTAAAATCCTGAAAATATTAGATATTCAAGCATATTGTAGACAACATTGATTGACAAATAAATGTGATCAATCATTTAGGAAAAGAAAAATAAAAAGAACAAACATTTGAGTTTGGTTGACACACACTTGATTCTGAGAAGAGAGAGAAACAGAGAGTGCATCATTCACAAGCACAACATATCAATGGCAAAGAAATCAATACAAAAAAAAAAATTTGTAGTTTGGTGGTGACACCTGTGAACAAGTGAGGATTGCAATTATATTTAGTTGGAATTTAAGATGAAGTTAATTTTTGTAAATCATCACGACAATTGAATTATCAGCTTGAAATATTGCTTCAGACCAGTAATCTAAATCTACAAGCATAGGTAGTGATAGAATATTTGGGATAGTAGTATATTTGAGTTTTTTTTTTGGTTAGAATATTTGAACGGGCACTTTTGTATTTTTAGTTATTTCAATAAAATAAATAGATGGAAGGTAATAGGTATAGGAATTTTTTTTGTTGATCAGTAAAAGGTGTAATAAATGCACCCAAGGGGGGCAAACCCATAATTACAAAAAAAAAAGGAATGCCACAAAAATCAAAGCCTAAGTTCCCCCAAAAAAATCTATAAAAAGTGTCTACATACAAAGGGTTTGCCCCTTTAATCCAAAAGAAAAGTAACCGCAAAACTTTATCTTTGAAGCATTAAGGAGATAGCTCTATCCCTTCAAAATGTCTCTTGTTCCTGTTCTTCCATAAGTACCATGTAAGACAAAGGGGACCATCTTTATTATTACCGATAAAAAAAAAAAGACAAGGGGGCCCAACCTTCAAGCAATTCTCTTGTCCTTTCTCACCTAGCTACATCTCCAACTGAAAAAAAAACTCCTGAATAGTGGCTGGCATTACCTAACTACACCCGAAAAAAAAAAAATCCAAGCTCCAAGCATCTTTCGCCACCTTACAATGAAGTATGAACAAGATCAAGAAGATGATTCACCGTCTCTTCTCATTCCTGCACAAACAACGGTGGGAAATTGAAATCCTCTCCTCCAAAGGTTATACAAAGTTAGAATAGCTACCACGCCACTGCCCAAGCAAAAGACACCACTTTGTTTGGAAGCCGGGACTTTCAAATCAATCTCCACAAAAAAGGCCTCTCACTCCTTCCCACCAATTCCTTGTAGAAAGAGTGAATAGTAAACTTCTTCTGTTTGTCCCACTTCCAAATCATTACATCCTCCCTTCCCTCCCTCAATTCATGTCTACTCAACATCTCCATAAAACCCACCACCCTCCTCCAACTTGCAATCATGGAAGTTTCTTTGAAATATAGGACTCAACACTAAGTTGCCACCCTCGAAAGCAACACAATCAACAACTCGGACTTCTTTGTTGGTTGCTATGTTAAACAAAGAAGGAAACCGCTCCCTTAAAGGCTCATCACAACAACAAACATCCTCCCAAAACTTCACCCTTGACCCCACCCCCACCTCAAAGTTCACAAACTGCTGAAATCTTCCACTCCCGTCCTTATAGACTTGCATACCCCACAACCATAAGCCTCAAATACCTCCCTCAAAAACCAGCCCCATTTTGCACCCATATTACATTGCCACAACACGCCTCCACAAAGCTCACTCTTCTATCGTGAACCTCCACATCCACTTCCCCATAAATGCTTTATTGAACAACTTCAAATCCTTAAGAATATTCTAACTTTAACAAGCTACAGTTTTGGTGCATGGCTGCTGCCTTTGTTTGGCTGTTCAGATACAGTATTTGGTGTGTGGCTGCTGTTTTTGGCTATTGTTTTCTTTCACCCTTCTATTTGGTGCATGGTTACTGTTCATCCTTTTTTCTGCCATTTTCTGCTCTTTATTTGGTATGTGCCACTTTTCAGTATCTTGGTTAGATTTCAGAGGTGTTGTTTTAGCTACATTGTTGCATTCAAAATCTATTTTGGGAATTTTTCTGTTGGTTAAAGATGCCCGGCGTTAGTTCAAGTTCTATTGGTGGTGGCAGAAAAGATACTAGTCATGTAGGGGCTCTGGGTGACAATCCTTCACTTCAGATTAGTTATGTCCGATTGGATGGAATTAATTATCTTGCTTGGTCACTGTCTTTTTTGTTGTCAGTCCAAGCCTGTGGATTAAATGCGTACTTGATTGGAGATGCTCATAAGCCCAAGGTAACAGATGCAACGTATCATCTGTACCCTCTCTTTTGGTGTTCTAGGAAAGCTTTTTCCTTTGTTAGTTAAGTAGTGTACTCAAAATTAGTTTGTTTGTGTGCTTGTGAGTTTTCCAAGCACAAACGAAACTCTTACCTTAATATTAATAATAAAAGAACAAACATTTCATCAAGGAGAAGCTAAATGAAGGCTTAATCTACACACTCTTTGTAAAATCAGAGGATCAGTTAACTAACATATTCACTAGAGGGCTTCGTAGTCCAGGTCTTTCATCCAATTGTATGCAAGTTGGGCATGAGAAATATACATGCTCCAACTTGAGAGGGAGTGTCAGAATATTCGTTATAGGCCTCACCTAACAGATTTAGCAGAGGAGGATCAAGTGACTGTAGTTGAACATGGGTTGCAGTTGTAGTCCATGGGTCTTATTTTTTAAATATTTGAGTGTTTTATGCCAAAATATTTAGAAAGGTATTTTTTATTTTTTGTTATTTCAATCAAATAAATAGATAGAAGGTGTGGGAATGTGACAAAGCATTCCACCCTATTATGTAAATCTTTGCTCTCCTCTTCTCTTCTCCTTCTTCTCCTCCATCACAAATCCAAAATCACATTGAAGTTAGGGTTTTAAGGCTACGAAAGCTGTAGCAACAAATTCCTACAAGCGGAAGAGAATAATAAAGAGAGAAAATTTTGAGCAACACACCCTTCAATTAGATGACTAAGCCCTAAAATGAACAATGTAAAGAGACTAACAAAATAGATTAAAATTGTAAAAGGAAAAAATAATTGATTTCTATTATTAAACTGCAGATAAAGAACCCAAAAAATTACCAATTTCTCTGTTGTTCAACTTTGTAACCCAATCTGAGATAACATCCTGCAATGTTCTCCCCATTTGTCTGATACACCTTTCTGTGATCTAAAAACCACTAAAATGTAAGTCCTATCAATCCATTAGATGCATCAAAATATCTAACTGCCAAAAGGAAAAATCCATACATCCTGTTCATGTCGATTCTTTTCATGCGCCAAATACGGAATTCTAGAGATAGTCCTGTTCCCGGATCTGCACAACATGCAAATATCATATTTCTTTACACAACACCCCCGCACAATACAGGCTAAGAGGCATAACCACAGACAAATCACTTTTCCAGCAATAGTAATATTCATATTACAAAAATGGCCTTTAGTTAGAGTCATTACAAGACTAACCATTTTCATGAAGCCTATGTTCACTAATCAAATAACATGAATTTATAATAAAAAAGGGTCATCAGAGAACATACATACATACATATAGCCAAAGGTATCAATCAATGCAGAATGGCCTAGGAAAGGTAAGAGAAATGCCATGAGAAATAAGTCCTTTTGTTGAAAATTCCAGATTTTTCAGTGGAAAAGTAAAAAATATATGCACTTTGGAGGCTGGATTTTGCTCCATACAAGTTAGGGCTGTTTTCTTGTTGACAGTGAGGGCCCCAACTAGTTTGAACCTTTTCAGTTTATTTATTGTAAAGACAAACCAGCCTATCAGTAGTTTGCTTTTCTTACAAGTGTTTTTGAGTTGAAAATGAACCACCACACTCAATCATGTGCCTACTTAACAACATTATTTTAAAAGCCAGTAAAAGCTCGTGTTCACCTAAACAAGTTCTTGGGTTACCAAACAGCTCCTAAGAAAAAGGTGAATGACTTAAAAGAAAGGCATACTAAAAACAGCAATTGACATTGAGGCAGCAAAGAAAATGAGAAAACTAACAAACATTGTTAAACCAAGATAAAGTTTGTCACTCGTTCACATGATGAACCATAAAATCGATACTTTAGTAAACAACAAGGATATTGCGATACCAAACATTACACATCAAATAATTTAGTTTTGGGAAGAACAATCACACTCTCAAAAAGAATGAAGAAGCAACCATGGAGAACATGGAGAAGTCATGCTCTTGGATGATGTTTTTAACAAATTGTGCAACAAATTCCATCGGGTGATCAGGTCTGTTTGAAAACAGACAAATCACCTATTTACAGAGCACTCAAAAATCAAATGCATGAATTTGGTTCGAAGAAATGAGATAAAAAAGAATTCGAGTGAAATGTCATATCCCAGACATCTAGTGATCAGGTGATCACTCAGAGAAACTCAAAACTTGAAGTAAATATGCATGGGGAATAACTTCGGCATATTCTCGACATTGCTCCGTAAGTCCCCCATTAATGGCCTCAACAACAACAATAATGTACAACAAACCCATGGAATATTGATGAACTATAACTATCATAATGCCTATGAATATATAGCATCAGAAATCGAACTGGAATTTCAGGAATGGTAACTTGAATGTGCCTAGGAATCTTTGATATTTACATTTAGCCAAATATAAATTGAAGGCACTTGTAGCGAGCGACATGGCTCAATTAATGACATCTGTTGACATGCAAAGAATATATAAGACTTTGATTTAGCTTCAAGTGGAACCTTTTTTTGGATAAGTATTCAAGTGGAACTTTTGCCATTAGGTTGGTGGTTGAAATTGACAGAATCGGGGCACACTTTTGTCTGATGTGGTTTCATTACATTATCTCAAATTTTATAGTCTCAAAAAGCAAAAACTTTGAAAGGGATTTATGTATGCCTGAACATGAATATCTTAAACTATTCTAGGGGGTGCCATGAAACCGTTAAGCACAGAACAGTACTTAAAGGAGTGGTAGTTTTCCAACTAATCACTATTGAAGGTCTTAGAAAATAAGGAATATTCTTCAACAATACGTGGAAGTTCCTATCAAAAAGAGAAAAATTATATGCATACTACAGATGAGAATAACAAAAACAGTAAAGCGTGAGAATGCCCTAACATATAAAATGGTGGGAATTGGTAACATCAACCAATTATATGATATTGGCTACAATCCACAATTGTGCCCATATAATAAATGCACAAAAATGAAGGCTGGGTAACTTCAAAACCAAAAAACAGAAAGAAGGTTTCCTTGTTTGCTGTGTTGCCCTCCCAGCCTCAGAAAAACAAGTTATTCATTGGGAAGTAAGATATAGAGCTTACTGGTGTGAAAGTCTCACGACTGCACACTGGATGATAGTCACTTCCAACAACCGTTTGAGCATGCCAATAAGCACCACAAAATGCTCGATCACAGCCTAAACCTGAAAGAGAAAGTAAAGTTTGATATCCTTAATATTGAGAACAACTTTAATTGACCTCACTGTATCAAGTTTGTGATTTTAAGCTTCCAAGCTTATTCCACAATGAAATCAACTAGGCAGCACGATGGAAAACCAATGATTCTAGCCTTAGGGAATTTATTATGCACGATGAGTTAGTTATCCAAGCCCCCAATGGACAGGGAAAAATTAGCCAAAACCGTTGTAGCAGTGATTAAAGTGCTGTCATGGCACCTTAAGGGAAGTTGGGATTGAGGTTAGGCTAAGGGGTTTGATTGTAATCACAAATGAATAAAAAGAAGAAGAAAAGGTACTCCGCAAAATTAATCGACTAGAAACTTGTATACTCCCTCCATCCCAATTTAAAAGTCACTTATTCTATTTTGGGATGTCTCAATTTAAGAGTCCTCTTTGAAAAGTCAATGTATAAATTATTGTAAAATTTTCAAATTACCCTTTTTACCAATTTAATTTGAATGTACCACTCAATGTGAAAGGAGGTTATTTTTGTAAATTTATACTCTTATTCAAGTGAGAAAGCATTAAATGCTTGTAATCCTTAAAAAGTTGGTTTTCCCAAAAGGGACTCTTTTTATGGGACAAAGGGAGTACATTTTTTTAAAAATATCCACGGTTCCAATCAGCAATACTAGACCTCACTCTCTAGGACATACTTGACTTTCTTCAATTGTTAGAAGTCATTAATTTTGAAGTGCAGAAAAACACATTAACCATCCCAATTTCAAAGAACATTACAAGTGTTTATATGCTTTATACATAATTTTCTCTTGTAAAAGAGATTTGAAAAAAAAAAAAATAAAACCTTGAAACTATATATACTTGTGCAGAGATGGTATACTTGTGAGGAAATTTTAAGGAAATGAGTAATATCTATTAATTCAACTCATCAATGAATTTTGAATCTCATTTGATTATTAGCTGTAAGAGGATAAATTTTAAATAAAATTGAAATCAAAGCCTATGAATGAAAGCTACAAGCAAGCATATCTTTAGCATGCTTTCAAGAGCTAAATCAAAAATCAACAGAAAAATATGACTACAGATTCAACAGAAAACAAATTTCAAAAAAATAAACACAGAAGAAGTATGTTGACAAGAATTTACAATGTTGTGGTACACTTGTATTGGTTCTAGAAGGCATCATTCCTCCGCATGCATGACATTGAAGATGGATAGTGTTCTGGTTGCATTGGAACCCAGCAAACTCAATGCCTGAGGGATGCATACAAGTCGGTAGAATAAAAAAACAGAATTCAAGACAGCTTAAAATTCTAAAATGAAAGAAAGCATAGGAAATTCCTTGTGATCAACTATCATAATTCAAAAAATTGCATCCAATCTCACAGCCAAATATTCACAATACCAAAAATTGCATTCAGTGAACAACACAAAAGGCATATAATTAACCATGAGAAAATGTATAAGATTTTCTAAAGAGAGTTGAAATTGATGGATGAAAAAATTTAAATATAATCCATATCACACATCTGTTAGACCGAATTAGTTGAGAATAGCATATCATATGATTTGATAAGCAGCTAATTACCACATTGGGGGCATGGAAGCTCCACATCACTCCTTTCCTCATTTGGTGGTGAGCGTGCCCTCTTCCGACGAGGCTTTTTTCCAGTGTTAATAACCTGAAATCAAATATAAGAAAAGAGTTTAGAGGAATGTCAAGGTATATTATTTTAAGCAGTTTCTCCAGTATATTCAACCAATAATGCAAGTGCAGATAGAGTAAACAAACTAAAAAGCTGCACAAGCAGCTACATAATATTTTAAAGATACTTCAAAATATCAAACAAATTAGGACAAGAAAAAAAAATGCATGTAGTAGTGACTGAAGCATGATAGGTATTGCTAGAAAAGTTGCACCAAGAATGGGTAAAAGAAATTTGGTTAAATGCAATTTTGGGAGTTGATGCAAATGCTTCATAATTCTTCTTGTTTCTTTTTCCATCTTGTTGATATATATGATACACTGCAGATACAGTAAACAAACTATAAAGCTGCACAAACAGCTACATAATATTTTAAAGATACTTCATTCAATCATACAAATTATGGAAAGAAAAAGAAAATGCAAGTAGTGACTGAAGCATGATAGGTATTGCTAGAAAGGTTGCACCAAGAATGGGTAAAACAAATTTGGTTAAATGCAACTCAGTGAGTTAATGCAAATGCTTCATAATTCTTCTTGTTTCTTTTTCCCTCTTATTGATATATATATATATATATATATATGATACACACCCACGTTTCACTAGGGACTGGACATTACTAATACAAAACCACCTTTAATATCTCAACAAGTGGATTGAAAATATATGAAACTTTATATTTATGACTCAATGATTGTGATGGAAGATTCAAAATAGTAAAGTTAAAGGCTGATTCTCCGCTTCTCTTAAAAAAGCATATAATTAAAATTTTAAAAATTATATTTTTCAAATAAAGGCCTTTTTTGGTCAAGTTAAAGGTTTTGTTTCTTATCAAAAAAGAAAGAGAATATATATTACATGCAAAGTATGCATCAATACATTTTATTCACCTCTGACTGAAGAAGTGCAGAAGGCATTGACTCTTAACTCAAATAAACCGATAGTCAATATCACAAATAGAAATTATGATTTTGGAATATTCTTCTGCATTGATGTGATTTAAAATTGGAGAGAGAGTCGGGAAAATATTAAATATAATTCATTTAAAACCCAATGGTAATGGGCCAATGGCAGTGTCATGCCAGATATACTTGAAAAGCAGCAGAAAGTTTTTCAAGGAGCAAACAAAATGGGATGTACCATTAGACAAGACCAGATCACGTTTCAATCACTCAGCACATCGACCATGAGAGTGTGCAACCCACAACCCATTCTTAGCAGTGAAATTTTCAGGTTTAGCAAGATAGACAATTGTTTGGTAGTTTCCTGTGGAATAACATAATCTAGAGGAGCAAAGTCTACTTTTGCTCATGGCTCTATACCAAATGTGCAACCACTAAGGAGGTACAATACATAACCAAAAGGAGGAAGGATCATTAAGAAGAATTAGAGAATATACAGAATAGTTAATTAAACAAGAGAACAATGGGGAGAGACGTTTGTCCCTCTAGCTCCAAGGATACACACTTACAAAGAGGTTGGATGAACTCTCCAGACCTTTACAGAATGCCTCATTATACAGCATCACTATTTATTTACTCTATGCAAAGAACTATTTACTTCCCACATTATTTCAGTACATCACAATGCAATTATTACTTTATGTCACAAGCTTTACTTTATGTCATCATCCACACTTTATGTCACGATCTATTATAACCATACTAGTTATAAAACTCCAACAAGATTAACAAGTAAACAATATTGACAACCCAACCACGCTTCGTATGCTTAGCCATTGGGATCAATGTCATAATCAGAGGATGAAGGGAGCTGCCAAGAGTAATGTGTGTGGCTTGTATTTATACGGCCCAAGGTGCACACGGCAAATTGGATGATTTGGATATGTGTCATCAGGACTGTTGAGAGCTTGATATACATTGTTGCCCCATTCTCTAACAGCTTAAGCTTTTAGAGTAATTGGTTGTCTAACATGGTATCAGAGCCTTGGTTATGAAAGGTCTTGGGTTCAAGTTTCTCTATTTGCATTTATTCCCTGTTTGCATTTGCACTCTCTTCTCCTTTGCATTTGTCTGTGGTATTTTTACCTCTTCACGTGCGAGTCTGGGGTTGCACGTGAGGGGGAGTGTTGAGAGCTTGATATACATTGTTGCACCATTTTCTAACAACTTAAGCTTTTAGACTAATTGGTTGTCTAACAAGGACAGTTAAGAATCTTTTGAACATAATACAGAAGATAGATATTGAGATTGTACCAGTCAGAAGTCTCTTTGTGGTGCAGATCTCTAGGACAACTGCAGGACCAATGCCATTAACCATACACATATGGAGCCTTCTCTAATGAAAGATTCTTGAATCTTGACAACTCAAAAGAGATCCATTTCCTGTTTGAAGTTCACAGCAATAAATCTTGAAGAGTGATGTTCCTATAGTATCATGAATGATGTGTCTTCTAGAGGAGAAAGGAACAAGAGTGTATCGGAAAGGTGATTCTCGGAGATAATTCTGTCAAAGGGAATATTTCTAAAAAGGTTTAACTATTTGAAAAATAGGTGATATTTTTTCTTGAGCCTGGAGAGATTGCATTGAGCCAACTCTAAGAATTGGACTAGTTTTAAGCATTATTGCAATATGATACCAATCTACCAAATACCACAATAGAAGGAAATCTTTGTTGGGAAAAAGAATTGTGAAACAAGAACATGTAATCCATACTTCTACATAAAATAGGTTGGTCAAATATTTGAGATTAGAGATGATGAGGAAGGTTTGAACTGAGAATCTTCAGAAAGTATGACATGACCATTTCCATGAAAAAATGATGACCAAGAGGATGGAACTGAAGTTTTACTACATCTCTCTTGACTGCAAGAATCTCCTTGTAAGTAGACTGATAATGCAACTTTGCATCCTTAAAAGCACCAATCTTATTTTAACAAAGATTCTTGTGACCTTTCAAGTCTTTTTCAAGGAATACCACACCTAAAAAATGATCACTAACATCTATTTGAAGATTCTTTTCCATTGAGAAGGAATTTTCAAAGGGAGTAAAGTCTTAGAAAGGGTTTTGAGAGACTTTACTATATCCATGCATTGTTGATTCCATGGAAGGCATTTCTATTCAGCTATGCTGCTAATGGAGTTCTGTATTTTGGCAAGATCATCTATAAAATCAGCCATGTAATTAACAATGCCAAGGAATTGCTAAACTTGATTGAAAGAAAGATTATCATTGGGAAAATTATCAAGTTGGCTGTCAATATGAAGCTATAACTAGTACTGACCTTGGAGATATGCATATAAAAAATAATAATTTTTGGTTCTCCAATGATCATCTTTTTCTCCGAGAGCATGATACCATTTTGCTAGACCAGAGAGTGAAATTGTTGAGCAAAGGAACATGAGAATCAATATTTTTTTATATGTAACATAAGAATCAACATTTAGGAGAGAGTGACAGAATATCAACAATGTAGAGCAGACTATTTGACAGGATAAATTCAAAAAATCTTTTCTTTGGCCTTCCCTCGTACTGAAAGCCAAGTTGCTAGAAAGCTGCTTTAAGATAAAATTTTGAAAAAAACTGAGTTTACCACAGATTCTCAAAAAGAACTTCTTACTTAAGGAGAGGAATTCATTATCCATCACGAAATAATGAAGGGGTTATTATTTCTTGTCAATCTGAGTTTGTCTCGAACTTTTTATGCTCTTTTATTGACATAAAAAGCTTCATCAGGTCACTAAGATGTAGTGTGATCAATGAGTCTTTCCTTTTGTAACTGTTCAAGTTCCTTAAGAGCCCCCGTATTGAGCTACAAGCACACTACAAAGAATACCAAGTAGATAAGTCAAATCTAGCATCTCACAATGGGGCCAATGAGGAAGGTGCCAGCCTTCAAGAGCTGGAAGTACAAGAAAGGGGGCGATCCAGGTATAGCATAAACAACAAGAACACGCCTTTAGTTTTAGCTCTGACCCCTGCCTTTATCATATGAGAAAAGACTACGTAAGATCTATTCTATTCTTTATAAATTAATCCTTCTTTCTTGTAGGCAGCTGCCTGGAGAGGTCAGAACTCCTAGAACCTTTTCTTTTTCTTTTTCTTTTTTTGGTTCCAGGCACCTTATCTCAACTTTCAGTACAAGAACGGGGAACTTATTCATGAAATCAACCTACCCAGCCTTTTTATTTATTACCAGAATAGCCAATGCTCAGAAATGGAGTGCGGAGTTTTCTCCTAGCTAACAAGAGCAGAAAGCCAGAAGATCCAGAGGAGATAGTAGGAATCTCAAACCTTATTCTTAACTTAGCTTTGAACCTTTACCCTAGCTCACGCGAAAAGAGGACGTAGGGGGACATTCATGGGGTATTGATTAGGCAACCAGTCCTTCGAAATGCAGGGAAGGCCAACCAACTTATTCAGCTGGAAGACTGGGAAATAGAAGCACGATTGGAGAAAGATGAAGACGGTGTTTAGAAGGAAACCCTAGGAGCTTTGGGCAATATGAGGCACTCGTAGCCGATCCCTTATTAATATGTTCCTGGTATTCTAAGCCTTTGCTCCATTTGAAGTACAAAACCCCGACTTAGAGAGACCAGACCAAACCCACTTATTAAACTGGAAGTCGCCCTATGCTATCCCTCTTTTGACATAAAAAAATGGGGACAATCATGAAGAGGACAGCCCGGGTGAACTTGAAGACCACAAAATTGGAAATAGGCTTTCGCACATCAACAAATGGCACACCACTTGAAAAAAAAGGCCTACAGACTTCACTTCCTCTTTTGTGCAACTTGATCACTACATGAACCGGACTTGGTGCCGGGTCTATCTCATAGTCAATAAGCCTCTGTTTGGGCCGAACCTGGAATGGTGGCTTGGATGAGGTTTTCCTCTCAACCCCTATCTCCAGAATCATATAATCTATTTCCTACGTGAGCAGATGCGCCCAAAGGAGTTAAGGTTGATACCCGATGATCTCTTTGCCAACCATCAAGTCAAATCCTTGCCTAGATTGGTCAATCTTGAGATCATGGGGTCAGGATTGGCTCGCGTATAATCGCTGGCACTATGGTACTGCTTTGTGCAGGGATATAAAAATTGACAACTTCTTTGAGACCAAGGTCCTAGTCTTGAAGTGGAAGATCACCACGTATGTAAATCTGACTAGCTTTAGTCTTCTTTGGAGGGTCTATGACCTGATTGGTCGCTTGAGACTATCCTTCAGTATTCCTTTACTGGAAGATGGTGTGTACTCTTTACACTTTGGTACGGAGGGGCGGGCCCTTTTGAACTACAATAAATGGCATGAATGAGGAAGTTGTCAGCTGAGCTGGAAGACCAGGAAAGCAAGCACCCTTGGCTTGGGGCACCTTCTATCACCTTAAAGTACAAAAAAGGCTGATCCAGTTCTATATGAAAAACCAGACACCCACTGCAGGAATCTAGTATTGGAGTCCTGCATCGAACTATGAAACCCGGTATTTTTCATTAAAATTGATTTTCCCTCAGGAGACTAAGCTCAAAAGTGGAATCGTATAGAAACCCCCATATTTTTCGCTTAAAATTCACTATTTAAGCAATCACAAAGAAGAAGAATTAGGCAATGTGAATTGTTCAATGAAAAAAGATTTTGATAATGATTTGGATGTAGTCTTTTATGACTTGCTTTGGTGGGGTTTATATCTTTATTCCTTTTGAAGGGTGAAGGGATAAGTTAGAATTTTTCCATAAAGGAGAAGAACATTTAGAAAGGAATTTGGAGTGAGAATTTGTACAAGAGGTTTGAACAATAAAGTCCCAAATAGGATACAAGTCTTCGACATGATAAAGATGAGAAAGTTGAGTCCATTGCAATAAGTAATTCTATACTCCAAACCATTTGAATCCCAACTAACTTCCTTGAGAATGTGAAGGATGTCAAATCCACGAAGAAGATCTTTACAAGGAAGTTCCAAAATATTCTTTTTAACGATCCTTCTTCCTTCATGGTTGTACTTCCTTCATGGTTGTCTATTTGGTATCAAAGCCATGGTATCTTCCTTGCAAAAGAAATTGGTGAAATGAGAATAAATTCTGAAAAAAAAAAAATGAAACCGGAACCTTGAGGTCAGACTTCTTGGAGAACCTTCTGGAAAATTTGATTATTATGTTCTGTATTCCTGAGAACTCATCTAATGCAAAACACAACAATGTCCTGTTACTTGACTGTAAAACAGTGCACCTAGCCTCCGATGTATGAATACTCCATATATGTAAATTTCTCAACTCAAAAAAGCTGATTATTATGTTCTGTATTCCTGAGAACTCATCTAATGCAAAACACAACAATGTCCTGTTACTTGACTGTAAAACAGTGCACCTAGCCTCCGATGTATGAATACTCCATATATGTAAATTTCTCAACTCAAAAAAGCTTTATCCCAATTATTTGGGGTTGGCTACATGAAACTGCACCATTCTTCTCTATTTAGGACCATTCTCTCAGTTAGACCACACATTATCACATCTTTTTTAACTACCTCTCCATATGTGTAAATTCAAAGAAATTAAAATAATACATGAAACCATGAGAGTAACATGATTGAAATGAAAAAAATTAGGGTTATTTACATTTCAATACTCTGTAGTTTCATGTGAAATTCAAACAAGGCCCTATCGTTTTACTTTAAATAATTAAGTCCCTTGATTTCCAAATGCACTTCAATCTTGTCTAATTGTAAACATTCATCTGAACTTGTTAACGATCACTGCTCACGTGATCACATTTTAGTACCTATAATTTCATACAAGTTTCACTGATCAAAAAAAAAAATTTCATACAAGTTTCAAATAATACCCTCTAATTTCATACGAGTTTCCAATAAAAGCCTATAGTTTTAATTTTAAACAATTAAGTCCATTGAATGGGCAATCACATGAGAAGCTTCTGTTAACAATTTCAGACGAACATTTGCAATTGGATTTAATTGAAGTGTGTGTGTGTGTGTGTGCGCGCGTGCGCACACACACATGTAGGTATGTAAGCATGTATTACATAAAGACAAGAAACAATAGGTTTGTCAGAGAACAGAACTCTAACAACAGTCAGAACAGCGTAATGATAATATTAACATCATAAATTTACAAATTGTGAATCTAAAATAAAACCCAACAGCTTTTCCAAAATGAGGTTAAGGTTGCCTACCATCCACCTATCCCACACACCTATGAACCTATAATGCACAAACACTCTATTTTGGCTCACGTGTCCGTGTCGGACACCGACACTCTCTGACACTTTCCGGATACGTGTCTGGACACTTGAATCATGGATGTTGATGATTAAATAAAGAAGTTCTTTAATTTTTATTTAATAGCCTTGTTATTTTAATATCTTAATAATATTTTTTAAATTTGTGTGTTTTTATGCCAATTTTAATTAAAATAACATTAGGTTTTTATTATATGATCATATAAAAAATATAAAAAATTATATATATTCAACATGTCCCTAACGTGTCCTGTGTCCTACTTTTTTGAAAAATAACGTGCCTGTGTGTCATGTCGTGTCGTATCCGTGTCCCGTGTCCCATATCCGTATCCGTACTTCTTAGCCACACACTGCCAAAGACAAGAGCCTTGTGCATGAGGTACGGCCTTTTATTCTCTATAATTTAAGGCATACAATAAAACAAGCACTACTTTGCTTATGAACATCTATCATTTATTGAAACAGAAGAATAAACATATTTGCTAACTTACATTTAGTCAGTATTAAAATAGATATGCTTAGCATCATAAACCCTTTTTCAACTAAAGCAAGTATAATAATACTCACAAGAGGTGACTTTATTGATGCATATGAATCTAAAACTGCAGTTTCTTCATTAGAACGTTTTAGAGAAGAATCAGTTTGCAGTATATCCTGCAAAAACAAATATTATACAATTTAATAAAAAAGGAAGTTTCAATAACCCAAGACAAAAGAAGAGGAGAGAATGCCATGATCTAAAAACATCGAAACACTTAATAGTAATAAAGATATTAAAGACATCAAATTGTATGTCAAGAACTGATACACGTGCACACAGAAGTTTGTAGATATGATGAACACATTATAAGCATAGCTAAAATTAATATGAGAAATTTTAACTTAAAAGAAGGAGAAACAAAATATGAGCCACAAATATTTTGCTATTACATTTATATTAAAACAAATTTGCAACACAGTTCAATGGCTGCAAAAATGCCCCATAAAAAAGAATATAGAATCAAGACTTACAGAAACTGGAGTGTAAGATGAAGCAGAACAAGATATTACCTCTTCGATATTATGCAAAAAATGGTTTCTTGCAACAAATTGGACAACTGCTCTACAATGGGGACAAAGAACACTTGAATGTTTCTCCTGTGACCTTCTTAACCACTCTGAGAAACATCCGTTGCTGGCAATAAGATAACAAAGACTTGATTATAAAAACCAAATGAGTTCAAATAATAATGCTAGGATTAAAAACATGTTTAAGTTACAAACCAGAAGTTGTGAAGGCAGGGGGCAACCGTGACAACATCATGCCAAATATTTAAGCAAATGCTGCATTTTGCATGCTCAACATCTAAACAAATCTAACATAACCAAACAGAGGGTGATAATCAGTATAGACAAACAATAGGAACATAAAATTCAAATATAACTTTATAGGTAACACAGTTGATGATTATTCACCTTTAGCTGTTTCCTGCAAGATTCAGGGGTAGGCATTACTTTAAATCTGTAACTCAAACACCCTAAAGACGTCAAAAGTAAATAGAAAGACACAAGTTATGGCACAACCATTGCATGTGAGATAATATGAAGAAAGCCAAAAAAATTTAATTTCACATGAAAGCAATTTTTTTTTTGGTAAGTAAAAGATAATTCTATTAATGTGCCCGAGAAGGGCAAGCAATTAAAAAAAAGGGGCCGCTTACTTACCCCCCAAAAACTCGACAAAAGAATCTATACAATGAGGATATGCCTCCATAACCCAAACATATAATAAGTGTAAGATCCTATCTTTGAACCTATTAGGCTATTAAGGGAAGTGACCTCCCCTTAAAAAACTCTACTATTTCTTTCTTGCCATATACACCAAAAAATACATAGAGGAACTAATCTCCACACCCTATTAACATCACAAGATACTCAGGTACCATTCCAAATCTTGATTAGATCTCCAACCGACCACGCCATTACCCAATGATGACCAAAAAGAGCTAGAAAAAGATTTCATACATCCTTAGCTATTGCACAATGAAGGAATAGATGATTAATAGACCCTTCTCCCCATCAAGCACATGGGGCACCTACTAGCCAAAAGAAAACCCCCTCTTTTCAAGTTATCAGTTATCCAAAGTCAAGATTGCCTCCCAAGCCCCTGTCCACACAAAAAAGGCCACCCTAGAAGAAGCCTTAGGACGCCAAATTACTTTCCATGGGAAGTTCTCCATTCCTTGTCTAGATAAATGCCAATAGAACGACTTGACCAAGAATTCCCCCTTAGCACCCACCTTCCAACAAATAGAGTTTTCTTTA
Source organism: Nyssa sinensis (assembly GCA_008638375.1). Taxonomy (NCBI): domain Eukaryota; kingdom Viridiplantae; phylum Streptophyta; class Magnoliopsida; order Cornales; family Nyssaceae; genus Nyssa; species Nyssa sinensis. The sequence goes on from CM018048.1 coordinate 56,053,643, forward strand.
GTTCTCTCCAAATGGACATCATGAAGGGTAGCTAAGAGAGATGTGGCCTCTTCTACTTCCCACTCATGCAAATTCCGTTGAAAACAAGGAGCCCAAGTCCATCCATTCTCACTAAATACCACATAATCTCTTACTAGGGCCTCTTTATTTGTAGCCACTTGAAATAAATGAGGGAATCTACATGCTAATGTACTTCCCTCACATCATAAATCCCTCCAAAACTTGATCCTCCCTCCATTACCCACAACAAAGCTTCTAAGACAAAAAAATATCTGCTCCCTTCTAATTGTTTTCCAAAGACCTACCCCATAGGAACCCTCCATCAATCGAGTGCACCATTAACCTTCCTCACATCCCATCCTCGCCTCAATAGTAGCCCTCCATCTCACATTAGGCTCTTTCACAAAGCGCCATAACTACTTCCCAAGAAGAGCTTTATTAAACACCTTTAAGTCCTTCACCCCTCAAACCACCGCCTTTCAAAGGCAACTTGATTTTATCCCCATGGACCAAGTGGGGCCCTCTATCTCCCTCAATTCTCACTCCTAGAAACTGCTTTTGAATCCTATCCAAAAGATTAGGCACCGATGCCGGAATGGGGTATAAAGATATGTAGTATGTGGGAAGGCTCCAATATACTTTTAATCAAAGTAATGTTCCCCCCCCCCCCCCCCCCCCCCTTTCTCTTGATAATTTTTTTTTTCCACCTTCCTAACCTTTTTTGAAATATTTCCAGCATTGGATCCCAAACGGCCTTGGATTTAGGAAAGGCACCAAGTAACAATCCCAAATACACCGTCGAAAGAGTCCCCAGCTTACACCCATGGGCCAGGACTCTAAGCTAATTCCTCAACCTCCTCAATATCACCCGTCGAAATGTTTCCGCTCTTTCGCTAGTTCACCTTCAATCCCAACACCGCCTCAAAGCATAACGACACATCTTAAATAACGAAGATGAGATTCTTGTGAATCACATAAATAAGTGTGTCATTGGCAAAGAGAATATGGATTATTTCCACCATTGAATCTTCATGCTCCCCCACTGTGAACCCCTTTAACAAACCCCTCTCCATGGCTTTAGTCATCAAACGGCTTAAAGCAACCATGATGATCACAAAGAGGAAGGGACATAATGAATTTCCTTGCCTTAGACCCCTTGAGCTCTTAAAGAAACCCTTAACTGATCCATTCACAAGAAGCGAAAAGGACACCGAAAATATGCATCTTTCCGCCCATTTCCTCCCCTTCTCTCCAAATCCCATCCTCTCCAATAGGTAAAAAACAAAGCTTCAACTAAGATGGTCATAAGCCATCTCCAAATCCAATTTGCATACAAGGCCATTCTTTTTCCTCTTCCTTCTCACATCTATACATTCATTTGCAATGAGAACAACATCAAGAATCTGTTTACCACCCACAAAGGCATTTTGGCTTTCCGATACAAGCTTCCACTAAACACCTTTCAATCTATTAGACAAGACTTTAGCTATCAACTTGTAAACTCTTCCAACCAAGCTTATCAGACAATAATCCTTTAAATCCCCCCCCCCCTCTTCTTAGGGACCAATGCTCTAAATGAGGCATTAAGGCTTCTTTCAAATCTTCCGTCCTCATAAAAGAAATTAAACACCTCCATAACATCATTTTGAACCACCTCCCAACAATGTTTAAAGAATGCCATGGAGAACCCATTTGGACCCGGTGCTTTGTCCCGCTAAAATGAATTGGGAGAATCAATTTTGAACAAATAAGGCAGAGCTTGTGAGAAGCTCGAGTGGAGTTTGAGCATTCCCAAGTTCTACGGAGCTGAACCTGAACCCTCCTAAATCAGCTTGGCTCAGCTCATTTGCTGCCTAATGCTTACCCTCCAAGGACCAAGAGTCATTGAGGATGGTGGTAGGGCATCAGCCGATGACAGCACTAATAAAAATAACATGTAAACAAGAGCAGAACAAAAGCAAGGATGCTAGAATAATGCAAAAGTCACTGCACAAAAAAGCAGTTAATGTTTGGTGAGAATTTCACAGTGAGATCGTTGCATAACATGAAAAATGAGGGGCAATAATGGGCAAACCATGTACATATGGGCAGAGCAAGCTATTTTAGTGACAGAAACAATACTATTATTAATAAAGCTAGAGAGTACCATCAAGAAGCAACTTTCCATCATCTAGTTGATGTCTTAAACAAAATGGAGTAGGAGTAGGGGCACACTAAGTGCATCAAAGAAGCAAAAGATGGTTAATCAGCAGTTAATTTTTGTTAAGAAAGCATATAATCAAGAGGAAAATGAGCAATCGCAAGACCCCAAGAGAGCGAGAATACTTAATTTTTTCATCTCCACTAAGTGCTAGCTTCCTTTGTAGATTGTTTGGGGGGATTTCAAGCTTTAATTTTTCTAACCAGTCCCCTTTTTTGTACATGTGGGTTTGCCGCCCTCGGGCAGAGTTCAATATTCAAATATTTTGCTGATCCCAAAAAAAATTAGGGCCCTTAAAATTTCAAAACTTTTTGACAAGAAAAGTGTAATTAGTATTAAGGCACCCAAGGGGGCAAACCCATATATAGAAAAGGGAACCAGCACAACAATTAAAGCCGAAAATCCCTCAAAAATCAACTAATGAACTCCATATAATGGAAAGGCCTCTTTGACCCAAAAGTATAATAAACACAAAAAAATGATCTTTAAAAGAAAAGGAGGGCGGCTCAATCCTCTAAAAAAATATGCCGATTCTCTCCAAAGGCTCCATATCAAGAAAGTCAGAGCCAATCTCCACACACCAAATGAGTATCCTTCCTATTAAGGGGTATGGGTTGGGTTGAGTCGGGTTATAGTGGAACCGGAACCGACCCAAATTTCAGTGTTCTAAAAAAATGGAACCGGAATCGGAACCGCTAACAAGTAGGCCCAACCCAAATATTTTTGGGTTGGGTCGGGTTGAACCCTTTTTTTTCCTTCTAAATTTGATATTAAATAACAAAATCATTAAAATGGGCTGATTTTTTAATACCCCTATAGTCCTATCTTGCAAATCCCTCACAATTAGTAATAGACAGTATGAAAACTTGTTATGTTACTTTCAAAGGGTATGATATAATTTTTTTTTCTTAAAAAGCATGATTAATATTTTGGCATAAAAATGATAAATTATTTTCACATTTATATTACAATGATCAAAACTATTAAATAAAAGGGTGAATAAACAAGTTTAAAGAAGTGTGAGAGAATAACATTGATTACGGGTAGTTGTTATAATACATATATACTATTTAGGACTAATAATTTGTTGATATATATACACACACACACACATATACATATTTATATATTTATATTTTCAAAATCATAACCTGGCTTCGTTCTCAAAGCCTTTACAAAAACATTAGCAAAAGAGAGAGATTAAAGATCACCTTCCTACTTGATTTTACTTAAATTGGTGGGGGGCTTTAGAAAAAGAAGGGAGGACTTGTCAAATTAATTTCCCAAAAAAAGTCCAAAAGGAAAAGTAACACCAATTTCTTAGGGATAGATTTGTGGTCAAATTCACATTGGATGTGGAAAAAGAATCAATAAATTTGTTAATATGTATTATATATACACTAATACATTAATTTGTTTTTTTCTAGTTTTTTTTTTTTTGAATTGGAATGCTATTCAATATGATATATAATACACATATATACTATTTATATAGTATTATATATATATATATATATATAATTTTCAAGATTTTTTTTTTTTAAAAGTTATGTTCTCGGGTTGGGTCGGTTTACCCGAACTTTAAACCGGAACCAACCTGAAAAAATCAGCTCTAGAACTAACCCAACCCGAATCTTCTTTAGAACCGACCCAACTCGAATTATTCGGTTCGGGTCCATGGTTTCGGTTTTTTTGTGCAACCCTCCTAACCCAGCCCCCCTCCAACTTAGAAGAAGCTCTCTCAAAGGCGCAGGCATTACCCAAGCAAAACCAAAACAGAGAACGTAAGGCTCCAAAAATCCCTTGCCACTGAACAATGAACAAGGAACCATTTCCCAATTCTCTTTGCACATACTACACCAATTGGCCAACTGGACGAATCATGGCCAGTGATGATGGCACACTCGCACAATAATTTTCACTGGAATGTAACTAGCTCAGAGAATGGAAGAACAAAACTACTCAAATCAGGTACACACATGAGATAAAAAATAAAAAAGAAAGTAATCACACATACATGCATAACAAGGTGCAAGAGGAAGAATCTTAGATAATTACACATGAACATTTTTATAAAGATGGCCATAAGAGAAATAATAAAAAAAGAAAACATTTTTCACATCTACCTAAAAAAGTGGTCAGCTATGAATAGAGTTCACAAATTATAACAGAAAAATAATAGTCATCTTGTTTGAAAGGGACAATGATCCACTTATAATTAATCTCATATTTCAGAGTAAAGAGTACTATCTATAAATATAAATTTTAGATATTAATTTGTATTACATAGTACAAATTTACCTAAAAATATGGAATAAAATGAGAAAAGAAATGTTAAATATAGTAAATGCATATTTATAAATAGTTACTCTTTACTTCTCTAAAGGAAGTGTCAGAAGTTTCACCTTACCCTCAACTGATTAAGGAGAACCACACTTATCCAAAAAATCTGAGAAGAATATTATTATTATTTTTTTGCAATAGAAGAATAAATTATTATAATCATCATCCCACAACCCTTCCCTAGCAACGCCTCAAATGTACAGAATTAGTTATAAACATTCTAGCGCAATTTTAAATATTTCATGACTAGTTAACCTATAACATAAATCTTCAAGCAGATAATGAAGAAGCATGGAGGATAACAATTTTTGGTATCGAATACATATAGCCATATTGACTTTGATTATATTTCAAATGAGAAAATCATCTCAATTTTAGTAAGAAAGCAAAATAAATAAATGATGACCTTCTCTGAGAGGGCCTGGAATAATTTCACTTCCACACCTGACAACAACAATATCTTCAGCTCGAACAACAGCCTCATCAACCAGTATCGTATTTAAACTGCATGACAAAAAACGTATTATACATAATTGTAAAATTCAGGTCAACAAAGTAACTACAATTGTTAAACAAGCAATTACATCTATAAAATTACCATCAAGCATTAGCTTGAATGGTATCACCTCTACCTCCAAAAGAGGAGGTAGAGGGAAATAGTGGGTGTGCATGTCTTATCTATCAAAAAAAAAAAATACATAAAGAAAATTAATTGTTACCTGCTTTAATGGAAAATGGAAGGAGGTGCACGAGCACTACATCCATATGAAGTCATTATTAGAGTAACTAAAAATTTGAGCGTTTTGCATCTGTAGTAAAAACTAATAATAATATTAAAAAAAAATAAGGCAAGATATCTGAAGAAGGCCACATGCAATGGGACGCACTTATTTTATCCAACTTGACAAATCACTAGTGTTTCTTTGGTTTGGTTCTAAGTCAACAACCTAAGAACTAACCAGAGACTGGTTGAAGCCTTTAAGAGAGATACAATATTTATTTGATAAATTACACTTTTCACCCCTGTAGTTTGGGGTCGATGTCACTTTAGTATCTATTTTTTCAATTTCGACACATTGAACCCTGAATTTTTTATTTAGTAGCAATGTGGTCCAATCACCCAACACAATCAACAAAACTAAAGGAATTCGATCACGTGTTTTTCACATGCGCAAGGGCCAAGGGCTCTTAAGTAATTTCCTTCATTTTCACGCCCAAACACAGGGACTAAATTGACTCCCACTCCAAACTAAAGGGGTGAAAATTGCAATTGACTTGCGTAAAAAAAAAAAAAAAGAGAAGAAAATTCGTACTTTATTTACCTAATATTTTAAAAATGCTAAAAATGATTTATGAAACATATTTTACATCAAAACAAATGGAGCGTTAATATTCCAAACATTATCTTTACATAGTAAAAAAAAAATGAGCAGAAAAATGAAGGAAATTGCTTAAAGGGCACTACTTCCACGTAATAGAAGCTTTTTTTATTGTTTTTAAGTGGTGGCCACAAACTCAAGTTTTGTTTCCAGCCCTCTATTCAATGTCACACCATTATATTTTAATAGATGCATTGTAACAATGCTAAACAATAAAGCTAAAAATGTTCAAAATTAAATAAGAAATTTAATCAACTTTTGTGTTTATTTTTTCTTTCTTTATTATATTCTCAGCTTAAGACAATTACTTTATCTAATAATAAAATATTTCAATTTTCTAACATGAAATATATCAATTTTTTTTACCAAATATTTTAAAAATGCTAAAAACGTTGTGTATTGTTTTACCAAATATTTTAAAAATGATAAAAATATTTTATGAAACATATTTTACATCAAAACAAATGAAGCATTAATATTCCAAATTCTATTTATTATTTTTTCATCGTAAAAAAATAAAAATCAAGTGAGCGAGAAAATTAAGGAAATTACTCGAGGGCACTAGTTTCGTGTAATCAAAGCTTTTTTATTGTTTTTAATTGATGGCCCTAAATTCAAACGCAGTTCTATTCTAAAAGTAATAGTTTTAAACAAATAATATTGTAGACACCCTATTTGTCCCGAACCTTTGTAATTGTTGTAAAAATAGATAAATTTTTCTAAAAAATTTCAAAAATAAATTTAATGTTCCAAATAATTTCAGAAATCATATTCAAAGATTTTTAAAGTGTTGGATCATTTAAAAATTTAATTGCGCAAAAGGGTGCACCACACAATTCAAATTTTTATAGACTCACTCATTTCCAAAACATTTTTGTCAAAAGAAAAAAAATCTCTCCAAATTTTGTCTTTAAACTTGCATCGAAAGGTAGTACTAGTCAAGAGGGTTCCATTGGCTCATGAATCATCCAAATCGGACATTAGATAAAAAAATTATTGCAAGTCAAATTTTTTACATAAAAAGGTCAAACAAACTACACTACATGCACCACACCAGATCAAGCCATCAAGGAAATTACTTAAGAGCCCTTAGCCCTTGCACACGTCAAAAACGCATGATTGAATTCTGTCAGATTTGTTGACGGCGTTGGATGATTGGACCACATTGCTACTAAATCAAAAATTTAGGGTTCAATGTGTCGAAATTGAAAACATAGGAACTAAAGTGACACACCCCAAACTACAGGGGTGAAAAGTGCAATTTACCCATATTTATATAAGGGTATCTAGGAATTCATTGCATAAGATATATAGTAGAGACTATGGCAAGAGCATTAGAGATCACAACAGACTCTTCCTTTCTCATCCCTTTTCATCTTCCTTTTCTCCTCCATTTTCATGTTTTCTTCAGGGTTTTTCAATCACTACAAAGCCTGAGCTTAAATTTAAAAACAAATTGCCAAGGGAGCACAAACCAAGTACACACGATGTATACTGAAGCCACTACCTTAGCTCCATTTGTACAACTCGAGTCACCCAGAAAATCTATTAAGGAATGCAAAGAATCCGAGAATCTACCAATCTTCTTGATCATATGAATCGGCAACTAAATATCCTCAAAAGCCCACCTATTCCAAACACCACCCCCCCAAAAAAAAACAAAATGCTCCATATAATAGATAATGAAGCATCCTGCCATGCTTGCCAACTTCTTGCCTAGCCTAACCATCCATTCGACAACCAAGAAGCTCCACCATTGATAGGGCGTAACCCATGTCACACCACCAAAAACAGAGGAGCATGCATCATAAGTCCCAGGCAATTGCATAATAAAGGAGAAGATTATTCATGATCTCCTCTACTTGTTTGCACATATGACACCAATTCAAGATCCTCTTACCACTCAAGTGCAAGCTATTCATCATCAAGATACCTTCCAAAGTGCTCGTCCATGTAAAGAAACTTTTTAAGGTACCTTAGCCTTCCAAATTACTTCACAAGGGAGGCCTGATCTTTGATGCCCACAAAGCAATTTATAATTGGAATGCACCCCAAATTGAGCAATCCTCTCAAACCACCATTGCAAAGCAGTTAGCCTCCCCATAATCATCATAGAACTGTGTAACAGCTCAAAAAATGCATCCTCCAAGTATAACTCTCAACGAGGATACCAGGCAGACAACCATCCAAAAACCTAACATACTCCACAACTAAGGACCCTCCTACTCGAGGCAATTCTGAACAATTCTAGGAAAACTGTTTTCAGAGGGATGCCCCCATATCAAACATCATGACAAATTTTGACCTTGTGCCTGTCATCCACCAGACAATAAATTTTGAGAACTCATACCAAGCCTTCCTAATGCCCTTCCAAAACACCTTGGCAACTCCTCAACACTTAGAAGTCCAAAATTTCATCTCCACATGCTGTCTCAAGAGCATATCTCTATATCCGCTTCCCAAATAGAGCTTGATTGAATTGTATGAAATTCATACCACCAAGACCTGCAACCTTCAAGGGAGAGCAAATAAATTTCCAAGCCACGAGATGATATTTGAACTCATTCCCTGCAAAACTCTCTAATCCACTGCAACGGGGATGGTGAAAATAGACATAAAATAAATAGACAAACTAGAAAGAGTACACTTAACTAAAGTTAAGTTGCCTTTCTTCAAAAGGCACCACTATTCCAAACTGATGTTGATTTGAAGGAAGTGTCAAGAGGCAACCCCAGAAGAAGAAGAGAATTAACTAGCAACCTAATTTTTCCAGCCACACTATGACATCATCTGCCTCCACATCAAGAAATCATACTTTTTGGAGAATCAATTTTGCAATCCAACAGAGGTTAAAAGGCCCAACAGCCACAACCACTGCTAAAAATAGACACATTGACACTGAAACTAGCATCCCTAAAAACCTACAACACCAACTTAGTACCATTCAGAATATCCTTAACTCTCAATTCTACTGTTACTCTTCAAAATCATCTTAAATACCATTCTACTGCTTCTACAACCCTAATCTAAGCCTATTGTCAAGTGCCACCATGCTACACACCTAAGAACCACAAATACTAACATGGACACACAGGCACTGTCATTTTTTAAAAAAGTAGAACACGGACACATTTATGTTTTTTACTTTTTTATATGACCATATAATAAAAAACTAACATTATTTCTATTAAAATTGGCATAAAAATACACAAATCATAAAAATATTATTAATATATTAAAATAACAAAGCTATTAAATAAAAATTCAAGAACTTCTTCATTATGCATGATTCTAGTTCCAAGACAAATTTACTAACTATTACATGAAATATATATGTATGTATGCATATATAACTAAAAAAGAACTAAGGAGAACAGGAGAAAAGGAGGAAATATCCAATAATAAGAAGAAAAAAATAGAAAACATATCCATAATGCGTCTAAAATTCAGAAAACATAAAAAAACTTGGACACTCTTTTTTCGAGTGTCCGACACGTGTCTGAGAAGTGTCCAACATGGACACTTGAGCCAAAGTAGAGTGTTCGTGCTTCATAGCTACACACTAGTGCACTCAAAAGGCATGGAACACTTTATATTTGTAGTTGTATTACTTCATATTTTGTCCCAGAAGGACAAGGCCTAAGGCCAATGCCTGCCATGCCATCACAACTGATGGAGCATTGTGATTCCCTAAGGCAATTAAGTTGATGAACAAAAGCAGTCAAAGCTGCCTTCAAATGGTAACCTAAGCTTGACTACCTTTGCAACACGCAACCTAAACAAGCCCTCTTAGGGATAGCTTCCTTTTCTTAATAGGCATATGGTAGGGATTAGATGTCTACCTTGAGAGCCCGTATCTGCCTTTCAGTGGGCGTTCCCCCTTTAAGGGAGGCATCCACATAAGAATTCATGATGGTGCAAGAAGAAATTCCCTGCACTAACGAGTTAACAACTTAAATTCTCATGCAGGTCATTGTTTAGGAAAGTGATAGCAATGGCCTAGTTGGTAAATATTCATGTAATCCACAAGCGTGCATATATTTTAGAAAGGAAGAAAAAAACACATATTTTATAGAATTGAAAGTTGAAACACAAGAAAGAGTACTCATATTGTTGAGTTGAACTATACAGCATGCATAATTAAATGGTTTGTATTATACATCACGCTTTGAAGTAGCGGTTGTTACATAATGATATCTATGGCCTCTGATCTCATTGCAGACTGATATCTCAGTCATGCTGAAATTCACAGCTGTAACGGCCTGTTACAGTCCATTAAAGTTGCATAATGGTCGTTAGGCTCTTTAGAACTCCATACGGAAGTTTTAGGCATGTGACTGTTAAAACTTTCATTTTTTTCCACTTTCTTTTTCACAATATCTCCCTTTAAACCCCACAGAAACACGCGCCCTAATCCTACATCTATTATATAAAACTTACAAAACATATCATCTACATTTTTACTATTTTCGTTGAGAAGATGGGATTTGGGAAAAGGTGGAGAAAGTAAAGACTTGTATTTCTACAATTTCCAATTCAGTCTTAGCAAATGGCTCTCCAACTAGATTCTTTCATTCCTTTTGTGGGTTGAGACAGGGGGACCCTCTTTCCCCGTTTCTCCTTGTTCTTGTAATGGAAGCATTGAGCAGGCTTTTGAATCGAGCACTGACAAGTAGGTCTTCTCTGTTATAATAGTATTGTATATATTATTATTTAGCTTCATTAAGGGTAGTTTAGTCTTTTACTTTCTTGTTTAACTCTACTATAAATGATTCCTTATTTTTCCTGTTTAAGCAATCTTTAGTAATAGTTTTATTAGAATAATAATCTGATCTCTCCTTTCTCATCTCTCTTTTCTTGGTTAAATCAAAGTTTTCATGGTATCAGAGCATTGATCAAGTTTGGGACCTTAGCAAAAACACTGTGGAGAGCATGAAGGAGTATCAGGTCTGCCCCATTTGATTGTTGACATCATCATCAGTATGATGATGTCATCAATCGCGAACAAAGAAGCTAGGGCTTGATTTGGTTTTCCATGAGGAGTAGTTTGGTATTTTTTTTAGAATTTTTTGAGGCCATTTGATAGGGTTTTTGAATTTTCAAATGTTTTTCAGAAAAGGGTTTCAATTTTTCGATCTGTAGATTGGAGAGTTTTTTGTCGATTTGGATGCTTCTAATCTGTCCAAATAGGTGCATTTTGGACTGGAAAAGGTGCGTATAACCATCCCATGGTTGTTTGCATTGATCTTTGATGGTTTTAGTGAAATATGGAGGTCGGGTGAACACTGTAAAGAGTGTTTGGGCTGCGATTTCTGCATTTGAGGCTTGATTTTGTGTTGAAACTGATAGTTTTCGTTTGTGTATGAATTTTTTTATGCATAACAAGTGGCGGAAGAGTTCTTGGAGCAATAGAACGCAAGAAGTCTAAATTGAAGCCAAATTACCTTGTGAAAAGTGACAAGTGTAGGTCACCTCAACATACACATACATGAAACTCTCATATTTTGATTTTATGCGGCCGACAAATTCAAATCATTGCCCTTGAAAATGAACCATGGCCAATTTTGGCCAAATTCACTTGTTTATGCCTTCAATTAGATATAATTAGACGTTTTTCAAATTCACTTGTTTAGGCCTTTAATTAGACTTTTTTTTTTTACCATTTATCCTAAGTTTTAGTTTGTCAATTACTTTGCATAGGAAATTCAAATCATGGCGTATGGTAATGTTTTCTATTTTCAATTTTTCATTTTTGGAAACCAAAAACTAGTTTCTGTTTATTTTTTATAAAAACAAAAACAGAAAATGTGTTTAATACACAAACATTGTTTTTTAAAAAATAAAAATAAAAACAAAAACAAAAAACACATTTGATAATCAATGTAGCAAATAGTAGTCGGTGATGAAAAAATTGCACAAAACTTCTATTTTCACATTCACAGTAAGTAAGAATTCAATAATGGTTTGTTCTTGTTTCACTTTTTGTTGTGATAAATTAAGATAAGGGTTTAAATGAAAAAATAAAGATTAGAGAGATGTAAGAAGCACAGACATGCAAGCAATAATGCACATAGTTAATCATAACGGGATTGGATTTCCACCCATTAGGAAGGAAAATCATCGATGGAGAAGACGATCAAGAAAATTCTCAATGAAAAATAATACAACATGGCCACTCGCCAAAGTTTCGAACCCAAACCTATATTACAACAATGGGTTCTCCTTCGAAGCCCCCAGATTGGCTCTTGTTTGCATATGGGTTTGATTACAATATAATTCTCGTTTAACTGTTTGAAACCAAGTCCAAATAAGGGATTGGGTCTCATAAATATAGTCTAAGGTTACCTAATTAAAATCAAGTAAAAAAAAAATTCCCTGGTATCCCACTTGTTAGCAGAGGAACCAAATTCTTGTACACTGCATAAACCATAAACCCTCATAAACCACTGCCAAATTATTGAATTCAACATATAAATCAATATCTCTTGCACTCAAAGCATATTTCACCGACTCCCAAGATTGGGGCAACGATGTTCAAATGGTTCGGGGAGTCATGGGCAAGTTGAACCAAGGGCAAGTGGCCTTTCCAATGAAGAAGAAAATTTGTTTCAGAATTGAGAATGAAATAGAAGAAAAAAAAAAACATGGAGTACTTGTGCGAATCGGGGAGAGTTAAGGTTGATCGCTGAAGACGAATAAAATTTGGTGATGGGTTATAAAAAGTAGTAATTTTGTAACTAATGAAAGTCTAAGTCCCAACCTCATTAAAGTCTTATAGCCACTGTTTCTAGTTTCTGTTTTCAAAAATTTAGGAAAACTTTTTTTCGTTTCTAGTTTTCAGCCAAAATTTGTAAACGTTTTTAGAAAAATAAAAGCAAAAACAAGAAATCAAACAAGTTTTTTCTTCCGTTGTCAAAAAAAGTGAAGACGAAAACAAAAAATAGAAAACAACAATGTTATCAAATGAATCCTTATGGTTTTTAATAGAATTGGAAGTTGGGTAATTGTGGCTTGGTGCTTCTAGTAGTCTGTTGATACTCTGTTGTAGTGTTCTTGGTGCTCAATTGCATTATGGTAATGTGTTTAGCCTTGAATCAGTGTTGCAATTATTAATTTAGGGCTATTTGTGATATTGGAGGTTGGGCTTTTATGGTTTGGTGATTGTTGTCGTTTTGTCTAGTTATTCTTTTCTTTGCATTCTAATATGGTATTTCTTCTTGGTTGGCTATGGCAAGTGTGCCCAACAATAGTCATTTCTAGTTAGAGATCATCATACTGCAGCAATTGCACCGCTCGTGGCTGAGCCCTCTATATCCGCTCCCTCCCTACCCTTAATAGTTGAACAATTGCAAAAGCTCCTCTCTACTCATCTGCCTAATGCTCTACCAGTCTCTCCCTCGATATTTCATTCTCCTCAAGGCCTTTAGGAATATCTCGGTCCACTTGGGTATTTGATTTAGGTGCTACCCATCATATAACTAGTGATTCATCTTTATTTGTCTCTATTCTCTCTCCCCCTTCCGTTTTTGTTCTTGCTGCAAATGGCACTTCTATGTCCTTTGCAAGCACTGGGTCCATTGTTTCTCCTCAATTATCTGCTTCCTAATGTACATTATATTCCTTTCCTACTACTTATTTGGGTTTGCCCCTTGGGGGCGCACACAAAATTAGTGGCGATTTAGAATGCGGTGATTGAGAGATTCCAAAGAAAACTAGCAAGTTGAAAAAGAAAATACCTTTAAAAGAGGGGAAAGATCACCCTCGTTAAAAGCACTTCCGTAAATTCATCCACATACTATATGTCATTGTTTCTTATCCCGACCAAGGTGGAGAAAAATTGGAAAGATTACAAAGATACTTCTTATGGGAAGGACGGGAAAGGATGGTGAAAGGAAGTCCAACCTTGTCAAGTGGGACAAGACAAAAGTCCCTTTGGCAAAGAGAGGTCTAGGCTTCAAAGACTTGAGAACGTTAAACAAGGCATTGATGGGAAAATGGCTACGGAGGTTTGCGGAGGGGCATAATGCTTTGTGGAAAGAGGTGATTGCTACAAAGTATGGGGAGGGGAGAGAGACAGGTGGTATTCGGGGGAAGTTGTAGAACGCTATGATTGCAGAGTTTGAAAGCCGACAAGGAAAGGGATGGAAGAGTTCACCCAATTTATTCATTTTGACATGGGGGAGGGAGTGAGACCTGAAATTTTGGAAAGATGTATGGTGTGGTCATTTGCCTTTAAAAGAAATATTCCCTCACTTGTTCAACCTTGTCTTGAACAAGGATGACTAGTGAGAGAATATGTTTATTGGATTGGTGGAGAGTTCGTGTGGAGCCCTTGCTTTAGGCAGAATTTCCATGATTGGGAACTAGGAGAGGTGGAGTGGTTAAAGGTGTTGGGTAATTGTAAAGTGGTGAACGGAAGAGATGATAGAATGATTTGGGGAGTAGACTCACAAAAATAATTCACGGTAAAATCATATAATCGAGCATTGGAAGGAAGGAATGAAGGAGAATTCCTGTGGAAGCAAATTTGAAGGCTACAATTCCCATGAAGGTCACTTTGTTTTGCATGGTCCGCGACTTGGGTTGGCATTTTGGATATGGACAATTTACAAAAAGGTGGAATCCAACTTGCTAATAGATGTTGCATGTGTAAGAGTGGGAAGGAGAAGGTAAATCACCTTCTCCTTTATTGCAAAATGGCATGGAATATATGGAGATTAATCTTCTCTTTATTCGGATGGTCATGGGTGATGCCTGCAACTATTAGAAAGCTTTTTTTTAAGTTGGAGGTGTTGCCAGTTTAGGAAGGAAGAAAGGGAGATTTGGAAGATGGCCCTAATATGTTTGGCGTGGTGTATATAGAAGGAGAGAAATAGAAGACTCCATTATAAATTCATCAGCTCAGATGTTGGGGCGTTTCATCTAATTGGTGAGTTCTTTTTTAAAAAAAAAAAATTCAATTGATCTGGGGAACACCCTACTTAGATTTGTTGTTTAAAAGTTAGATATTGTGAGATTGTTAGTTGACCTTAATGTTGAACTACTACATTATTATTTGATGATACTTGTATATATATATTTTTTAATTTCTTTCTTTTGATTTTTTTTTTTTGGTTTCTGTTTTTTATTACTAAATAGAAATTATAAAATTACTACTTATTACATAATTAGCAAGAAACACTAAGTACTAAGTTATTATGTAAATAATAACTAATATATAATTATCTACATATGAGATATTGAGATTCTAAAAACAATGTGCTTTGAATATGATTGATCGATTAACTTTTATGTATTTTAATGCTCAAATGCATATGTATCTATAAAAGTAGGCAATGATAAAAATTAGTAAGCTTTTCTAAAAGACGACTGAATATTTAATAAAAATTCATCATCCTTATAAATTTAATAAAATTCATTAAAAACAAATATATGGAATTCAGTCATTAAAACATGTGTATGGATCCATCTTAAGAGAGTTATTCGATGAAAAAAAAAAGATCGCTCTCCCGGTAGCCGCGTATATTGCATTAGACCCCCTATGTTAGCAGCACCACAACCATTTCCATTACAGTGGTTGTTACCACAACTTAAACCTTGTTATACATAGTAGAAAAACTCCATTATAAATTCATCAGCTCAGATGCTTGCTTGATAGAGCTGCCACCAGACATCCAACCTTCAATATTGCTGATCTGCATTTATTCGAAGATTTGATGGAGTGACAACAACTATTGATACCTTGGTCGTTCATCTTTCAAATACGCAACCAAATGTCACTGAAGAAATATTGGATATCAAAGATCCGAACCATAGAAGGGGCAACGTATGCAAGCAACTCATGGTGAAATGATTAATTAAACTACGTGGAAGTACATAAATTCTTAAGGAGCTAAAGAAGATTCACGTACAAACAAAAGCTGAATTTTTCAAGATTTACTCATCAGAGCCAAGTTCTTTCCAACCGACGAGGTTGATGTAGGCGCATCCAAGAGGCCAAGTCAAGCAAAATGGGATCGATAAGTGAATTAGTCTAATAACATTATGTTAGTCTTTCATAACGGATTATTTTCAGTCATAAGATTGCATAAGTAGGGTTGTCCATGTCTTTTATTTATTGAGGCAACTCACTATAATCACAGCTTAAAAAAAATTTATGAGCAGCAGTAGTATTCTATTCCTAAAGAATCAGCAAAGAAAAGCTTATTTGGGTCTCGCTGAAACCTTTTTTTCTAAGTAAACATATTTCATTAAGAGAGTCCAAGAGGGCCAACCTGTATACAAAAGAGACTGACTAAAACTAGAGACTCATGTTTTAAACATATTTCGTTAAGAAAGTCCAAGGGGGGCAACCCGTATACAAAAGAGACTCACTAAAACTAGAGTCTCATGTTTTCCATACAAGGGTATGCCTCCAATGTCCAAAAGTATAAAATTTCAAAAAACCTATCATTGAATCTACAAGTATCCATCTTTTCATCTTCAAAAATGTGCATATTCCTCTCTCTCCACAAACACCAAAACAAAAAAGTAGGCACCATTCTCCAAACTTTACCTTCACTTCCCTTTCCATACCCTCCTATCCAACTCCTCAAAAAATTCTTAATCGAATTTTTCATCACCCAACAACAACCGAAGAACAAGAAAACCAAATCCCAAACTCCGCTCACAAATGGACAAAGAAGGAAGAGATAGCCAATGGATACCTCCACATTCATACACATGGCGCATCTTCCAGCAAGTTGGAAGCCTCTTTTCTTAAGGTTGTCCATAGTTAGGACCACCCCCCAAGTAAGAGACCAAACAAAAAAAAAAAAAAAAACGCTTCATTGGCACCCCTGTGCCCCTAAACAACCTTCCAAGGTATAACCTTTCACCTATTCTAGCTAGATCTTTATAATAAGACCTTACTGTAAACTTCTTAGTGCTATATTTCCTCCATACCACTAAATCTCCCCCAAAACCCCTAGGCAAATACTCTTGGATAGCACCCAAAAAACAAAGCACTACCTCCATCTCCCAATCATGGAAATACCTTCTAAAACAAAGATTACACACAACAACTTCCTTCGAGAAGTATAAATATTCCCAACCCTTCACATCCGGATTCGTAGCAAGGTGATAGTCTAGGAAATCTCTCCTTCAAGGCAAGTCACCACACTAAATGTCATCCCAAAAATGAACTCTAACTCCATCTCCAACCTCATATCCAACTCTTTTAAACATTTCGTCATTTCCCCTTCTAATGGATTTCCATAGGCTGACCCCTAAAGTACCCTCCACTTCATTAGAAGCCCACTCATCCATCTCGCTCCCATACTTAAAAATTATTACCTTTCTCCATGTTGCATTTTGCTCTCAAGCAAACCGCCACAGCCATTTTCCCAAAAGAGCTTTGTTGGACATTCTAAGCTCTTTGATCCCCAATCCCTCTTCCATTAGCAGGGTTCTATTTCGACTCCAATTCACCAAATGCATATTCCATTCCCCTTCCATAGAAGTTATTATTCTTTTGTTCCCCCTTCAAACTATTACATACTTGTCTATTTCTCTGTTATTAATTGTTTTGTTTATTTCTTAGTTATTAATTGCTGGTTTTCTCTACTTTATGCACCATAATTCTCATCGTATCCACCCCCCCCCCCCCAAAAAAAATAAAATAAAATAAAAAATAAAAAGAGTAAAAACTCATATCTGCGCATCAACTTCCATTAGCAGCATTCTAATTCGATTCCAATTCACCAAATGCATATTCCTTTCCCCTTCCTTAGAAGTTATTATTCTTCATTTCCCCCTTTAAACTATTGCATATTTGTCTATTTCTCTGTTATTAATTGTTTTGTTTATTTCTTAGTTATTAATTGTTGGTTTTCACTACTTTCTGCACCATATTTCTAGTCTTATACCCCCAACCCCCCCCCCCCCAAAAAAAAAAAAACCAAAAAAGACTAAAAACTCATATCTACTCACCAATTTCCACAACACAAGCAAGAACATCACTTTTGATTTACCAAAACAAATGATTGAACAACTTAAAATAATTTATCCAATGAAATGTGAAATACCTCTTATTTTGCATTGTGGCAGAGCATAGATCTAAATTCCTTGTTATTTTGCACCATTCATGCTTGTCAGTTGAAGAGAATTCGACCTCCGAGCATATAGCTGTCTCATTTGACCTCAATTCAATGTCTGAATATTTTGAGTCTGATGGTACTGCAATGAAAAAATACATTTTGATTAAGTGGCCAAAATCCTGCTCCAAATACTATTGTGAAGTTGTCTCCAAACCATATATATTATTGTCTTTGAATTTTGTCTATAGATAGACTATAGTAAGGAACAACAATTGTTGCTCATCTAGCAGAATACCATTGTAAGTCTTGGGTGGCATCAGATGTCTAGAACTAAGACAGAGAACAATAGGAGTTACAATCTGGGAACATGAGATTAATACAGGTGATTAAGACGATACAAAAATCATGGCATTTAAATCCGTAGCCAATTCAAGAAAATCCAAATTGACAAGCACAACTCATTTCATAATGACAAGCGGCCAACAATCAGTTTATGACTAATCATGACAACATAGGCAGATACAACACCACCAACATTCTAAAAAACTCAAGGTATATCAAGGACGCCATCCCACCAACAATGACCAGTGAATAATGATAAAAGCCCACCAATCAGTTTACGACCGATCATAATAACATAGGTCAATACATGTTGAGAAACATATAAAAATTGGGTAATGTTGACATTATGAACATGATACTGAAGGTCAATTTTGATTATTATTTTTCCCATTGTAGCCTCTATCAACAAGGAGAGCTCAAACCTCCCTCGTCAAACCAATAGTATTACCCCTCTTTGAAGGCATTTGGCAGTGCATAATGTTTTCCAACCTACTATTATCCTTTCTTTTGTTTTTTTTTTTTTTTCATAAGTGTCCAAACTACTATTATCTTGTGTACTATTCATACTGTGGTGACATGTGGACGCCTAAAAAGGGGCATGGCGTGAAAGCCTATGAACAAATCTCAACAATGCATTAAAGGGTTTGTCTTGACCAAACTTTAACAGAAAAAACAAAAACAAAAGTATCATTTTGAGGCTAAAGCTTTGTTTTACCAGTTACAAGTTAGAAATCCGATAATTTTATATTAGGAATTTGTCGTTGAGTTCAAATCATGGTTATATAGAGATTTCCCTGGCTATATTCTACACGCTTTTGTAATCAAAGAAAAAGAGGGAAGATTTCATGAGACTCAGCTTGCAAACAGGCACCATTTAGAGTTTCTTTTTTCTTTTCTTCACAACCAAAAATCTTTCATATAACATTTTTGTGGGGGGTAAGCTCTCAAAAAGTCTTTAATTGTGGATTAAAATTTGAACAATAAAAAATTGTTTTCTTATTGCATTGTAGATTTAAATAATCCAAAAGGAGAACGCATGGTACCTGACTCAAACAGCCAAGAAAATTATTTCCTGTTAACACTAGTCTGAGTGAGGGTTTTGTTTCTAAAATTTTATACAATTTTCGCAGCAACCAAAGAGAGTTTGTCTATGCATAAACACATTATATTCGTATATACATGTATATTATTACTAGAGAAGATATACCAAGTTTGGCCCAGATTTCCTCGGGGGACTTGGAACCAGAACTCTCTCCATGTTCCATTGCTTTCTTGGATTTGAAGCCCGATACGAATCTTTTGTTCCCGGTGGAGTAGAAACAAGTATAACGGCGTGCGAGCCTAGCGACCGAGAGAAAATTTATTTCTACTTTTCCACGTAGAAAATGGAAAATCTTGCTTGGGAAGATGAAAACCCGCCGGCATCGAAATCAAGGGACCCACGCTCCGTGTGTATATATATATATATATATATATATATATATATATAAGGAAAACTTATATAAGCACATATGGTTGAACATAGGGCAGCAACTCGGGTGGTTAATCCGAGTCCAGCCCGAAATTTAACGGGCTTGGTAAAAAATTTATTCAATTCGGGACTGGACAGAATTCTTGAAGCCTGGCCATAATTCGCAGACATCTCAAGAGCCCGACACAACCCGAGCCCGACATCATCTTTTTTTTCTCTCTTAATGTTTTGTATGCTGTGACAATCGTCGAGACACCCTGTTTCTATGAAGATAGTTTCTATGATGATCTTCAATCCCTTTTCTAGAATAGTGTGTATGAATTTGACATAATGATTCTCAAAATCAAAATGCCCAAAAAAAAAAGGGAAGAAATGAAAGATTTATCAATATTGGCCAAGGATATCACTAAAATTATTGGCCCTCTAAACTCACGATTCAGAGAGGGAGATAATGAAAGTCAAATCATCACAGACAACAAAAGCAATTAGGTCTGTCTACCATCATCTTTCATGTACTGATCAATCAATCTGTAAGCAGATCTGATGGTGGCCTGGCTTCTACCTAGCAAGTAATGCTCATGCGATGGCTATGGTGGAACCGAAGTGCAGTTAAAGGAGGGGTTGTGTCTGTAGTTCAAGAAATTATTGCATCTCAAGGCACTTTCTTCATTTTCTTTTTAGTTGCCGATCCCACATCGTAAAAGAACCAAAGTATAAAGGTTCTCTTGCAAGATAAAAGTGGCCTCTAATCTCAGTTGCTTTACAATAACTTGCATTTGCTGATGACAGTTGGTAGAAAACCTAAACAGCTATCAAATAAATAAAAAATGTTTAAAACTTGTAAACGTAAGTATAGATTTTTAAGTGAGTCGGGTAACCCGAGTAACTGATACATAAGAAATACAACTTGGGTTGGGACGGGCTTGCGTAAGTTTTTTTAAAGTTCGAGCTTAGCTTGAACAAGCTCTAATTCGAGTTTGGCACATTTGAGTTGCATCTCATCTCTAGTTGAACATTGTAAAAGTGTGGTTTTAGTTAAATGAATATGTAATGGTGTTATTTGAATTAAGTAAACATTGTAAAAGTGTTGTTTTAGTCAAATAAATATGTAATAGTGTTGTTTGAATTAAATAGTTAGGTGTGGGGTGAGGAATAATATTAGAATGCCCAAATGTTGTTGCCTAAACACTTATTGGCATGGAGTAAATCCACCATGATGAATGGGCCTTACTCTAGGTGAGTGTTTGAGCACTATTTGGATACCAATATTTGGGTCATGAATCATTGCTTATGGGTGAGTTGTCAAAAAGTGTTTAACAATTATTCAAGAGTAATAATTTATGGCCCAAGATACTATGCCCAAATTATGTGGCAATGCCACATCAAACAATCAACCAAAAAAGTTATGATTACCACCTCAGCAATCCATACTAAATTAAAATAACAAAGAAACCCTAGTCGAATAATCAATCCAAAAAAAAACACCTCATTTTTTCCCTCTTCCTTCTTCCCTACTCATGCCTAACCCACTTCCCCAATTCGTTGTCGGTCGCCACCCAATCCCACACCTACCCAAAAGCGACTCACTGCCGGTTGTTGCCCAATCCCACACCTGATTTTCCTTCCCCTTCCCCAATCACTCTTATTTATCCATTTACAGCAACAACACCTCCACCTCGTCGTCAGTCACCGCCTAGAGAAGTTCCTCGTTGTTGATCGTTGACAAGGTATGATCTCTCTCCCTCCTCCCGATCTCTCTGAAGATTTGTTAGGGTTATCTATGTGTAGACAAAGTGGTCTATATTCATCTCTATATGCGAGGTTTTTCTATTATATGATGAAGTTCATACTTGTACTTGAGAGGTCTATGAATTTTACATCGACGGTAGAATCATCATCTCTAATAGCATCTCATGTCAAGTCTACCATTTCTACCCTAAATAACATATCATATACATAACTTGAAGGACAAACTTCTATTAGACGACCATTTTCTACAATCCTTAACATTCATATGTTGGTGGCAAAAAATCAATAACCTTAAATAGAGATGTTGACAGTTATTGTGGTCTTTTAAGCAGTAGCAAACAACATATGAATGGCTAGCAGTCTCTCCTGTAAATTCTTTGACCAAACAATACATCAGAATGTCTTTTGGTGTAGGATTTGATCAAAGATGGTACTCGTTTATGGAAATGCATTCTAAATGTATGTTTGTATGTGTGTTTATGTCTCATTATTTGGTAAATGGAATCTAGCTTTTACTTTAATGAACTCAACCCAAACTAAAGATCTTCCAATATATGAGTTCTTACTATGGACTACCATCTCCCTTAAGAACATCATTAACAAAAAAAAATCTAGGAAGAAGATTTGTTGGTTGTTCGAACTATAAGGTAAAAATTAGTTTTCCCATGTGTCTAATTTAACAAATTAATCATTTTTGATATCTAACAAAAAAAATCAATTGTGTAGACAAGCATGGGATGTAAATTTCTTCACTTGATGAATTCTATTACATGCGAAAAAGGAAAATCTTTTGGAATAAAGTTGTCAAGGAAGAACATAGAGTTATAGAAGAAGAATGTAGAGTTGCAAAATAAAAATGAAACTTTTCATAGGACGAATATCATGTTGCAAGGGATGAATGAAGAGCTGAGTGTTGGGTAGTGTGGATCATTATTAGTACTAGACACTAACCCCTCGTCCGAATTTTTATGAGGGTATTTTTGGTATTTTACATTATTTTCATATTGCCCTAATATTATTTATTTATAGTTGAAGAGTCGCATCTCTTTGTACTGGAATTTTGTAACTCTTTTGGACCATAGTGAAACCGCAGTAGCCGTGGACATAGTTCTAATCTGGGGTAAAATACGTAAATTTTTGTGTTCTTGTATGTGCGTGTGATTTTAGATTCGTCTTTATTTCTTTGTTTGCTTTCATGTCTCACTGATTTTGGTTAGGTGGTTATATTTTAACAACTAGTATCACAGTTTTAGATTCGACTAGGAGCAATGGCCGCAGACAAGGGAAAAGTAAGAATAGATAAATTCAATGGCACATATTTTGGGTTATAGAAGATACAGATTGAAGATTATTTGTATTAGAAAAAGTTGTATCAGCCTCTTCAAGAATAGAAATTAGAAGAGATGAAAGACACAAAATGGAAACTCCTTGACATACAAGCGTTAGGAGTTGTTCATTTAATGTTGGCTCATAACGTTGCGTTCAACATAGCGAAAGAGATGACAACAACATGTCTTATGAAAGCCTTTGTGAACATGTTTGAAAAACCCTCTAGCTCAAATATGATATATCTTATGGGTAGGCTATTTAATCTTAAAATGATAAAATGTGGGTCTGTAGTGGATCATCTGAACTAGTTCAACACAGTCACAACTCAGTTGAGTTCTATAGAGATTAAGTTTAAAGACGATGTTAGGGTTTTGATTCTTCTATCTAGTTTGCTAGAAAGCTGGAATGGTATTGTAACGATAGTGAGCAACTCTTTAGGTAAATCAAAATTGAATTATAATGATATCTGTGACCTAATTTTGAGTGAAGAAATTCGCAGAAAGGAATTAGGAGAAGCATCAGGGTTTGCTCTGAATACAAAAGCCAGAAGAAGAAACTCAAATCGAAACAGATCAACATCTAAGCACAAAAGCAAGTCAAGATCAGGAAAGGGACGAAGTTGTAATAGATAGCAATAAATGTTATAGAGAACCTCTATTTATAGCCCTTAAAAGAATAGGTCCTTTAGATTTCAAAATAGAGCCGTTCTCTCCTTTTTAATTTGTTCAAAATTGTTTTTCGATTGCTAGATCGACATAAACAATCGATTGGTGAAACCAATAAGTTGATTGGATAAAGATCCAGTTGACTGACCAATTTAACTAATTTGTCCAAAGGGTTTGAGGTTTATGTGTTTAAGAACATTCAACCGACTAGTTCTTTGGTACAATTACAAAGGCATAATATTGTCCTCTTAGGTTTGCAACTCTAGTTGGTCCAAATAGATGTAGGTGTTGGAGTTGAAATGGTCTATTTATTAAAATATCATTCTTCATTTTGAAAAAGGATTTGAATTATTTTTCTAATTGGCAAGTACCACAAACACCATCTTCTACAAATTCGATTTTGGATAATCCTCTAACTAATTCATGTCTAAAAAATTTTGAAATTAAGTTTATACTTGCATGTCTTAGTCTTCTATGCCATAAATAATTATTCTTATTTATAGCTGCAAAGTTTTCAACATTTTGAGATGCAGTATCATCAAAGATAATGCAATAAATATTGTTATCCTTATATTCAACAAATAATACATTTTCATGGTTGCATGCATATTTAATTAGGAATTTATTGGCTTAAAAAATGACAACATAACCTTTATTACATAATTGGCTAATGGCAAGAAAGTTATGTTTCAAGCCATCAACTAAAAGCACATTTTTACTAGATAAGGAAGAATTTTCACCTATTCTTTCAATGCCTATGATTTTACATTTAGAGTTGTCTCCAAAACTCATATATCCACCACCCTTTGAAGTGAGAGATGTGAACTTGGCTTTGTCTCCGATCATCTGCCTTTAACATCTATTATCAAGGAATCATTTGTCCTTGTTGAAGTCCTCTTCAAGAAAACCAACAAAAAAAACTCAAGTAACTCTTTCCGGTACCCAAGCCTTCTTTGGTCGTTTTGGGTTAGTCTTAGGTAAGCATGTTTCTTTTGAAACCAAAATCATACTTCCTTTATCTTTCATGTATTTTTTAGATTTTCTTGAAGATTGTGCATGAATAGTAGCATTTGAGGTAGAGGCCTTAACAAAGAATTTTTGATAAGACTTTTATTTCGTATAGGCATAGTATCCCAAACCCACTTTATCAAAAAAACATCTTTGTTGTGAGATGATCTTATCTAAAATTTCACTACATTTGGTAAATTTTCTTATAATGAAATTTAGATCATCCGCCTTCTTTTTAAAAGAAACATTTTTCTCTTTAAGATCCTTATTTTTTTAAACACAATGACTCTTTCTTTTTTTTTAAAAATCTCATTTTGATCATTTGAAATTTGTATATCATTTGAAAGAGAATATATTTTCTTTTTAAGATCCTTGTTTCTAAAGAGGATTTTCTCAAGCTCTTCATGCAATTCCTCAAAGGCATCTTAGAATTCTTATTGAGCCATGAGGCAAAGGTTGGTCATTTCTTGGTCACTTAATTCTTCCTCCAAATCATCCCAAGTAGCTTTCATTGTTTTCTTATTGGTTTTCCTTCCTTCTAATAGGTAATTTGGTCATTTCACATGTCTTGTGACAATCTAGAGATTGTTCACCGAACTGGGGGTAATTTAGTAATCTTGAGTGATAGTAGTTTATTTAGGCATAATTAGGACTTTTCACTTTTAGAGTTTCCATAAATCTAGTTGCTTGATATTTCCTTAAATGCAGATACATCGAACCTGGACATTTTCATTTTAGAGTTTATTTTCCAATTAAATTCGATTTCTCTTTTATCTCATTAGTTCTTACATGTAGATATCAATTCTATTGGTTCGTGCATTTTCATAATTATTTATTAATTTATTTAGTGAGGATAATCATTTTTATTTAATTTTTTATTTATTTAATTAGATAATTATCACTCAAGACATGATCTTAGCCCTCCATTTAACAGTTTTCATTTTAGACCTTTGGATCGAACCTGTCACGCCCCGAATTCCCGACCGAACTCGGGAACGCGACTGAACGAAACAAAAGGAAGAAAATAAATAGACGAATAAATAAATAAATAACAATTTAATTCATTTAGATACAAGCCTACATACATTTCTGTTTTTTTTAGTTGATGACACTTTGCCTTTATGTGTCCCAACTTGTGACATTTATATCAAGTTGGGAGTTCTTTTTTGCTTGATTCCCCTTTTAGTTGCTTTTTATTTTGTTACTTCCTTCTTAGGTAACTTTTGAACTTTCTTGTGATGAATGCTACATCTTCATCATTTCCTTGATCTTCTTCTTTTTCTTCTTCGCTTTCATGAGAAAAAGACTTTATGGGCAAGATTCTTATTTGTCTTGCTTTCTTCTTCATGAATCCTTATGATTAGCTCATGATTGATGAGAGATCCGAGAAGCTCATCGGGGCTTAGCTTATTGAGATACTTTGCTTCTTGGATGACCGTCACCTTAGCTTCCTAATTTCTTGGTAGAGACCTAAGAAATTGTCTTACTATATCAATGTTAGTTTAGCTCTTGCCAAGAGTTTTCAAAGAATTAATAATATTAGTAAAGCGAGTAAACTTTTTCGGAATGGACTCACTTGCATCTACCTTAAATAGTTCATAACTATGAACTAACATGCCAATTTTTTATTTTTTAACTTGGTTGGCACCTTCGTAGGTAACCTCAATTTGTCCCATATCTCATTTGTAGACTCGCAAGCGAAGATTCTATTAAATTCATTTGCATCTAAGGCACAATATAGGTTACTTATAGGCTTAACATTTATTTGAATTTGTTTGAAATCATTTTCATCCCATTCATATTTTCCTTTAACTACCTTGGTGGTGTTAGTAAAACTTTTGGTCTTCATAAGAATGTGAGGCCTATTTACAATGACCTTCCATATTTCATAATCTAAGGCTTGAAGATAGATCTTCGTTCTAGCCTTCCAATAAGTAAAATTTTAGCCATAAAACAATGAACGTCTATTGGCCGATTGCCCCTCAACAAAGACGGTTCTTACAATATTTGCCATATCTTTTTTATTAGAGTGTTTAACTCTATTTTTTTTTCAAGAGACGAGGCTCTAATACCACTTGTCCAAATATTTACCCTAGAGAGAGGGGCGAATAAGGTATTTTAAAAATATTGAAAACTTTAAAAATGATAGAAAATATGCACAAGTATGTAAAAAAGTATAAAGAGAAAGAGAGAGTAAACACAACGATTTTTACGAGGTTTAGAAAACTTCCTACGTCCTCAATTCAAGCATCCCTACTTGGGTTTTTCCACTATCTTAATGTCCACCGCAGGTGGAGGTCAAACCTTTACAACAAGAGCTCCAAGCTATATATCCAGCAAAATATTTCCCTTTACCTCATAAGGGTAGCACCTACCCACAAATTTTACCACAATGAGAAGATACAAAATTGTTTACCAACAAGTACTATCTTAAAAAGTTTGTTGGTACAATAAATGTTCATTCTCTAAAGATTGATTAAGTGTAAGCTTAAGAGTGTTTAAGATAAGTAGAACTATTAGATCTAGGTTTTCAATAAAGAGATCTAAAGTCAAGAATAAGGATATAGAAATTAAAGCTTGTAAAAAGATAGCAATAAATCTTGTAAAAAATCTCTATTTATAGCCCTTAAAATAATATATCAATTCGATTTCAAAATAAAGTCATTTTCTCATTTTTCATCTTTCAAAATTTGAATTTTTGATTGCTAGATCAACAAAAACAATTGAATGGTTTCACCAATTAGTCAATTGGATGAAGATCCAGTTGATTGACGAGCTCAATTAATTTTTCCAGAGGGTTTGAGGTTCATGTGTTCAAGAACATTAAGTCTGACTGGTTCTTGGAGTCATTTCACTGGTTATTTGATATATTATATTTGCCTTTTAAAGTCAATCAACTGATTCCATTAGTTAGTCGACTAGTTTGGATTGTATGTTTAGGCTGTGTACACAAATGGTCACTCAGTCGATTAGTTCTTGGAATTGATTAACTGATTTTGATAATGTAAAAATAAGGCATAAGAATCAGTTGATTGGTTATGACAGTTTAGGCATCCTTGCTTATTTTTTTTATCAGTGTTTTTTTTTCAAAACCTTTAATCTTTCAAAACTTAAATCACATCAACGTGTAGTTTTGAAAAATCATTTTAGGATTGGTTATAATTGATCATTTTAAATATTAAGAGTTTACATTTAATGATCAATCTAAACCTAATTCAATTAAAACCTAAAATAAGAAGAAAAAAAAAATTTCTCTTGAATCATTGGGATGGAGTGCGTCTATTTGCTTGGATCATTATGATAGCATTCCATTTAGTTGGATTTTGACGGGAGTTCTTTTACTTGATGGATTTTGTCATTTCTTGGTTAACAACTTTTTTTTTACTTAGATGATCTATTTGCATTGTCACTGAATAAAATATTAATACGCATGAATAATATCGTATTATCCACACAATTACTAAGATGTCCTTGATCCAAAACCTTTAAAGCTAACACCATTGCCTTAAGAGTATGTTAAACTTTTTAGTCATTTCTCGACTTGCTCTGTTACCCAAGTTTACTTGTTCTAGTAGTCAAGTGCTTTTCAAGTGGATATGATTGATGTAAAACGGGTTAGAGATGCATTTGAATTGCCACAACTCAAATTGATAATTTGCCAACAATTTCGAGATTTGGACCAATTATGTGGAAACAGGTCAAAACACCCATGACCGATCTAAAATGACGTTAGAAACAAAAGCTACCACATTGCCACAAATCATGGTGCTTTTTTGGCTAAATTCAATTGTTTATTATGCCTTCAAAATCAAATTTATTTTAGTTAGAAGATTTTTATTATTTTTTTATTTCGTTTGTCATATTTGAGTTAAACTCAATTGTGTTATTTTTGATAATTTTGTTTTATATTTTATTATAAATAGAGATATAAGCCATACAGTAAAATAAATTTTTGATCAGAAAACAATTTTAAAAGTTTCTTTAAGAATTTTGTTCTCTTTTTTGGGGGATTTTCGGCCTATTCATAACTTCCGCACAGTAAACAATATAGAGAAAAGAGAGACAAAAGGTCAACTAATGAAATGTAACGAAAAAAAAATTACATTTTACATTATATCAACTTCAACAGTGGCCATTGTTTGTTTCCACACCCCCCCCGCCCCCCGAAGTTGCAGTTAAACAAAGCTGAACTTCGCAAAAATAGAATGCCGAGAAATGCAAATCAAAGAACAGAAATCTGAGAGCTCCTTAAAGAATATAATGTTAAATCTCACCCAAGAATGCGGTACAACCTCCACATGCAAAACCCAATCCCTACAGGGGGGAAATGCTGAACATCAAAAAGAATTTCCACCTCCTGAGGTTCCTGAAGACTCAGCTACATCCTTTATTCTCAATGGTTCTTCAATAAGTTTCCCTCTATCTGCTGAGCCATCCACAGCCCTGTTGAGTCTTTTCAGCCAAATATCGTAATCGACTGGGTAAGGGGTCCCACAAAGGCTGTCTACATAATCTGCAAATGCCTTCAACAGAGCTGAAACCTCACCTAGCTGCTGCTGAATCAGCCGCTTTGCCCAGCATCTCTGCCTCCATTGCAATGCGGATTCTATTGAATCTTGTTGCTCCATAGTTCCCCCACAAACAACATAGAGGAGGTAAGCAAGGCTCTCGGCATCAGATGATGGACAAAGCTTCCCGTGCTGAAGTGCATGAGCCGATGAGAATTGCAAATTTATTGCTGGGCTATCTCTGTCTTCCAAAACTGCACGCCCCCATGAGACCGGGATGTACAAAGTATTGCTGGCACCTTTAGCATTGACAACGTGAATTATGTTCTCGGGACAGATATCACCATGCTGGATGCTGGCCATTTTTGCACTTCTGAGAGCTGCTAGGCAGTCTCGGCAGCAACGGATTGCCTCCTCGGATGAAAATGGGCCATCCTGAGTTACTATGGATGAAAGTGGCTCCCCTATGGGAAATGTTACAAGTATTGGGGTACCGCAACATGGATGATCACAGCATCCTATTGGGCTCTGTTTCTTACAAGGACCCGAATGCAAAATTCGGCCTGAGGCAATTATTTCTGGCAAATACTTGCACGAAATTCCCCGTTGCTTCAAGATGTTTAATACCTTGGTTTGCCTTTGCACTTGGTACCACAGACTCATATCTTCCCAAGATGGCTCTAGTCTAGATGGATGAGCACCCACATACAAAGTTAATAACCCTGCGGGATACTCCAAAGCAACAGCACTGTAGGAGCAACAGTTTCCTATTGCCAGAGACTCCTGTATTTGAAAACTTTTCTGCCCCTGCTGCTGATCTTCCAGTATCAATATATCACCCTGCTTAAGCTTCAAACGTGATGATTGTTTTTCAGAAAAGGGATTATCATTCTCATCTAGTTCAATAATTTCTCTGTATTGGTGGTTAGCCTGTTGGAAGGGTACAAGTGCATCTTCATTCTCGATGAGGCGGTACTCCATCCTGCGCTTCTGCAGATGGAGGCTATGATCTGATGCAAGTGAGGCAATTGACTTTCTTGGTGGTCCATTCCACTGTACAAGAGACTGATAAGTTGCCAAAAGTAGTTGCAAAGTTCCTAGGTCCCCCCAATTTGCATTCCCTAGCTTGTTCCATATCCGGTCCAGTGGGGAAACACTGACTTCAGCATGGCACTTGATCCACTCTACCACAGCCTCGTATGGGTTACGCAAGTTAAGTTCAAGTTTGGCAAGGTCACCCATAAGTTTTACAACACCTCCAAACTTAGAATCAAGAACTAAAAGAAAAACAGAATCACTGGTAACAGCACCGTACTTGCTCAAACTCCGAGAAAGAAGTATATGAATACCATAGAAGAGGGCTTCACAAATAGTGGTGGAAGAAAATGTCAACTCATTTCCTATCATAATGTCTGGTCTAAACAATGCAAACTCAACCACTTCATCCCAGTTAACTTGTAGATTGCCTGATGTTTTTGATATCAAAGCTGCACCACAAAGCCCCCCAAGCCTTCCCCTTGATATCGCTTTCTCCACAGTATAAAACTTGGACCCAGGAAAACGAGGGCAAGATACAAAGTATGGTAACGGCTTATTTTTATGCCAGAATGTATGCCACAAGCCATCTGCAATAGCATACAGGAAATCTTCCAGTGCAAGATACTTGTCTTCTTTCAGGTCATCAGAAGCATAAGGTGAGCAAGGCATACGGAATAGCTGTTGAAATAAGACCCCCTCTAATGCAAAATCAAGTGCACGCAATTCATCAATCATAAATGGAGACCTGAAAGATTGTTCCCCATTAGCAGTATCTACATGTAAATTGTCCAGAATCCAACCTTCAAGACTTCGTGTAAATAAATTAACGTCAACAAGTTTCCTTGCATAATCCTTTATTGCCTTGAACACCCTTTTTGAAGTATGAATGAATGTGCTTGAAGTTGAAAGGCTGGATGCTCTATGAGAGGAAGCACCTGCATTCCAAATCATTCATATGATTTCAAAAATTGATACAAGCAAAGAAGAAAAAAGAATAAATAAATAAAATTGTTTTGATTGAAGAATGAAAGAAAGATTTATTTATAATTTTACTCAAGAAGATCAATTTAGATGAAAATCTTATAAGTGGATTGAAAGTTGAGATTTTACCGAAATAAATGCAAAAATTAAAAATAGAAACAGCAGGCAATACTCCAATTTTCCATATAAAAAAAAAGAATGTGGCATGGTTCACTGACTGTTAAAGAGTCCCACAGAGTTTTTCATTTACTAACATTACAGTCTTAACTCTTAATCAATGGAACTAGAGTAGGGGTAATTTCTAATCTAGAAATATGAATATACAACATCAAATATATGGATCCAGAAGCCTCTTGTGGGTAAAAGATAGCTCGAAATGGATATTCTAAGGGGTTTACAGGCCAGCAGAGGTGAGGGACATGCACTTGTTATGTGGCGAGCTAGAAGTAGTGAGATGGGATTGGGATGAGCAATGGTGTATTGGTGGAGGCTTCCATGTGGTAACGTCCCCTAGTGAGAGGTCTACTTCCCCAAGCTGTCCAAAGAGGTGGAGGAGTTCTCAGTTTTCATCGACAACCTTGAGTTTGTGGATTTGCCTCTTACAAGAGGCCGATATACTTGGTCTAGCAGCAAACAAAAGTTGTCCCGAACTGACATTCCTAGTATCGGGATGTTGGGAGGAGAAAATCTCGGGAGTGTCTCAAATTGCACTGCCATGGATAGTCTCGGAATCCGATAGCGAAGGGAAAAGGCAAGGAAGAAAGCCTCTCTTCTTTGAGAATATGTGGCCGTGAGAGGAGGGATTTAAGGAGCTAGTGGCAAGATGGTGGAGTGGCTACAGTATTGCCGGGAGCCCTAGTTATCGATTGGTGAAGAAACTGAGTTTTTTTGAAAGGAGACTTGAAGAAGGGGAATAAGGAGACTTAAAGCAACTTAGGGTGGAGGAAATCAGTATTTCCTTCGGAGATTAGCAGCTTGGATGAGAAGGACCGGGAGAATGGAGAATGGAGAATGGGTTGAATGATGCCGAAAGGGAGAGAAGGGAGGATTGCAAGGTGGAGGTCAACTGGATAACTTTGATGGAAGAGCGGAGTTGGAGACAAAAATTAAGGGCCTTGTGGTTGAAGGAGAGGCACAGAAACACAATTGGCCCATAGGCTTGCGAATGCTCATTGAAGTAGTAATTTCATAGGAAAAATAAGGGTGGGTATAGTTGTGAATTGTCAATGGAAGAGGAAATCAAGGAAGGAGTAGCTGATTTTTACAAGAAGTTATACACAGAGTCGAGCTAATAGAACCCAAGAATTGATGGTTTGGTTTTTAATCAAATCAGTGAAGAGAATTGGGATCGGTTAGAGAGGCAGTTTTCAAGGAGGTAGTGGTGACTTTTAACAGTTGCATTGGGGATAAAGCCCAGGGCTGGGGATGACCACAACCTTTTTTCAACAGTTCAAAGCAGAATTAATGGAAATGCTCAATGCTTTCCATACCTCAGGGGAGCTTGGGATGAGTATGAAATAGTCCTCATTCCTAAGAAAGGAGGTGAAACCTAGTTGAAGGACTTCCGCCCCATTAGCCTTGTGGGGAGCCTCTTTAAACTCCTAGCCAAGACTCTTGCACTGAGGCTTCGAAAGGTGACAGGGAATATTATTTTAGAGGTTCAGAATACTTTTGTTGGATGGAGACAGATTTTGGATGCTCTCTTGGCTTGCGAGTTAGGAGTGGCTCTTTAGGTGAACAAACTAGTTATCGATAAGGCCTAAAATCATTTGAATTGGGGCTTCCTGGGATACACGATAAAGAGGTTGGGGTTTGGGTAGAAATGAAGAACGTGGATTGCTTGGTGTATATCTTCGTGTAGTTCTCCATCCTCATTAATGGATCCCCAGCAGGATACTTCAGTAGAGAAGGCTTCACCAGGAGGATCCTTTATCTCCCTATCTATTCATTGTGTTCATGGAGGCAATCACTGGTTTAATGAACAGGACGGTGGAAAGAGGGATGATGTGAAGGTTCTTGGAGGGAGAGGATTTAGGCTCGACATTGACAATATCACATCTATTATGTGTAGAAGACATGACAGTTTTGTGATGTGAGGATTGCACAGTTGAGGTTTTTGAGGATTATTTTGTTGTACTTCTAGGTAGTCTCAGGCTTGAGGATCAATGTGCAAGAGTGAGCTAATTTCTGTGGGTGAGGTGGAGGATTGCATGGGGTTAGCTGTCATTTTAGGATGTAGAGTAGGGTCTTTTGAGTCACTTGGGACTTCTGATTGGTTTAACTAGAGTGGCGGGGTGTGGGACTCGGTAGTTGGAAAGATTCAATAAGACTTGCTGGGTGGAAGAAACAATATCTACCTAAAGGAGGCAAGGAGCTTGAACAGCTGCAATGAAAAGCGTGGAAGACTTTAAATATCATTTGGTGGATGGAGTACTGTGTGTTTCCCTCTAAGGGATGTTGGTTTGGGGGTAAAAGATCTAAGGGTGTTCAACAAGGCCCTTTAGGATAGTGGTTGTGGAAGTATGGGATGGAAAGTACCCTTCAGAGGAGAGTGTTAGACAGAATGTTTGATTTGAAGGAGGGAGACTGGTGTTCTAGGGAAGGGATACATTCTATTAGGATGGGGGTGTAAAGTTGCAACAACAGAGGGTGGGATGAGTTCTCAAAGCATATTACACAAAAGGTGCTAATGGAAGCAAGGGTCAAAATATCGTTTCGATATATAGTTTCGATCTGACTGGAAATGGAAACATTTCGGAAATGTTTCGAAAACATAATGGAAACGGAGAAAAAATTGGAAACTTGTGGAAACATAACTTAAAATTTATTTATTTATACAAATAAACCTATTTATTGAATATTTGTGCATGTTTAAGGCATATACATCATATTCATGATAAATGACATAATAGATATATACTATGTAATATCCTCGAATTAGATAATTTGACACAAGTTACATATAAAATCAAAAGTAAAACAAATAGCGATTTAAACCTATTATAATTATTAACTTAGTATTAAAATAGTTGTTTCTCTACACTTTATTTTCCCTACTACTTTTCTATTATTTTAGGAAAAATAATAAAAATATCTTCTTGTAATTTTGAGTCTTAATCCCTGAAAAATAAATAGATATTATTTTTTACTAACTTCTAGAATTATTGTTGATACAAAAGAAATGTTTCCTTTGATTCGGTATGTTTCCATTAGTTTCGGTATTTTTCCACGAAAACAATTTTGTTTTCATGGAAACATGTGAATTTCGATATTCCACTAGTGTTTCATTTCGGTTCCCTGAGAAACGGAAACGTTTTGGCCATTTCGATTGAAAAGAAACAAAATTTTGATCCTTGAATGGAAGTAGGGCTAGATTATGGAGTTACTTTTGGTGTGAGATTAGGCCTCTTTAGGTGGTGTTCCTCGTCTCTTCAAGGTAGCCTCCAGAAGGCATTCTTTAGTGGTAGATTGTTACAGAGGATAGGAGTAGAGTTAGCGTGGGACATTAGCTTCATCAGGCAGCTTTAAGATTGGGAGGTTGAGGAGATGATGGAGTTTTATGGCTTTCCTTATATGTAGCCCATCTCCCAAGAGAAGGAAGATGGCTTTGCTGGTTTGGATCCAAGAAAGGAGAGTCTGAGCTTAGATCTTATTACAGCATTTTGGTGGAGGAAGGGAGACAGAGTTCCCTTGGAACGCCATTAGGAGACCAAAGGTGCCTACCAAAGTGTTTTTTTCCTTTTGTTGGACTGCAGCTTTAGAGAATATTTTGAAAATAAACAATTTGCACACGAGACGACAAGTTATTGTTAATTGGAGTTGCTTGAGCAAAGTGGATGAAGAGACGATCAACCATCTTATAATTTATTTTCCAGTTACAAGGGCAATGTGGACTTTACTAATTGGCCTCTTTGGAATCCATTAGGTTATGCTACAGTCCACAATGGCGGTATTGGCTACGTGGAGGGGAAGTAGGGTGACCACGAGGATGCGAGAGGTGTGGCATTTGACTCCTTTGTATTTATGGTGCACCATATGGTTGGAGAGGAACTAAGAATTTTTGAAAGTGTGGAGTTGCCTATGTGGAATGTAAAGGCTATTGTTTGGAACACTCTTTATTTTTGGTTGTAAGGAGGTTCAACCTTGTCGATAGATTAGGGGTGTCAATTCATATTAGCATGTTGTGTTTGGATCGTGTCAAGACATATATTTAAAAATATGTGTCAACCCTAACCAAACATGATTAACTAATTGTGTTAAGTTTCAAAACCCAAACACGACCCATTTATTGAACAAATTACATGTGTTGGCATGGTTAACGCATCTATTTTAACTTTCAATCTTTTAGATGAAAAAATTTCCTGTCTTTTTTGTAAGTGTAAATAAATCTCAAGTTTGGTTACTTCAGACATGGGGCAAAACAAAGTGAAAATCTCTTTCATAAGTGAAATAGTCTCCAAAATTGATAAGCTTTCGATGTGAAACATTACCTTAACTCATGGTATTTTTTTTAATAATTAAACGTGTTAAGTCATGTTAAATTGGTTGAAATTACTGAAACCCAAATCCAACTTGTTTATCAATCATGTTACACGTGTTAACCCATTTATGACCCAAATTGATTTATAATCAACCCAAACCCGTTAACTCCGTGTTGTGTTTGAATCGTGTTATCGCGTCTTGTCAAAAACGGACACCTCTTGAGAGTATAACTGTTTTTTATATGTATTTGGGTGCACTCCCTTATCCGTTGTGGGCATTAGAGCATTGAGAAGACCTTTCCCAAGTACAAGAGGATGTGCTCTACTCATACAACTCCTTCCCAATCTGGTTACAATGTGATAATAGAAAAAGACCAACTTCAATGTAGTGGACAAAAGGAGTTCAATAAAAAAAGAGTTTTTTTTTTTTTTTTTTCTCTATATATGTTATAAATCCATTGCAGGGTTCTGCACTTATCCAATATTTCCCTCACCATCTTCACAATTATGTGATTGTTGCATGTGACAATTTGCATGCAACTTTTTCAATGCATTAGTAAACTTGTCACGTACACATTCATCAGTGCAACATAAGAGTGATTACTTAAATTAGATATTTGCATGAATTAAAATGGAGAAAAGTCACTGCCAGCCTGTTTAAGGAGAACTCAAGAAAGAAAGGAAGATCAGCCATATATACTAACCAGACTTAGAATTCTGGAAACTTCCACTCAAACTATGCCCTGGAGATGAGTCCAGCCCATTTTGTAGAAAACCTGAACCATGTTATTATTACTATTGTGAATAAACCTTTTGGAATTATA
This sequence comes from Nyssa sinensis, assembly GCA_008638375.1. Taxonomy (NCBI): domain Eukaryota; kingdom Viridiplantae; phylum Streptophyta; class Magnoliopsida; order Cornales; family Nyssaceae; genus Nyssa; species Nyssa sinensis. The sequence goes on from CM018048.1 coordinate 56,090,038, forward strand.
GCAGATTTATGCTCATTTGGAATAAAAAGAAATCCAGTACAGGTAGAACAAGCACTTGTTTTAAACACCATATACTTTGTCATCATATCAAGGAAAACAACATTTAACAAAAATTCTAGAAGTCCTGAGAAAGGAGAGGAGTAGAGGCATGGAAGGTAGAGAACAATAAACTCGAAATCAAACTCAAGAGTCAAGACCTCCATTACTTTGAATAAGATAGCAAAGCGAGCTGAAAAGCAGCATGTGAAAAAAAAGCTTTCATCTCAGATTAAACACCAGAATACATCAAGTCGTGCACTTAAAGCTTAAAATTCTGCACTTACTTGCAAAATTAATAATTTTGAATCATCAATCTTATACACAACTGTAGACTACAATGAACTATTTAATAAGGAAACATAACAATGGCTGTCGTCGCGGTGTAACTGTATTAGAAACTGTTACAGTGAATTTGTTCAATATACATGTGTTTTAACCCCAATATCACATTTTAATATTTTTAATTATCTATAGTAAATTTTATAACACCTATAAAAATTTACTTATTGTATTGATTTGTTTTGGTTTTAAATTAAAGGATTAAACTAAGAAAAAACTACAATCTATTATAAGGAACATTGCACTGACTATTACAAGTAATAATTAAAAATGTAACTATTAGTAACTTCATCAAAAATAAGAAAATACGGGAACATATTAGACGGTGAATATACTTTTAGGAAATTTTTTGAAAGTAACAAAATTTAAAAAGTAAATAAATGTGATTAATCAAAGCTCATATTACAACACTCATTTTTCTTTTTTCTTTTTATAAGAAAGTGTGTATATATTAATAAAAGTAGCAAGAATGCTCCAATAATCTCAAGGAACCCAAAAAAGTAAGAAAAACTATCAATAAACGTGGTGGATCCCTATGAATCCAAGGGGGGTGAAGCCGTTTACGAAAGAGAAGACTTGAACATAATTTAGAGTTCATGTCTCCCAAAAGCTTTACAAAACCTTCAATCAATGATGTGTATGACCCTTCTATTATACATACAAGACCACTAGGGGATAAGAAACATGGATATGGGACACAAATATGACACAACACGGACACACAAACATGTTATTTTTCAAAAAAGTAGGACATAGACACGTCATGAACACATTGAATATATATAATTTTTTATATGATCATTTAATAAAAAAACTAATGTTATTTCAATTAAAATTCACATAAAAACACAAATCATAAAAATATTATTGAGATATTAAAATAACAAAGCCATTAAATAAAAATTCAAGAACTTCTTCATTTAATCATCAACATCCATGATTCTAGTTCCAAAACAAATTTACTATTTCATAGAATATGTGTGTGTGTGTGTGTGTGTATATATAAGCAAAAAAGAACTAAAGAGAATAGGAAAAAAGAGGAAAAAAATCCCAAAAATAAAGAAAAAATAAAATGTGTCCATAATGTGTCCAGAACGCGTCCCGAATACAAAAAAAATAAAAAATTTGGACACTCTTTTTTCGCGTGTTCGGAAAGTGTTCGAGAGTGTCGGTGTCCGACACGAACACGTGAGCCAAAATAGATTATCTGTGCTTTATAGACTAGGGGGCATTTCTTTCTAAAAATTCTGCAAATTCAATATACACCAAAAAGGACACTATGGGGTTGCATCCCAAATCTTGAGAACACTTTGTTTTTTAACCTCCTCTCCAGCTTATAAGGAACTCTAACACCGATCACGCATAATCCAAAGACATCCAAAGAGAGAATAAAAAGTAACACAATCCCTTAGTCACCTGGCAATAAAAGAACAAGTGGTCCCTATCTTCTCCTCGCTGTTACACATTGAGCAATGGTTGACCAAAGCAGAAGCCTCTTCCTTTTAAGTTCTCTACCATAATGCCTCTTCTTTATTGTAGGTGTGAGGTCTTATATAATCAAATATGATTTCAAAACCTACCAAACATGTCAATAATATCCGCAGTTTCAAATATCGTGTTTCGTAACTTTTAAGTTAGTAATTCTACGGCCAAAAAAGGGTTTTCTAGCCCTTAAGAGAGAGAGAGAGAGAGAGAGAGAGAGAGAGAGGGGAAAAATGTATTGTTAACATACATATTAGTCTGTAATAACCGATACTGTTATGTATCAGTTCATAATGGCCGATACAATCATGAAATGACTAATATTGTTACGTAACGACTATTACACTAGTGAATTTTTTGCACACTGATAAATCGGCGTGTAACTGAATCGGAGGGTTCAAAACCCATTTTGTAATGGCCAATATTTAATACTATACTCTATTCAGTATTGTATAGAAGTTCTTGAATTTATGCATCCCTAACTCTAGCTGCTAATGGGAAGAATTGGGGTATTTCTTCTTATTTAAATGTGATCAAGTTGGAAAAAGTTTTAAATTAGGATCGTAGCTGGGTTGGTTTGTAGCCAAGATTAAGGTGTTGCGGCATGGAATAATGAACACACAACAGTACGTGGATACTACAATTGAGTTATCTTTTGAGACTACCTGCTGGGATATGTAATGCATGTTTTGACCACAATCCCAAATGCTAATGATACTAAATTTTAGTGATTTTATTTAACTAATAGATACGATTTAGAAAGGGAAATGAATTTCATATTGATTTTTAATTTGTTTGCAATAAATGCAACGGAACTTATGGCTTTTCACTATTTCTATGACATGTTATTTCTCAAAAAAGTAAGACACTAAACACGTCAAGAATATGTTGAATATATATATATATATTATATTTTTATATGACCATATAGTAAAAACTTAACGTTATTTTAATTAAAATTAGCATAAAAATACACAAATCACAAAAAATATTATTAAGATATTAAAATAACAAAGCCATTAAATAAAAATTCATGAACTTCTTTATTTAATCATCAACATCCATGATTCAAGTTTCAAAACAAATTTACTAACTATTACATAGAACATATATGTGTGAGTATACATACATACATACATACATATATATATATATATATATAATAAAAAAAGAATTAAGGAGAAGATGAGAAAAAGAGAAAAAGAGAAAAAATCCAAAAAAATGAAAAAGAAGAAATAAAAGGGACAATGTATCTAAAACGTATCCCAAACATGTCCGAATTCACAAAAAAAATAAAAACTATTGGACACTTCTTTTTAGCATGTTGGACACATGTCCGGGAAGTGTCTGGGAGTGTCACGGACACATGAGCCAAAACAGAATGTCTATGCTTCGTAGGAAACAAGTATGAAAACTTCTAAATTCTCTAACCCATTCTAAAATTGTAGGATATCGAGAATTTTACTTCCCAAAAATCCAAGCAATCTATCTTTTTCGAATCCCATATAACAATCACCCCTCCCGCAGTTCCTCTTGCCCGCAAACACTTTCAATTAACCCATTTGTTCCTCCTTATTGAGCCAGCCCCTTCTTTCTTTCTTGCCTCTCTCTAGAAACGTCTCCTCTACCACACGTCAAGCACCAAACCCCACCTATGTTTGAATTTGAAACCCTAACGCCATTTGATACGCCACCCTTCCTCTGCTTGCCACATATATTGACTTCCAGTTGCAGCTTTCCATCTTTTCCACGCTCCTCCCACACGTGAGTGTCCATCATCCTCATCCCTATCCTGACTGCCATTACCAACACAGAAGTCAATCCTTTTGTTACCAATGATCGTGTGAAACACGTCCCAGATTCAGCCCAAACTGGTATCTCCAGCCTCTAGTCACCCACCTTCACCCTCACAGATACCGGAATAGCTTCGAGTGAAGATTTTACCAACACCCTAGCCCATTTGCAGTGGTGTCTAGTTTTATTGTTTCTTCGTCAGTCTGAAGGAACGATCCCAATAGGTTCCCCAAAGGCCGAAAGATCTCCAAGCTCCACAAGAATAGGGGTAACCCCATAAATCGAACCCATATTAGCCTGTCCTCCCTTTTCTCTTTCACACATCACCCCTCTGCACTCCATTTATCGAGGTACACAAATTCTCGATCAAGTCTCTAGTCCTTTACAGCAAGGATCCTATCCACTTCTTCCTCCGATGGCAACTCGAAAAGGAATAAAGTGTCGTGCATATCGAGCACTTTAATCCCTGTCGCTACCACCCAATTGCTATCCACCCATTGTTATGCTTGTTAAGTTTCAGAGACCGGAGTATTTATGCTTCCTACATGACCCACCAAACATCTTCGCAGGTAAGGCAATCTCACGCTACATGACCCCAAATCCACTTTAACATCTTCCAATTCCCTCCCTAAACTTTTCCAGACTCCTATGGGGTTTTTCGGCCATACCGGTAGTGTCGCCACCTCCTTGTACGACTTCCTTACCTTCAACCCTTGCATCTTCATCATCTCCAGTCTCATCCCCATTTTTCGAAATGCCTCTGCCGCCTGACCCCATCCTCCACCTTCCTATGTCTCCGGGATGAATATATTCCAACACAAGCCCCCCTCCATTTCCTCCACTTTCACAAACCAACCTCTACCATTCACCCTCCTCCACATTTGTATCAATCTGCCTCTCCCTTGGATTGCTTTGCAGAAATTTCTACTCGTTTCCTTCGACGCCTGCCCTTCTAGCATGTTACATACCCACAAAAACTCACCCGTTGTGAGTCGGAGCCTTTGAACTGTGTTATAGCCCCTCTCTGTTATATGTATCCTCCATCTCCATTGACTTTCCTCTTCGGAAATCTCAAACAATTTTCCTCCGATCTGAGCAAAAGACGACAATGTTAGGAAGGTCACCATTCTCCTAATAAATATGGGACCATATTGTATATATGTATGAATATATATATATATATATATATAGGATTGTACCCACTTAGGGTTATACATTATCTAAACTCCCTAATCCACATAGGATTAGGAGTGTAGCCCTAATCCATCCAATAGCCATGTGGACACTCCCTGTGTTATGGGTTGTGGTTGCCCCAACACATATTGCAATATATGTTATAGAGTAGAATTGGAGATTAGATGAGGTTGATAACATCAATGTTAACACTTAACAAGGAGAGTTATAAAATCCTTTTTAGTAGGATGGATGAAATAAAAGAAAATTAGTATAGTCATACCATCAGTTTTGGCCTTTTATGAACATTAGAAATCATCAAGTGTTTGATATCCAATTATGAGTCAACATTACCTTCATGGGAGTAAATCTAAGAAGAACTTCTATAGCCTTATGTGAAAGATGGTGAGATGAGATTCTAGGTTGACCATGATAAGGATGTACAGGCTACAGTAGCCACCACCGACTCAACAAAGGACAAGATTTGCTCATTGACAAGGAACATTAACGAGAAGGTTCTCCAAAGAGACGGTTGATGGTTCAAAGATCAAGCGTTCTAAAGGCAGAAGGATTCAGGGTATCACGCATCTAGGGCTTAAAGTGACGATGGTCTATAACGTAAGTGATGTGGCGGGGTTGCCGCGGCTTCCTCTCAACAAGAAGACAAAACTACAACGTACAAGAAGGGGTTTGTGCTTTGAGATTTCGCATAACAGCATTGAAAAGAGGGGATACTTCTTACAAAGCTATCTAGTTAAAAGATTTGATAGAGATGTTGGGTTCAGAGAGAAAATCAAAGCCTGGAGTAATAGAGCTACCTGATTCACTCCTAGGCTTCTGGTTTCCATCTCATTCTAAGGCAATTAGGGTTTTGTGGAGGGCCAACGATGGTGGGGGAAGCATGATTGATGTTTGATACTTGGTCATTCAAAGTTGGGAGTTCAGGAATTCTTAGGAGGAGGAAGTAAGGGTGGTGTTGTATGGGCTTCCTCTGCATCTATGGAGTTGGGCATTGTTTGAACCCACTAGAGATGACTATGTATCTGCAAGAAGGTCAAAGTAGACTTCAGAGATGATGCCTCAAGAGTGGTTCTGGATGTAAGAGGAGGATCAATTCCATAATTAATCTATAGGCTCGTTTGGATGGGCAGTAAAAGTGCGGTTCATAAGCTGAACCAAACACCTAATTTATAAAAAAAAAAAACCTGTTTTGGGCTTGAAAATGCCCGTTTTGGAATCCATTAAGTTGAACCAAACACACACTAAATCTCTGATGAGCATTCGTATTTCTAGAATTCATTGTTAGTGGAAAAGACATCGGTTTTGGTTTCAGATTTAGATTGGGAGGGGCTCGTTGATCTTCATGATGGTGGAAGAAAGTTTTGGTCAATCAACAGTGGCCAGAACCCTCTATTGTAGTTAGAGAAGATGATGGAAGGCAATGGGTATCACATGTGCTTGGCACATGGAGAGAATGGGGGAGCGAGACACGTGGAGCTCACAACGATCACCATCACAAGCTTTTCGAAAATTCAAAGGCAGTTGTTAATTTCCAAAACATGGTGATGGTGGTTGGGTCAAGAAACGGGACCGATATGGTTGAAAGGGCTGGGGAATCAGGTATAACTCCTCCAAATTGGGCTCAAAGCAATATGGGCTAGACAAGGAAGGAGAATGGGTAGGGTATTGGGTTGTCAGATGGAAGAAAGGAAAGTGGGCAGCTCTTCAACAACTAGAGCCCAGTCTCGAAAAGACCGATAGATTGGGCCTAAGGGGAAGTAACCAACATGGACCAATTTGAAAAGGAAGGCCCAGTTCATGATGCAACAATGTTTATTGGTTAGGAAAAAGGAAAACAAGTTGAGCTTGGGGGTAGGGACCAAGTAAGGGGCCAACTCAAAGCCCAAAGGACATTAAGGAGGCCCAAGCTTTTTTTCAAACCGGCCTAGCCCCAATCCTTATAAATCACAAAGAAGACATAAGGCTATTGCAAGAGTTAGAAACTAAGAAATGCTTGATGAAAGAGGGCCATTTGGAAATCAAAAGCTCCATTCAAGGTGACATTTTTATGTGGACAACAGTATAGGGAAAGATTTTGGCAATGAATAATTTGTGAAAAGAGGACAAATTTTGGTGAATCAGTGCAAATGTCACGAGGAAACGATGAATCATCTACTTATTTATTGTCTAGTTACTTGGGAAATATGGATGCTTTTGATTGGCGTGTTTGGGATTTTTTGGGTGATGCCAGTCTGCTTTGGAGGTATTGGAGTAATATTTCATAAAGTTGGATGTATAAACTTAAACTAAGTTATGTGATATCTACCACTTGCAAGGATCACATTAAATTATTTGTCCATCAATTGGCTTGTTTTTAAGATCTGCAACATTGCACATATCAAATGAAGTAATTCTACTTTTATGAAGGAGTTATAGTTACTGTTGAAGGTACTTTAGAGAATGAAAAAGATATATTTTTCTCTCTAGGAGGTCAAGATTTATAGTCACAACTTTACAAGTACATACAAAAATTATCCTAAATTAGTTCCTACAATCAATCAATCTAATGCCTAAATTAAGCTACAGATTTGGTCAATATTTACAACACTCATCCTCAAGCTTGAGAGTTTATATCTATAACTCTCAGCGTGCTACAAATAGAGTCGATGACAGTCTTTGGTAAGACTTTGGTGAAGATATCAGCAAGTTGACTACAAGAAGGAACCAACAGAGTGGTGATTTCCTTGGACTCCACTTTAGATCGAATGAAACGACAATTAACTTCAATATGCTTGGTCTGTTCGTAAAAGACTAGTTTGTTGGCAATATGAATCGCTGCTTGATTTTCACAATAAAGAGGTGTTGGACCACATACTAGAACATCAAATTCTTGCACAAGTGTTCCTAACTAAGTCAAGTCACTAGTAGTATGTGCCATTACTCGATACTCTGCCTTAGCACTAGAACGTGTCAAAACCGACTGCTTATTGCTTTTCCAAGTCAAGAGATTACCCCCTAAGAAAGTACAATAACCAGCAGTAGATTTGCAATCTGAAGGTGATCTTGCCCAATCAGCATCAGTATATGTAGAATACAATGAGACAAATTCTCTATTGAATTGTAAATCAATTACAAGCAAGAATCCCTATTTAATCTATGCACAGAGAACCAAATATGGAAATACAAAAATAGTCAACTCTAGAAATTAGCCTAAATATCTACCTCAATCTTCTCCTTCAATTCTTTCCTAAATCATACGGGATTTCCACACTCCCCCTCAAGTTGGATCATAGATGTTGATCATATCCAACTTGCAAATGAACTCTTCAAAGCTGGACCTCTGTAACCCTTTAGTGAATATATCTGCTAATTGTTCCCTTGTAGGAATATAGGTCATGCAGACTATCCCTTTCTCAATTTTCTCCTTTATAAAATGCCTGTCAACTTCAATGTGTTTGGTCCTGTCGTGCTGGACAGGATTATGAGAAATGCTGATAGCAGCTTTGTTGTCACAGTAGAGTTTGATAGGGAACTCTACTTTGATAAGTAGTTCTTCCAACAGCTTTCGTAGCCAAAGCCCTTCACACATCCCTTGTGCAACAGCTCTGAATTCAGCTTCAGCACTACTTCTGGCTACTACACTCTGCTTCTTACTCCTCCATGTTACTAGATTTCCCCAAACGTAAGTGCAATAGCCGGTGGTAGACCTTCTGTCTTCTGCTGATCCTGCCCAATCTGCATCTGTATAGATTTCTATCTTCTTACTATCTCCTTTCTTAAAGAACAAACCTCGTCCTGGAGAGCCTTTCAAATATCTGAGAATTTTGTATACTGCTTCTAGGTGACTTTCCTTTGGTGAATGCATATGCTGACTGACTACACTTACAGCGAAAGCAATGTCAGGTCTAGTGTGAGATAGGTAGATCAACTTACCTACTAGTCTCTGATATCTCTCCCTATCCACAGGCTTTCCAACATCTTCCGTTTTTCTTCCTGTCTCAATCGGAGTATCGCTTGGCTTGCAACCAAGCATACCAGTCTCAGTTAAAAGGTCGAGAACATACTTTCTCTGGGAGACACTAATTCCCTTCCTTGATCTGGCAACTTCCATTCCCAAAAAATACCGCATTTGACCTAGGTCTTTTACCTCAAACTCTGTGGCTAAGACCTTCTTCAATCTTTCCAATTCTCCTGTGTTGTCTCCAGTGAGAATGATGTCGTCGACATACACAATCAGGATAGTCTTTCTTCCATCATTGGTTTGTTTAAAGAACATCGTGTGATCTGACTGTCCTTGTTGATATCCTTGATTTTTTATCACCTTCGTAAATCTATCAAACCACGCCCTTGGTGATTGTTTAAGCCCATACAAGGATTTTCTCAATTTACATACTCTGGTTTCCTCCCCTTTGTAAAATCCTGGTGGTAGCATCATGAACACTTCTTCCTCCAGCTCCCCATTAAGAAATGCATTCTTGATGTCAAATTGGTGAAGTGGCCAGTCTAGATTTGCTGCCAGGGACAAGAGAACCCGTATAGTATTCAACTTTGCCACTGGTGCAAATGTCTCAGTATAATCAATGCCATATGTCTGAGTGAACCCCTTTGCAACTAGGCGGGCTTTGTATCGGTCTATTGTACCATCTGCCTTGTACTTCACCGTGAATACCCACTTACATCCCACTGGTTTCTTCCCTCTCGGCAAAGACATCACCTCCCAAGTTTCATTTTGTTCCAATGCCCTAATTTCTTCCATCACTGCTTTTCTCCATTCTGGAACTTCCAAAGCTTCTTGAATATTCTTGGGAATTTGAATTCTGTCAAGGTTAGATGTAAAAGCACGACACTTGGCAGAAAGAGCATTGTAAGATACAAAGTTTGAGATAGGATGGAAAGTACATGAACGAGGTTGTTTTCTAAGAGCAATGGGTAAGTCATCAAGATTTGTTACCTGGTCAGGATTGGATGGTGGCACATGAGTAGTTGGATCTATCACCGGGTCTGACTCTGTTAGTGCATCGGATGTAAGAGGCTCATCAGACTTTGATTTAGGTCTCCTTGAGTAGACAAGTATCTCCCTGTCTATTTGTTGTCCCACATCTCCCCCTGAGTTCAAGATTTCTTCTGTGTTGGATGAAGAATGAGAGGGTATGTTTGGGGTAGATTCAAAGATGGCAACATCAACATCAAAGTCTGTATGTGAGGATCGAGCTTCTCTCAAGGACTCCCCCTGAAGCGAGTAGTAGGGGGTATTCTCAAAAAAGGTGACATCCAGACTAACATATACTTTCTGGGAGCGAGGGTCATAGCACTTGTAACCCTTCTGAGTGGGAGAGTAACCAATGAAGATACACTTGAGAGCTCGGGGATCCAATTTAGTACGTTGAGGGGCATGAACATGGACAAATACAGTAGACCCAAAAACACGAAGAGGGAGGCATGAACTGAGGCGAGAATCAGGGAAGGTCTCCTGAAATTTTTGGAGAGGCGAGGCAAAGGAGAGAACCCGACTAGGCATACGATTGATGAGGAATGCAGCAGTCAGAACAGCATCACCCCAAAAACGATGGGGCATGTGAGAGGTAAACAATAGGGCACGAGCTACCTCAAGTATATGTCGGTTTTTTCGTTCAGCCACCCCATTTTGTTGGGGGGTGTGAACGCAAGAACTCTGGTGAATAATACCTTTGGCTTGAAAATAGGGACTCAAGGAAGAGTTGAAGTACTCAGTGCCATTGTCAGTGCGAAGGATTTGGATTTTGGTGTGAAATTGGGTGTAAATCATATTGTAGAAGTTTATGAACACTGAATGAACCTCAGATTTATTGTTTAACAAAAATACCCAACAGAGACGAGAATGATCATCAATAAATGTGATAAACCATTTTTTGTGGGTCCGATTAGGGACCCGTGAAGGCCCCCAAAGATCACTATGGATCAGGGTGAAGGGCAATGATGGTTTATAAGGAGATTTAGAAAAAGAGGTACGGTTATGTTTTGCAAGTTCACAAACTTCACATTGAAAATCCAAGGGACTTTTATTCAAACAAAGCGACGGAAATACATGTTTTAAATATTGGAAGCTAGGATGGCCCATTCGTCTGTGCCATAACACAAGATCACTCTCCCTAGGACTAGATGCTGAATTACAAATAGAAGGAAGATACTGTTTACTCATGCGAGTATCATCAAAGTAATAGAGCCCCTCATGTTCCTTAGCACTGCCAATCGTCTTCCCCGATGATAGGTCCTGAAAAACACAATTGGAAGACAAAAAAATGGCGGAGCAATGAGATTGTTTGGTTAGTTGACTAATAGACAACAGATTGCAAGAAATATTAGGAACATGAAGGACAGATTTTAAAGTAATAAATTCAGAGATACGGATACTCCCCTTGCCAGCTACTGGGGATAAAGTACCATCTGCAATTTTTACTTTCAAGTTACCAGCACACGGTGAATATGTAGAAAATAAATGATGAGCACCAGTCATATGGTCGGATGCACCAGAGTCAATAATCCAGGGAGTGAGGTGCAAAGTGGTACTAAGAGCAGTCAAAAAAGTACCTTTGTGGGCTAAGGAACCAGATGGCAGTGAATTAGAAGGCCGACCCGAGGCTTGAAAGGTTGAAAACAAAGCATATAACTTCTCAAGTTGTTCGGGGTTAAAACCCCCACTAACAGTCGATTGAGCATCTGTGTCTACCTGCTGTTCAGTGAAGGCCTGGTATCCATGTGATTTGGGCTGTCTGGGCTTCCAATCAGCGGGCTTTCCATGTAAGGCCCAACAAGTCTCTTTTGAATGACCCAATTTTTTACAATGGTCACAAAAGGGCCTTTTTCCCTGTCTTGGGCCGGAGCCATTGGAAGGCCCACGGCTTATATGGGCTGAGATCTCCTGCGCAGAGTTTGGTCTCTGTTTCCAGTTCGAACCATTCGAACCATTCGAACCAGTGGCGATGGTGAACGGCATCTCGCGAGGGATCATCCCGCGACTCACGAGTGCAGACCCGTCGGCGGCAACTTCTCCGTTCACCTCTGCTCTCTCCTTCAACATCACCTTCCTCCTTTGTTCTTCCCGTCGCACCTCGGCGAACACTTCTCGGATGGAAGGCAGTGGTCGTCGACCCAGAATTCTTCCCCGTACATCATCGAGCTCTCGATTTAGCCCTGCCAGGAACTCGAAAACCCTTTCAGCTTCCATTTTCTTCTTGAAACGAACACTGTCACCCGTGCACTCCCATTCTTCTCCACAACTGAGATCGAGTTCCTGCCACAGTCGCACCATCTCGGTGTAATACTCTGTAACTTCCCGACCTTCTTGCTTCATCTGCCATAGTTTCTTCTTAAGTTCGAAAATTTGGGAGGCATCCTCAGTGTCGGAGTATGTTTCTCTCACTGCATCCCATACATCCTTTGCCGTCGGGAGAAACATATATGTTTTTCCGATGAGTGGCTTCATGGAGTTGATCAGACATGATGTTATCAACGAATTTTCCGAGCGCCATCTCTGGGAGGCAGCGACATCGGTGATGGGTGGTTGACGTATTTCGCCAGTAAGGAGGCCGAGCTTCCCTTTGCCGTCGATGATGAGTTTGATGGTCTGCGCCCACTCCCGATAGTTCTTCCCATTGAATTTCTCTACGGCAAGATGGATTGGAGATGTCTCGAACATACCAGACGAGCTCATGGAAGAGGTAAGCTCTGGTTCTCCTTCCTTGATTTCTTGGATTGTCGACTGACTCGACTCATGACTGTCTCCATTTTGGGCAGCCATGGATTGCTAGGGTTTCAGAGTAACCCTAGCTCTGATACCATGTAGAATACAATGAGACAAATTCTCTATTGAATTGTAAATCAATTACAAGCAAGAATCCCTATTTAATCTATGCACAGAGAACCAAATATGGAAATACAAAAATAGTCAACTCTAGAAATTAGCCTAAATATCTACCTCAATCTTCTCCTTCAATTCTTTCCTAAATCATACGGGATTTCCACAGTATATCCCTCAATCCAAAGATGTCTAGATGAAAGTACAATAACCAGCGGTAGATTTGCAATCTGAAGGTGATCTTGCCCAATCAGCATCAGTATATCCCTCAATCCGAAGATGTCTAGATGATCAATAAAGAAGACCACGTCCAGGAGCATTCTTAAGATACTTCAAGATAGAAGTAACTGCATCCATATGAGAAACTTGATGACTAGTCATAAATTGACTCACAACACTAACTGCATAGGAGATGTCAGGTCCAGTAATGGTTAGGTAAACGAGCTTACCCACTAGTCTTTGATACATCTCTGCCTTTGGATCCTCAACCAAATCACCCTCATTTGGCATCAACGTTAGATTGGTCTCCATGGGTGTAGCTACAGGTTTGGAGCCAAGATAATTTATATCTTTCCAAATATCAAGATTATACATCCTCTAAGGCAAACTGATCCTTGCTTTTGATCTTGCGACTTCAATACCAAGGAAATAATGGAACTTTCCAAGATCTTTAGTGAGAAAGATGGAGCCAAGATGGTGAATCAATGTCTGGATACCTGCCTTATCATTGTCGGTGATCACAATATCATCTACGTAGACAAGTAGAATCACGATACCTCTCTGTGTCTTCTTAAAGAATACCGAGTGATCAGCTTGGCTCCTAGTCATAACATGAGTAACTCCTGCCCTGCTGAATTTATCAAACCAAGCCCGGGAAGACTGTTTGAGTCCATAAATAGACTTCTAAAGATGACAAAGATACTCCCCCTTGGACTCAAAACTAGGTGGTTGAGCCATATTCACAGCTTTAGCAACATCACCATGGAGTAAGGCATTTTTGACATCAAGCTGATGAATAGGTCAATCGAGATTCGTAGCAAGAGATATGATAACCCGAACATAATTGAATTTGGCAACAGAAGAAAGAGGCTCTGTGTAATCAATGCCATAGGTTTGCGTAAAACCTTTTGTCACGCCCCGAATTCCGGCGAACCCGAGGCGCGAGTAACGAAACGAAGGAAATTAAAATAATAAAGAAATAAAAGATAACAATAACATTCTCATACATTCCGTACACAGTCCTAATACATACATAAAGTCTGGTCCGTTGGTTCACCACATTCAAAATGAAATACAGTCTCGGGCTTATGCCCTTACAAAATATCAAAAGCGCCCATCGGGCCCAATATAATCCTCAATCAGACCATCTCTATATCCCGCACAGCTGGAACATCATCTGAAATGTTGCCCCACTAAAGGGGTCAGCTCAACATGCTGGTACAATATAATGCTAATGCAAGAAACAAAACTAAGGTCGTGGCATGTGCGAGTGTACAGTTATTCCTATATGGCACTTTATATCATGATGACAGTATATAGACAGTATACAGTATATGAGCAATATGCATGACACACCCATGCAACTCTATGCCACCCATGTCTCATGATACGGTCATTCTCCGCTGGCATGAGTACCGCCACTTATGTCTCGCTTCACGGTCCGGAATCCGTCAGGCTCGCAAGTACCTAATGGCCGATTTTGGGTTTTTCACCACAGGATCTGCACCCTCATAATGCAAAGCACCAAGTGCTTACCCACGCCATGCCCAAGGAATCACACCATGCCAATATGCTCTAATCTCATCATGTCATAATACAATCCCAATGATACATTTCAGTCATACATAAAATATGCTTTCAAGTGTACAATTCATTACATCGACAGTTCTTCAAGCAGATAATTCACACACCACGTTAATACATGCGATATACTCATAATCATCATTCAACTAAACAAGATAGCACATAGCACGTAAACATGTGAACACCCGGGCAAACATGTGAACAATTTACACAGCAAAGCAAGTATTCCTAATCTCAATTCTATTTCTTACTTAGCACAATATATCGTACCTGGTAATCGATCTCAAACCAGAAAGGTATACTCGTAGTCAAGTGAAACCACCGTAAGAACACTGAAGGTCAAGTCACCTTCTCCTTGCCTTTCCGTGTCCCTAAAATTCATAACATGAAACTCAGTTTAATCGTCACTTGAATTATGCTATTCATCAAATTTTACGTCTTTATCTTATAAGCTTCTACTTTGCTAAATTAAACTCTACTGTTGAATCCGGGACGTTGAAGAAAATAAGTTTAGGCTTTCGTAGAATTCAATTTGGGCATCTGGGTCAAAAAGGGCAAAACAGTCATTTTGCACTTTACACGGGTCCTTACATTTCGTGATCTCTTTTCACAAATCGGACTCCACGGTTGAGTCCGGAATGTTCGAGATAATAAAATTCCACTATTTGTTTACCTAATTCGGAATTCATTTGATTGTATTTCAAGTCAGGGGTATTTTGGTAATTTTACACGTTGCTACGTGTCTTTTATTTTTCGGGACCCCGTCTCGTAAAACGGACCTCACCATTGGTCTCAGAATGGCCGAGATAGTCAAAATACACTAATGACTTGTCCCATTTGGACTCCGGAATTTATTTGAATATTTAATTAATTAAATTAAATAATTAATTAATTAATTTAATTAATATTTTATTAATATTTTAATCAGGTGGGTCAAAGTGTGATTTCTAATAGTTGGGGGGGTCAATTCGTAATTTCTGAAAGTTCAGGTCAAGGTTCAAATTCAAAAGGTTCAAATTCTCAAAGGTTCAAATTTCAAAAAGGTCCAAATTAAAACTAGTTTAATTTGTTATTCTAAATTAGGTTAACCAAACAGGGCTTATCCAGAACAGGGATAGGATATCCCTGTTCCTATTTCAATTTAAAATCTTTTAATTTCTTATCTCTGTAACCAAACGCCCCCAATTAGTTTTTAATTTAAAACCAGTGGGCGACACGTGGCAGGGGCGGGTCAGCCCCAAGCCCGACCCGACCCGAACCGACCCGACCCGACCCGCACAGTGCCCATCTCCCCCCCCGCTTTTCCGGTAGGGTTCCGGCGACCTCCGGTCGTCTTCTCCGGCGACGTCGCCGGAATTTCAGAAAAATCAAGTTTTTAAACTTGATTTTTATGGCGTTTTCGAAGCCCCTTTCAATCCCAAACTATTCTAAAACGTTTTTGGAGCATTTTAATATTGTTTTGAAGCTTCCAATCACGGTGAAAACCCAGATTTTTCCCCCACGGCCGTGACCTGCACCTCCATTTTTCTCCCTCGTTTCTCAACCGTTTTCTATCATTTTTGTTGCGTTTTAATCCTCACACTATGCTCTACAAGGTTCTATAATTTAAATCAATTGAAATGCTCTAAAATAAATCGAAACAGAAGTGACCCACTTACAAGTTTTCTTGGCCGTTTCTCTCTCTAGCCGTGCCCACTTCCACCTTTCTGGTTCCTCCTCGAGCCTCCTCTCCTCCTTCACGGTCTAGAACTCTCTCTCTCTCTGTTTCTCTCTTCTTTCTCTTTCTTTCCTTCTCTTCTTTTCCACCCGAGACCACTCCCTTTATTTTCTCTCTATATCTCTCTCTCTAAATCCGACCCACTCTCTGGCAACCCCACTGCCACACACAACTCCACTCACACACTCCATCCCCCACTCCTCATTGAGTGTAACACACTCAATCTACACACACCCACACACAACCGTACACACATACACACACAATTTAATTTTAAACTATATGTATATATACATACACATATATACATACATCATCATAATAATACTAATAATAATAATAATAATAATAAAAAAAAAAAAAAAAAAAATAATACTAACAACTTGAAGATTTTATAAAAAAAAAAAAAAAATTTTCAGGTTGTTACATCCTTCCCTCCTTACAGAAATTTCGTCCCGAAATTTAAAATAACTAAAACGAAAGAAAATACATCACTAATCAAATAACTCGGGGTATCTAGCACGGACCTCGGCCTCACGCTCCCAAGTAGCCTCCTCGACTCCATGATGGTTCCAACGAACCTTGACCAAAGGGATGGTCCTGCCTCGCAAAACCTGGTCCCTCGAGTCCAATATCTCTACGGGTCTCTGGTCATAGGAAGCGTCCCCCTCTAGCTGAAGATCTACCCAATCAAGTACATGTGAGGGGTCGGGATGGTACTTCCTCAGCATCGATACATGAAAAACGTCGTGAACCCCAGATAGCTGTGGTGGTAAGGCTAGCTTATAAGCTACCTCACCCACTCTCCCCAGAATCTCAAAGGGGCCAATAAATCGTGGCGACAGCTTCCCACCACGTCCAAATCTCCTCAAGCCCCGTCTGGGAGACACCTTGAGGAACACATGGTCCCCCACCTCAAATGCCAAGGGCCGCCGCCTTCTATCCGCATAGCTCCTCTGGCGGCTCTGAGCTGTCAATAGACGCTGCCTGATCACCTGTATCTTGTCCGTGGTCTCACGGACTATATCGGGCCCCAAGGCAGCTGTCTCTCCCACCTCAGTCCAACATACCGGGGAGCGGCACGGCCTACCATACAACGCCTCAAATGGTGCCATCTCTATACTGGACTGATAGCTGTTGTTGTAGGCAAACTCGACCAAGGCGAGGTGATCCTCCCAGCTACCCCTGAAATCCATGACACAAGCCCTAAGCATGTCCTCGAGGATCTGAATGGTACGCTCTGACTGGCCATCGGTCTGGGGGTGAAAGGCAGTACTAAACTGGAGCTGTGTCCCTAAGGCCGTCTGGAGACTCTGCCAAAACCGGGCAGTGAAACGTGGGTCCCTATCTGAAACAATGGATACCGGTACCCCATGTAGTCGTACAATCTCTCGAATATACAACCTACTGAGGGTATCTGATGAATCAGTCACTCTGATAGGCAAGAAGTGAGCAGACTTCGTCAGCCTGTCCACGATAACCCAAACTGCATCATGGCCCCTCGGTGACTTAGGAAGACCCATCACGAAATCCATAGTAACGTGCTCCCACTTCCACTCGGCCACCGGCAATGGCTGCAACAATCCCCCAGGTCTCTGGTGCTCAGCCTTCACCTGCTGGCACGTGAGACATCTCGACACGAACTGCGCCACATCTCTCTTCATCCCCGCCCACCAGTACTGACGGCGCAGATCGTGATACATCTTAGTGCCCCCTGGGTGCACTGCCAGACGTGAGTGGTGAAAATCTCTAAGGACCTCAGCCCTGAGAGACTCTGGGACAAAAACTCTACCCAAATACCTCAGACTAAGGTCAGAATGCACCGTCCATCCCACAAATCCCTCGGGGCTAGAAATCCGTACTCTGATCTGATCTGCCTCAACATCCACTAGCTGTGCCTCTATCACTCTAGTCAAAAGGGTGGGCTGTGCACATAAGCTGAACAGTGTGGCCTGTCCCTCAAACTCAGCAATATCTAGATCAAACTCGCCAATATCCCCCATCATCTCCCACTCCCTGATGGCAATACTGGCAATAGTACCCCTCGACCTCCTGCTGAGTGCATCAGCCACCACATTGGCCCTCCCTGGGTGGTACTGAAGGTCAAAATCATAATCCTCCATGTACTCCATCCACCTCCTCTGCCTCAGGTTCAGGTCCTTCTGCGTGAAGATATACCTGAGGCTCTTGTGGTCAGAGAATACCTCGAATCTCTCCCCGTATAAGTAGTGTCGCCAACTCTTCAGTGCAAAGATGACGGCAGCTAACTCTAGGTCATGTGTGGGGTAGTTCCGCTCGTGGTTCTTCAACTGACGAGAACCGTAGGCTACCACTCTGCCATCCTGCATCAATACACACCCTAATCCCTCTCGGGATGCATCACAGTACACAGCGTAGCCCACTCCCCTCTCAGGTATGATCAAAACAGGCGCTGAAGTCAACCTCCTCTTCAGCTCCTGAAAAGACTGCTCACAGTCATCTGTCCATAAGAATCTGATGCCCTTGCGCGTCAGACGAGTCATCGGCGCGGCAAGACGGGAGAAACCCTCCACAAATCGTCGGTAGTATCCGGCCAACCCCAGAAAACTCCGAATCTCAAATACACTGCTCGGTCTCTCCCAGCTCATGACAGCCTCAACCTTGGAGGGATCCACAGATACCCCTCCACTAGATACTACATGTCCCAAGAACTGTACCTCTCGAAGCCAGAACTCACACTTCGAGAACTTGGCAAATAGCCGATGCTCTCTCAAAATCTGCAGTACAGTCCTCAAATGATAGGCATGCACATCCTCAGCAGGTGAATACACTAAGATGTCATCTACGAATACCACGACGAACTGATCCAGGTAAGGACTGAAAATGCGGTGCATCAAGTCCATGAATGCCGCTGGGGCATTCGTCACTCCAAAGGGCATGACCACAAACTCGTAGTGACCATAGCGAGTGCGGAAGGCTGTCTTCGCTATGTCCTCCTCCCTGACCCTCAACTGGTGGTAACCCGATCTAAGATCAATCTTCGAGAAGCATCTCGAACCTCTCAGCTGATCAAATAAATCGTCGATCCTCGGCAACGGGTACTTATTCTTGATAGTAACCCGGTTCAGCCTCCTGTAATCTACACATAGTCGTAGTGTCCCGTCCTTCTTCTTCGCGAACAGTGCCGAGGCACCCCACGGAGAAGTGCTAGGACGGATAAACCCCTTCCGCTGTAGATCAGTCAACTGCTCCCTCAGCTCTCTCAACTCAGCTGGAGCCATGCGGTAAGGTGGTATGGAAATAGGTGTAGTACCAGGAATGAGCTCTATAGTGAACTCGATCTCTCGTCTAGGGGGTAGACAAGTCAAGTCACTCGGGAAGACGTCGGGGAACTCATCCACGACTGGGGGTAACACAATCTCTGTAGTCTCAAAATCACCCGCAATCATACTAGCCAACATATAACTGTGGCCTCCCCAGCTCCTAGAGTCACGCACTGGTGGGACCAAGAAATCCCCCCTATCTCCTGTGAAATAGAAGCAGTCTCCCTCAGGAGTGCATACAGTCACCCTCCCCCTGTAACAGTCTATACTCGCCCGATAGGTGAACAACCAATCCATCCCCAGAATCACATCAAACCCAGACATATCAAGTACAATAAGATCAAAGTGGAGACTACGATCAGCTATCTCTATCGAGCAATCTCTACAGATCCTCGTCAGTACTACAACACCCCCAACTGGCGTACCAACATGCAACGGGGGGTCCAACCAAGCTATATCCAGACCCAATGACATGGCAAGTGCAGTAGAAATGAATGAATGTGATGCTCCTGAATCTATCAATACACTGGCCCATGAACTGGATATGAGAAATGTACCTCGGACTACTGACGGTCCGGCAGCAGAGGTCTCCGGGGTGGCTACTGCGTAGACTCGGCCCTGTATGGTCGGGCCCTGCCTGCCTCCCCCTCTCTGTGTCTGCTGACCTCCTCCCCTAGGTGCTGGAGCTCTGACGCTCTGTGCGGAGGGTGTAGGCTGATGATAGGGCGCTGGGAGTCCCTGAACTGACTGTGGCTGTGGCAGAGGCACCTGTGTATGCTGATAATAGTGTGACCTCGGCGCACTCTGCGAAGTCTGCCCCTGAGGGCAGTTGGCCCTAACATGGCCAGGCTGCTGACAAGTGAAACAAATCGGCGGGGCCCTCTGACTCGGTGCCGGTAGAGGTAGTGGAAATGACCCCTGACTGGATCCGACACCCTGTGCACTGCTGGGTCCCCTCAAGGGACAGTCGGCCCTCCTATGGCCAGGCTGCCCGCAGGTATAACATGTGCCAGGTCGCTGTGACCCTCCTCCCCTAGGAGTAGATGGCAAGGCAGGACGGGGAGCTATCGAATGAAGGGGTCCAGCTGGTGGCTGTGAGGAAGAAGTACTGGCTCGGTACCTCTTCGGCTGTCTATATGTCGGGGCAGGTGCGGAAGTCTGTACTGTGGGTGTCCTGCCCTGTGCTCTAGTCTCTCTGATCCCTCTAAGATCAGTCAGCTCTCTCTCCACCTTGGAGGCCCTGATCACTGCCTCCTCGTATGTCTCTATAATATGCCCAGCCAGTCTGTCCCTGATAGAGGTCTTCAACCCCCTGAGGAAATTGTACACCCTCAAATCCTCATGTGCAATAATGTGTGGGGCGAACCTCCCCAAAGCAGTAAACCGTGACTCATACTGAGCCACTGTCATGTCCCTCTGCAGAAGTGTCTCGAACTCCTCCCTAAACCCCACTCTGGCAGACATCGGGAAGTAGTGGTCATTGAACATGGCCACAAATGCATCCCATCCCTCTCCAAACCGATGCAGTCTGTCAGCAGCTACCTCCCACCACTGACTAGCCAGGTCCGTGAACTGAAATGTAGCACACCTGATCCTCAGATGGGGCTCAGTGATCCCCTGTGAATCCAAGATCCGGGTAATCTGTCTCAACCACTCCTCTGCAATCAGTGGGTCTGGCTGCCCGGCAAAGGTGGGTGGTCTCATCCTCTGGAACACCTTCATCACGAAGGTATCCCTGGTCTCTCCGCCGGTGGCCCGTGCCTCCATCACGGTGCGGAGACACTCCTGCAAAAGAGTCGCCATATCTCTGGCGCCGATCATCTGCTCTACCTCCTGTGCTGGAGCGGGAGCAGGAATAGGGGCAGGTGCGGGAGCAACGTCCTCCTCAGCTGCACTATGCTCTGGTGTGTCAGCCGGGGCAACGACCTCCTCAACTATATCGGGAATAGGGGCAGCAGCTCTAGGTCTGCCACGACGAGGCTGTGCGGCGCCTCTAGGCTGGGTGGCACCTCTGGGCCTGCCCCTACCCCGTCTCGGCGGTCCAGCTCCCGTAGGAGCTCGTCTGGGAGGCATATCTACAAGTCCAAGAGAAATGTTCAATATCACTTTTCACATTCCAATATAAGCATCTAAATGTGATCTCAATCAAGTTCTCATCAATAACCTATACTTTAACGGGTAGCATACGTAGAAACTCATGATATATACACTTAACAAGTTTTTCACATATCATATGTGTCATGCCTCCAAACATAGCATAAATCAGCACGTAATCACAATAAGTCATGCATCAGGACATATAAAACCACATAGCACACAAGATCCTATCACATGCTGCTAAAGGTTCATGCTAAGTCTCATTCTTTTCTCTAGGGTCTCATGGTGTTAAACAACACCCCACGGTCTCTAGGTATTCGAACCTAGGCTCTGATACCACGTTGTCACGCCCCGAATTCCGGCGAACCCGAGGCGCGAGTAACGAAACGAAGGAAATTAAAATAATAAAGAAATAAAAGATAACAATAACATTCTCATACATTCCGTACACAGTCCTAATACATACATAAAGTCTGGTCCGTTGGTTCACCACATTCAAAATGAAATACAGTCTCGGGCTTATGCCCTTACAAAATATCAAAAGCGCCCATCGGGCCCAATATAATCCTCAATCAGACCATCTCTATATCCCGCACAGCTGGAACATCATCTGAAATGTTGCCCCACTAAAGGGGTCAGCTCAACATGCTGGTACAATATAATGCTAATGCAAGAAACAAAACTAAGGTCGTGGCATGTGCGAGTGTACAGTTATTCCTATATGGCACTTTATATCATGATGACAGTATATAGACAGTATACAGTATATGAGCAATATGCATGACACACCCATGCAACTCTATGCCACCCATGTCTCATGATACGGTCATTCTCCGCTGGCATGAGTACCGCCACTTATGTCTCGCTTCACGGTCCGGAATCCGTCAGGCTCGCAAGTACCTAATGGCCGATTTTGGGTTTTTCACCACAGGATCTGCACCCTCATAATGCAAAGCACCAAGTGCTTACCCACGCCATGCCCAAGGAATCACACCATGCCAATATGCTCTAATCTCATCATGTCATAATACAATCCCAATGATACATTTCAGTCATACATAAAATATGCTTTCAAGTGTACAATTCATTACATCGACAGTTCTTCAAGCAGATAATTCACACACCACGTTAATACATGCGATATACTCATAATCATCATTCAACTAAACAAGATAGCACATAGCACGTAAACATGTGAACACCCGGGCAAACATGTGAACAATTTACACAGCAAAGCAAGTATTCCTAATCTCAATTCTATTTCTTACTTAGCACAATATATCGTACCTGGTAATCGATCTCAAACCAGAAAGGTATACTCGTAGTCAAGTGAAACCACCGTAAGAACACTGAAGGTCAAGTCACCTTCTCCTTGCCTTTCCGTGTCCCTAAAATTCATAACATGAAACTCAGTTTAATCGTCACTTGAATTATGCTATTCATCAAATTTTACGTCTTTATCTTATAAGCTTCTACTTTGCTAAATTAAACTCTACTGTTGAATCCGGGACGTTGAAGAAAATAAGTTTAGGCTTTCGTAGAATTCAATTTGGGCATCTGGGTCAAAAAGGGCAAAACAGTCATTTTGCACTTTACACGGGTCCTTACATTTCGTGATCTCTTTTCACAAATCGGACTCCACGGTTGAGTCCGGAATGTTCGAGATAATAAAATTCCACTATTTGTTTACCTAATTCGGAATTCATTTGATTGTATTTCAAGTCAGGGGTATTTTGGTAATTTTACACGTTGCTACGTGTCTTTTATTTTTCGGGACCCCGTCTCGTAAAACGGACCTCACCATTGGTCTCAGAATGGCCGAGATAGTCAAAATACACTAATGACTTGTCCCATTTGGACTCCGGAATTTATTTGAATATTTAATTAATTAAATTAAATAATTAATTAATTAATTTAATTAATATTTTATTAATATTTTAATCAGGTGGGTCAAAGTGTGATTTCTAATAGTTGGGGGGGTCAATTCGTAATTTCTGAAAGTTCAGGTCAAGGTTCAAATTCAAAAGGTTCAAATTCTCAAAGGTTCAAATTTCAAAAAGGTCCAAATTAAAACTAGTTTAATTTGTTATTCTAAATTAGGTTAACCAAACAGGGCTTATCCAGAACAGGGATAGGATATCCCTGTTCCTATTTCAATTTAAAATCTTTTAATTTCTTATCTCTGTAACCAAACGCCCCCAATTAGTTTTTAATTTAAAACCAGTGGGCGACACGTGGCAGGGGCGGGTCAGCCCCAAGCCCGACCCGACCCGAACCGACCCGACCCGACCCGCACAGTGCCCATCTCCCCCCCCGCTTTTCCGGTAGGGTTCCGGCGACCTCCGGTCGTCTTCTCCGGCGACGTCGCCGGAATTTCAGAAAAATCAAGTTTTTAAACTTGATTTTTATGGCGTTTTCGAAGCCCCTTTCAATCCCAAACTATTCTAAAACGTTTTTGGAGCATTTTAATATTGTTTTGAAGCTTCCAATCACGGTGAAAACCCAGATTTTTCCCCCACGGCCGTGACCTGCACCTCCATTTTTCTCCCTCGTTTCTCAACCGTTTTCTATCATTTTTGTTGCGTTTTAATCCTCACACTATGCTCTACAAGGTTCTATAATTTAAATCAATTGAAATGCTCTAAAATAAATCGAAACAGAAGTGACCCACTTACAAGTTTTCTTGGCCGTTTCTCTCTCTAGCCGTGCCCACTTCCACCTTTCTGGTTCCTCCTCGAGCCTCCTCTCCTCCTTCACGGTCTAGAACTCTCTCTCTCTCTGTTTCTCTCTTCTTTCTCTTTCTTTCCTTC
Organism: Nyssa sinensis; assembly: GCA_008638375.1. NCBI lineage: Eukaryota > Viridiplantae > Streptophyta > Magnoliopsida > Cornales > Nyssaceae > Nyssa > Nyssa sinensis. Next base: position 56,114,428 of record CM018048.1, read on the forward strand.
TCTTCTTTTCCACCCGAGACCACTCCCTTTATTTTCTCTCTATATCTCTCTCTCTAAATCCGACCCACTCTCTGGCAACCCCACTGCCACACACAACTCCACTCACACACTCCATCCCCCACTCCTCATTGAGTGTAACACACTCAATCTACACACACCCACACACAACCGTACACACATACACACACAATTTAATTTTAAACTATATGTATATATACATACACATATATACATACATCATCATAATAATACTAATAATAATAATAATAATAATAATAAAAAAAAAAAAAAATAATACTAACAACTTGAAGATTTTATAAAAAAAAAAAAAAAATTTTCAGGTTGTTACACCTTTGGTCATAAGATGAGCCTTTAACCAATTAACAATACCATCGTGATTCTGCTTGACTGTGAAGACCCAATGACAAGCAACAATTTTAGCACCAGTAGGTTTAGGAGCAAGAGCCCAAGTACGATTTAATTCCAAAGCATGAATTTCTCTTCCATTGCGGTCAGCCAACCAGGATGGGAAAGAGCTTCCCTGTAGGATTTAGGAACAACGAGAGATGACAAGGACAGAGAGAAAGCTTGAAAGGAAGAGGATAAATAATCATAAGAGATAAAGTTAGAGATAGGATGAGCAGTGCAAGTATGTGTATCTTTACGAAATGCAATGGGCATATCAAGATCATAGTTAGAAGAATGAGATGGATCGACAAACGGCAAGGTAGGTGGAGGATGTGAGAGAGGTCTAGCATGAAGAGTGACGGGAGTTGCAGCCTGGTGACGACGAACATACACGTGAGAAATAAGAGGGCGAGTAGGAACACTAGTAGGTAAAACAAGGTTAGGAAATAATGGTGCCTTGCAATTGACTTCCTTCTAGGAGAATAATAGGGAACAGTCTCAAAGAAAGTGACATCAACACTGACAAAGTGCTTACGTAAGATAGGACTGTAGCACCTGTAACCTTGTAACCTTTCTGTGTGCGTGAGTAACCAAGAAATATGCATTTATGAGCACGAGGGTCAAGTTTGTCACGACCAAGCTGCAAGTTATGCACAAAAGAAACACATCCAAAAACTTCGGAGGAAAGGGAGAAAGGTGTTTTATCAAAAAACATGATATTAAAAGGTGATTTTCCTAGTAGAATGTGAAAAGGCATCCTATTTAAAAGATATGTAGCTATAAGGACAACATCTTCCTAAAAACACTTGGGGAACATGCATCTGGATCATAAGGGCACGAGCTATAACAAGGATGGGACCGTTCTTTCTTCTAATAATCTCATTTTGTTGGGGGGTGATTACATAGGATGTTTGGTGCATAATGCCTTTAGACTCAAGAAACTGTTTCAAATGATTGTCTTTATACTCTTGAGCATTATTAGTTAAAAAAGCTAACAATTTGGCATCGAATTGATTAAAAATTTCAGCATAAAAAGATTGAAAAGCATTAAACAATTGAGAACGATTTTGAAGCACATACACCCATATCAAACGAGAATGATCATCAATAAAAGTAACAAAATATCGAGAACCATAAACTAGTGGTCTGAGATGGTCCCCAAATATCAGAATGACCTAGTGCAAAAGATTGGAAACAAGGGGGGTCAGCACGTAGAGGAAACGAAACTCTATGATGCTTATTAAGTTCACACGTCTCACAATTAAAACTAGAAAAATTAGATAAAGTAGGAACTAAGATACGAAGATTTGTAGAAGACGGGTGTCCAATGCGACAATGCCACTGATAAAGAGAAACAACGGAATGTAGAGCAGAAGGAGTCGACTAACAAGATGACTAAAGGTAGTAGAGTCCATGCTTGTCATATCCCCCCACCAATCATCCTCTTCGTTTTTAGATCTTGAAATTCACAATAAGAGGGATAGAAGGTCACTTGAACAGTTGAAGGACTGAGTAAGGTTACGAATAGACAACAAATTAAAAGAAAATTAGAGTATGTATAAAACAAATGAAAAAGTGAGACCAGAAGTGCAAACACTACCAATTCCTTGAACACAAGCTTTAGTCCCATTAGCAATAGTGACAAAGGAGGGAGAAGAAGGACGAAAAATATTAGAAGGAAGAGATAAGTTACCTGTCATATGATCAGACGCCCCTGAATCAAGAATCCAAGGAGTACTGGAAGAAGAATGAAGACATGTGTTACCTGACGAGACCAAATTGCTTGTGGAAGTAGAAGAGGCATTGGCACATTGAAGAATAGAATCATACTCGGTCTTGGAAATAAGGATCTAATCTTTAGAAACCGACTCAAAATGCTCCCCCTCAAGTGTAGCCTGGTTAGCCCAAGTGGGCTTGCCATGGAATTTCTAACAGTAGTCAACAGAATGATTATTTTGGCCACAATGAGTGCACCGCTTGGAGCCACTGACCACCACGACCACGATTACCACTAGGAGAAACACGCCCACCATGATCTCCAAGAGGTGCAACAAGAGCAAAACAGGTGTCATTCTTTGGAGTAGAAGGATGAATGGCAGCTCTCCGAACACGAGCAAAAGTCTCACTAACAGTGGGAACATCCTTACCAGATAGAATCTGAGAAATGATAGGAGCAAGTCCCGGTTTGAGATCGGAGAGAAACTTAGCAACTCAAAATTCCTACCTGTGTTGTTGCTGAGTTTTCAAGTCAGTGGTCAACGGTTGATAGATATTTAACTCATCCCACATACCTTTCAAGATGGAAAAATATTCTTCTACCAAGCAATCTCCCTGTTGGAAGGAGAAAATGTCCTGATAGATTTGATAGATACGAGAGATATTCTTATAAGAAGAATATAACTCTTGCAAAGTGTCCCAAATGGCTTTGGAAGATTTCAAACAAGCGACCTTATTAAAAATATCTTGTTCTAAACTGTTCCAAAGCCAAGTCATAATTTAAGCATCATTCTTGTTCCCAAGTGGGAACCTTGGTGGCATCAATAGGTTTGATGGTTGTAAGATAAGAAGTCTTACCACAAGTTTTCAATGAAACCGACACGGCGCAAGACCATTAAAGGTAATTGGAACCCTCCAATTTTATATTGGTCAGTGATCCAATAAAAAAAAGAATCTCTGTTGTCTTTGGTGTCCAATTCATCAGCCATGATAGGACAAAGAAGTTGCTAGAGCAAAGATTTGAGAAACGAGAGAAATTGACTGGGCTAAGGGAGCCGAGGATGACGAGAGGCTGGGCGGAGGAGGCCGAGAGGCTCTGCCAAGAGGGGCTGAGGGAGACGAGAGGCACCGAGAAGGGGAGGACCGAGAAAGAGAAGCTATGGTTTAGAGAACCCACTCTAATACCATGTCAAAGGTATTTTAGAGAATGAAAAAGATATATTCTTCTCTTTAGGAGGTTAAGATTTATAGTCATAGCTTACAAGTAAATAAAAAAATTATCTTAAATTAGTTCCTACAATCAATCAATTAATCTAATGCCTAAATTAAGTTACAGATTCGGTCAATATTTACAATCAATATTTACAACAGTTACAAACTTCATTCAAAGTTAAAAAACTTGTCCACCTAGAGACCATGTTTTAGCTTTAACTAATGTAATCTTTCATAAAGTTCTACAAAAAAAATCCACTTGCACAAGTGACCAAATTTCAACCCAACAGGATGTTTGAACCTTTCCAGTGGAAAGCATTGCTTATTCTGTTTGTCCAAATATTTTCTTGGTTTTGTATGATATAAACTAGCAAATATAGCAACAAAAAGATATTGATAAATATATATATATATATATATATAGTAACAAAAGAATCCTGATTTGACATAGTCATCGCTTATCATCAAGTATAGACTACAAATTCCATAGCAAAGGCATTGTAAGAAACATTGAATGAAAATAACAAACCAGATCTAGACTCCCTGAAACTTCCATCCAAACTTTGCCCAGGGAATGAGTCCAAATCATCTTGTTGAAAACCTGATCCATGTTAACAGAAAAATTTGCAAATAAATCTATCTTTAATATATATGATATAAAACACTTATCAAAATATTATAGATGAATGATATAAAACTTATGTTTTGGCAGATGAAATTTGTGCATCCAGTTAGCAAGGACTTGAATTTAAAATTATAAAATGTCATCAACAAGCCTTACTTATCAAAAAAAAAAAAAAGTCATCAAAGAAATACATAACATGGAAATTTTTATATAAAAAAAAAACCTAAAAATGATAAATGAGGAAAGCACAAAAGGAGAATAGAAGAATACAACAGAAAACGAGGTAGATGATAACCCCAGAAGAGAAGGATATATATATATATATATATATAGAACAATATGCGTTATTACATAACACAGCCAGAGGCTTAGTTACGTACATATAGAACAAAAGAGGGGTAAAAAACATTGGGAGCTGAAGCACTACTGTTAGACATGTATAATATAGGAGTACGTAAGAGAATCAAGTGAAATGGCATTCCACTTCTCATATTAACATTCAAAAAGCACATCCTCGTTATAAATCAAAATGATTTTTGGTAGCATAAAGTTTAAATAGAAAAATGAGCTCTTTCATTCACTAATTTGCGATTGTGAATAACAAATGTATTATATAGACCGAACATAATTGCGAAGGACAAGTACATTCCATACATGAAGCAAACACAAGGTTTGAAATTTGAGGCATGATGTCTATAGTCATCTTTATAGGTATAGGGTTAATAAAATTGTATAAGAATGCAGAGTCTTATAAAAAAAAAAAATGCATCTTTTGAAGGTTTTACTTCTATCCCTATACCCCCCTGAGGTTAAGGTTGGATTGAGAATTGGCTAGGAAATTATTGCTTAGGAAACAAACTCTCATCACAATCAAAATACTGAAGAGACAATGACAAGCTCAGAAGTTAGATCAAAGGACCTCCATACTATGGAAAGAGGTCAATTAATCAAGTAGAGAATTGCAGTAAAAGGTCCAAGCCAGTGCCTAAAATGTTGAAATTTGAAGATGGCACCCATATCAAACATGTCTACCATGGCCCTAGTTAAGCCATTTTAGTCAGATCTATGGCATGATATATAAGAGATACCATAGCCATCCCAAAACCATGTTAATGATTTCATAGTTTATCCACGATATCGAAATAAATAAATAAATATATATATATATATATATATATATACATATAAGCATCTGGAAACAAATGTTGTGCCATATTTTCTAAATGCAGAAAATACCCCGAACTCTCAAATTTTAACTTTGTTCAAAAGAACTTGCCCAAGACTAACATTGTGACAGTGTGAACTCAAACACCACCTCACCCTTGCGTACCGAGGAAACAAAACTTGTCCAAGACTAACATTGTGAGGATGTGAGCTACAAACACCATAATGGTTCAATGGAACTTCTCACTAGGAGAAAAAATGTTGAAGATGGTAATTGTCACATATTCTGTCCCACATTGGATAGGCATCAGATGTCATGGGGCTTATCAAGCGAGTATAGTACCTTCACCTAACAGGCTAGTCTTTTAGGTTGGAGACCTGGCCCGTGACAAGTGGTATCAGAGCAGACATAACCCCTTATTCGGTGTCATGCCAAGTGCCTGCAGTAGAGGGATTTCCCGCCAGTAACGAGTCTACTCACCTATAGGGTGGACGGGTAGGCAAGGTGGTCCGACCACGACTAGGGCATCGTGTGTTTGGGTGAAGACGAATGTCATAGACTCTCTGTTCCACATTGGATAGGCACTTGGGTGTCCTAAGGCATATAAAGCAAGTATTCTACCTCTACCTAACAGGATAGTCTTTTATGCTGGAGACCTAGCCTGGGAGTATAATCCAATACTCTTGCCCATTTGGGAGGAATAAAAAATTTTATCAATAGCAAGGAAATCAGAATAATGAAGTGCTTATCACTATTCAAGCAGCTGGATGATAAAATCACCTTTATCCAGAGTCCATACTAAATTGGGGCTACGCTTAAAAACAATTATAACAACTAAAAAAGAACAATATCCTAAATAAGCAGCCATTACTATGTAGCACAGATGGTAGATTTCATGTAATTCCTAGAACAAATGACACAATGCGAGTCTGAGGTGCAAGGGAAAAGTTACCAATTCATGAAACTTTCCAACCCAAACTGATGCCAGCCTTAACCCAATCAGAGTTCAAGTGGCATAGATATTACTGGAAAGGAGATGAATGGAACTGTAGTGTGGGTTGTGGCTATAATATTGAGAAGCTGTGGGAGTGCTGCTAATAGGAAGGCAAGAAATGAGATAAAAAAATTGGAATCCAGGTCAGAATTTCATGTGCCACTATTAAGAAAACAGCAGTAATCTGTTCAGTGAACCAGCTTATAACAGATAGAGTGTGGCAGTGCTTAGATGGATGTTTTTGCTATAATTGTGGTCCAGCATTCATAACTGGCCAAGGATTGAAACGGACATCCTACCATGCAGTATAAACAAATAAGGTTAATAGATCAAGTTGTGAAGTGATGAAGAGAAACTTTGAAGAATATTTCGTCCATTTATTATTCAATTTCAAGAAATTTCACCAAGTTCAGTGAAAATAACAAATCGTTGCATGAATATAAAAAAAGAGTTTAACATGCTCCGAGCCCAGAGTGATTATGAGGAAGATAGAAGTGCAGCCAGACATAGTTGGATTACAATTTTTTATTCAAGATCAAATAGTATTTTATGATTTAGTATGTGTACAACACATCCATCATCATGCACTTAAAAGTAAAAAAAAAAATTCGTTTAGGCAGCCTGGTGAAAAGATTTGGCCCCATGTGAGGTGAACTCTTCTAGAAGAACTCGTTATATAGCTTAGGATTCTATCTAGTAGTGTTTTCCATGTTGTTGTAGTGCATTCTCTATCTTTATTTTAGAGCTTGGATCCATTTGTTATGAACTGAATATTTGGGTACTGTTAGTTGTAGTCTTATGTTGTGAGGGGCTTCAAAAAAAAGAAAAAAGAAAAAAAGAAATGTTAACAGATTACTGTTCAAAGCTCCAGAACAACCCTTATTTCATCACCAAAACAAGCTCTAATCGGTCCTAATTCTTTCCTTCAACTTTTGGATTTTAATTTAGTGCCAAAAATCCTAGAGTCCTTGCTATCCAGAATTTCCATTAAATGAAATCTTTGATATTTCTGCAATCAAACACTTTCAAAGCCAAACCATTCCAACCTTTTTTGAATCAAAACCTACAGCCTTTCTCCCATCCTTTGACACCATAAAGGTGCCAGCTTTCCGTGACCTTAGCCCGCCATACATCAATTGTATGCTACAATATTCTAAGTACCTAGTGATGTACTATATCAAGATATTCTTGCATGTCTAAATAATTTTCAGCATATTTCCTTTGCTCCATTGGTTAGTACTGTTGGCCCATTGTTTCTACTTAATTGATTGTAATTTTCAGCATTTTTTTTGACAACTAATATAATTTTACAAGGCTGGGTGCACCAATATACAACACATTACACGCAACACAATAGCTATAATCTCATAATGTTCAAAAAAGAATCAAAACTATCTATGGACAAAGTTGAGACCCTAGATTACCAAAAGTAAAGAGTGCTCAATACCACGGCCTCTATAAACTAATGGATTTTATTTTTAATTAGCGTTTCAAAGATTTGAACAGGGCCCGATTAATTTCAGATATCATAAAAAATAAATAATCACTTTTACCTATCTAAATTTACTACTATAAGCAACAAAACAGTGATAGTGGTTCTGGGACTTTTCCTTGTTTCCGTTAAAGTAAAATTGCTTTGACATGGACATAACTGATGCACAATAATCGGTATTTAAATAACAAATCACCTTAATACACGACAAACCACAAAGCAACCAACTAAAGAACAGTAGTCGTCAATTTGCCTTTTATTATCCACAATAGACAAAATGAACAATTTCTAGAAAAATAAACATAAATATATACATATATATATATGTACATAACTCACCGATGCACAATATTCTGTATTTAAACAAGTAAATAACAACCCGCTAATACAGGACAAACCACAACCAAGCAAATAAAGAACAGTATTGGCCAATGTGCCTCTTAATTTCATTACGCACAATAGAGGAATGAACAATTTCTAGAAAACATATACAAATATATATTATCTATTTATATGTAACTCACCTAATTTCATAGTGACGAGCTGTGGGAAGGCGAAACCAAACAAGGTGAGAGATTGCCGGAACTGGACCCAGAGATATTTGCGAATTTTAATGGGAGCATAATCTTGAAACTCAATGCACTAAAATCTTTGGAAAGAACTGGCTAAGAGGGCAAATGTGGCACAAGAATGAAATCCTTGAAGCTTTGATTGAATGCGAAATGAAAGAAATCATTTTCAAGGTGAAAATGAAATGAATGCCGACAATTTAGATGCGTTTGAATGTTTGATATTGATGGTGCCTCCCTGTTAGGGTTTTTGTTTATTTTGGGTTGTGATGGTTGTTTGCTTTTGTTGTTTTGCTTCTTGTTCTTTGTCTGCTCTCTGTTCTTCGGCATTATTAGACAATATATATATTGCTTTGTAGCACTCATATAGAGGTTATAGGGTAGAGCGAACCTCCTTTTTAAGAGCCCATCATCAATCTACAATATTCAATATTCAAAGATAAGTAAACAAGAAGCAACCAATGTATAATAAGAAAAAGCTGAAACAAGACCCCTCAGGCCTCCAGTCCACCGGCCTTCGCCTTCGTTGGCAGTTGGCCCCACTGAAAGCGAAGCAACCAATGTTTTCAGCCACTCACCTTATCTCTACGCGCGATCATAATGCACGCGCCAATAATAATTTTTGGAAGAATGCCATTTTTAAATAAATAAAATTAGAAAAATTATTTCTTTTTTTCTTCTATATTCTATATGACGAAATTACCCTTCTAATCCTAATTCTCATCTCTACCTCTACCTCCACTCCTCCCCTTTCCCACCTTCTCTTTTCCTTAACCTCTCTAACCTAAACTCTAATCTCTCATTTTTTATGCAACCCTAACACCATCGCTACCATTACACACAATCAACCCTCTTCATATCACAAACCCTAGCCTTAACAACACCACCGCTAGTCCTACCACCACATTTTTCTACAAATTCCTCCACCTTGTAAATTTAATGCAACCTAAAAGTCCTACAAAGTCAAGTCAATCAAAAATTCCCAAAGCTTTGACAAAAAAGACCACCACCATCACTGTTGAAAAAAATTGTATCAATATCTCTATCTATACATATCTAGAGATTAGATCGGAAGCCAATCATAATATGCTCAGTGTGGTCCAACAATAGAGATCGTTGAGAAGAAAAACTATAATGCATTTTTGTTATTATAATGTGGGATGCAAGATTTACAACAATAGGTGCAACTAATACAACACTATATCCCACTTTCTGGTAGTCTTGCATTAAGTTGAAAGTGAATATGAATCTGGTATAACTCTCACAACGTTCGGATACAACTATTATAACATGAAATGCAAGGTCGACAACATCAAGTGCAACTAATACAATAATATACCAGCGTTGTGGAAGTCTTGCATTAGGTTGTGTAATACCCCAAAATCCTAATTAGTGGGAAGATCGTATTAAGTGAGATAATTACACAATTAGTGTAATTACATATGAATAATGACGATAATTAAGTAATGTTAAGGGAAAATTTTTACCAATCAAAATTAGTTGCCATCCTACATGTGTGTGATGGTATCATAAGATGAGGTCCAAATGCATAAAATACATGAAATTAAGTATACATAATTCATGTATGTAAGAAATAAAGTATGGTGCATGACCATGCACATGAAATGATGATGATGATGTACATATATAGAACAAGACATATATATATATATATGATATGTCATAATTTGACTAAAGACATCAAAACATGACACGTGTTCCTGAAGTGTTCTGATGTACAAAGATTGGGTATGCATGGGTCTCTTCTGATCCATAGACTACAGAACATAAGCGTAAAGGCTCTCGAACTACTCACCGTCTTCCATGGGTTACCAAATTAAGGAAGCATGGATCAATATGATAACTTTCATCTACGGATATCTTCAAATCCCTACTTTCATGACTCCTAATCATACTGAGCATAGGAGATTGACAGCCTATAAATAAGGCGTCAAGGTATTCTTTCAATTCATGTTCAATTCTTCTCTTTCAATTACTGTTATTATTTTTTCATTAACTTCATCATTAGAACGACTACTGTCACGACTCGAAACTCACCCTATGCGAATCTTGTATTGCGGGGCCATCCCTGTGGCCTGCCCTTACTTTTTTGTTTCTTTGTATCAATGACAACAATGTATAATTTAAAACTTAAACAGTAAATCAGCAGAAGTCTTAAATACATAATATGGTTCTACAATGTCAAAATAGGAACCAACATAACATCACCCTTAGGTGGTGAATACATGGGAGAACTACATCATGACTAATACATTCCTCAAATGTCCTCCTATGCTTTCAGACTCCTATTGCGGTCCCACAGCATCCCTACCTGAAAAATAGTAAATCGGAGTGAGCTAAATGAAGCTCAGTAAGTAATTTCCCATCTCTGACACGGGTTAAGGTTAACATAGAAAAAACATGAATCCATGAATGTGAACAAGATAGCCAATCATAAGCTAAGATGATGTGATAACCAATAAGGATAAAATGACACAATGGACAATGAACAGTAGAGGTCACAATAATTAATCATGAGTAATGGATATAACATGAACATGGAACTCTCAATAGAAATCAGTCAACATGGAACTCTCAATAGAAATCAGTCAACGTAAATGTATTGTTACAATAAATCGATAACAATCAATTGTAATCAATGAGTGAACTCTCAACATAAGATTCTTCATAGGGACTGAAAACATCCTATGAATCTAATAAACGAAATCATATCAACCAAACATTAGTGATGCATTTACTCTATTCAGGGCTTGGCAAACTCTCAGTTTTTTAGGGTCCGGCATACCCCCCTTAACCTCAGTGCATATAAAATGCCATCATAATTCAATGTGTAAAAATGCCATCATTGCCATATGTCCGTTCACGGACTCGACCCGTAGGTTCTGTCAATTCAGAAAGCATTAGATGGATATTGTGACTGAGCACAAATCCGACATTCATAATATATCATGATCATTCACGATTCCATAAGAGTGTATAAAAATAGAATATAATTCATTTAGTAAAAACATAACAGTAGGCCTTTCAAGGCATAGTACAAGATAATAATCAATGATATAACAGTTAATAACGTCCATAAGATAGAACAATATCACATTGTAGAAACAATAAACATTTGGTACGTACAAGAGTACAAATCTGGCAGTAATAAAATGAACGTGGCTTGGAAGACCACATGTAAGAGATAGGGTTTACTTACCTTATCAGTGTGTTCTAGTTCAATATCCTGTAACATTTTCCTTCCCTTTTGATTTCCCTATATATCAGTAAACATGTCTCAGTTTAATGTTATCCATCAAATTTTATACTTCGTTACTATAAGTATTTCTTTTGCTAAATTAGACTCCACTATTGAGTCCGGAACGTCGAAAAAAGTCGGTTTAGGCTTTCACGGTTTCCATTTTGGACTTTTGTACTAAAAAGGGCAAAATGGTCATTTTGCATTCTTACGTGTCTTTATTCCTTGGGGCCTCTTTTCACAAATTAGACTTTACCGTTGAGTCTAGAATGCTTGAAATACTAAAGATTCATTATTCATTTATTTTAATAGGGGTCCGTTTATTTAACTTAGGGCATTTTGGTCATTTGGCATTTCTACGGGTATTTTATTTTTTGGGACTCTGTCACGTGAAACGGACCTCACCATTGGGTCCAAAAGGTCTAAAATAATAAATTTACACTATCTGCTTGACTAATTTGGACATCAAAATTTAAATTAATAAATAACTTGATTAATTAAATTTATTAACTAATATTAATATATATATATATATATATATATATATATATATATATATATATTAGTTCACTACTTAACCACATGTGCCTTAGTGGCACAGTGGTGGACTCAGTGGCCATAAGGCCCTCACATTTATGCGGTCTGGGGTTCGATTCCCCTCAGCTGTGCCTTCCCTTCCTACTGTTCACCATTTTTTTAAAAAAAACACCTCAGCCCCTTAAACGACACAGCTTCGGGTCATCCGTCACTGCACCTGGGTGAGTTCCGACCTGACCCGGGATCCGACCCGAACCCACGACCTGAACCCTCTTTCTTCTTCCCCACTTTTCTGGCAGCAGCTCTGGTCACCTGCTCCGGCGCCGGTGACTGGACTACAAAACTTTAATTTTTTTCTTCATTTTTTCATCGTTTTACAGGCTACTTTTAGTTCTAAACACCGTAAAACATAATCTAGAGTCTCTATATAGCAATTTAAACCTATAAACACATTCAAAATCTAATTTTTCCAAAACATCAACTTTCTGATAAATTCATTTTTCTCCCTCGTTTTTTCATCGTTTCACTCGCGGTTTCTTCCTATGTGTTCTATTTTCTTCATAGAATAACATCATGTAATTATTTACAAGATTTATCAACTTCTACAAAAAAAACTAGAATTTCAATTACAGAGGAAAAACTTCCGAACTTATCTTACTGTGACAGCTCCTCTCCTTCCTTCTCTTCTTTTTCTTCCTCTTCTTCTCTCATTCTGTTTCTATCCTATTTCATCCCATGCAGAACCCTTTGTATTGATAGAAAAGATTTCCAAAGGATTTCTCTCTCTCTCTCTCTCTTAGAGCCGCCCCTCGGTTCTGCCTCTCTCTTTCTCTCTCTCTCTTTTCTTTTCTTCTTTCCCCCTTTTCTGTTACCCTTCTGTATTCGTAACCCCCTCCCCTCATTTATGTTTCTTAAATTTGTTTTATTACACATTATATATATATATATATTACACATTATATACCCTCACTTAATACATTGATTATTTTAGACGTTACATATATATAATATATATAACACACCTATATTACATAATCCATACATATATATACATATGCAATTATATATACATCTACATATATATACACACTAATACACATACACACATATATACATATTGATATATATATATATATACATAGATATATACATACATACAGATATATATAGATATATTCACACATGTATGTGTCAGTATACATATTTTTTCGTGTAACCCGATTTCTCGACGGGTAGTCTCGGGGTACTCGGGATTCCATGAATTTATTCATCGTACATTCAAATACCATATATTTATTTAATTCATGAACCGTACCATTTGTCTCGAACTGCTTGTCCATTACTGTACATAAATCATTATGATAGTCCGGGTTTATTTTGGTATTACATTCATTGGCTCGGTCTGCTTTGGTATTATTATTTGACTCTTTTTGGGCATTTTTGGAATTAGTCCAATTTATTTGGGTTGGGGTGTTTCAGTTACCATCGGAGCCTTTTTGGTGGCTCTCTGACTTCATGCTCTTGACATGCAATTGTAGAGAAGCAGCCTTCAGACCAGAAAAGTGTAACATCAGTTTAGCACCATTTATGGGAATGACTAAAATTCTCATAACACACACCTTATCAAGCTTAAGCAATTCTTTCAAGTTATTTACCAACAATTACCCCAAACCTTTATCCTAAAAGGAACCCTCCAAATCCTCAAGATTAGTGTCTTGTTAAAAGAGGAAGAGGATGTGCACCGACTCATCTACAACACCAACTAGACTAGATGCAACAACAGTTTGATTAGATGCAGTAGCAGCTTATAGCCATGTCATAAGCACTGGCCTCGCTTTAACAAAACCAACAAAACCCTCATCCTCTTCTACTGGTGAATACCGTTTATAGAGGAGCCCAACCTCTTACTAATGCAGTAATAAGAGGAGACCCTCATGAATGAGAACCACCCAATACACAGGTGGCACACCACCAAGGTACTGCCTAAACAAGAACTAGTCTACAAACCTCTAGAGTAGTTGGTCAAGGTATTCCACCAACCTATCATCTGTTGGTTGGTCCCATGGTGCGAAACTAACCTAAAAAGAGGGTTGAATAAGTTTGTACTAACTTTTTCAAATTCTTTCAATTTTTCAACCACAACACTAACAACTACTAATATGACACAATATATGAATTGTAAAATCTATCAATATTCAATAAATATCAACAATTCAATTAAATGCTTAATCTATCCAATGTAGTATTCATATAGTGTTCAACATACAAATCATTTAACTCAAGCCTAATTGATCCACTAATCTAATTCGATTTTCAATTTCACAATTCAAGTAAAAATTAGACTATGTGATCAATTATCAATTCCACAATTCAATTTGCTAATCCAATTTCACAATTAAGGTTTTTAATTACTCAATTGAAGATCAAATTTTATAATTAATGAAAACCTAAATCTTTATAAGTGGAAGCATTCAATTCTAGCAAATTAAAAATAGTAAAGTATGAAGAGTAAGAGAAATTGCAAATCGAAGTGATGATAAAGAAACTACCACGAAAAACTTTGCGGTGGAAAACTCTAGAGCTGGCCATGCACATGGAAGAGTTCCACTATGACTGAGATCAAATTACAATGTGATGAAGAAATGGACTTAGTACCTCAAGCTCCGTTCTACTCGTTCCTATCTTCAATCTCCCTTGAATCCAAAAGCTTCCTCCATAGTCGGAATCTTCGTACAACTAGACACTCTTCAAGGTCTCGGAATCCTCCGATTGGGCTACTTTATAATTGCAACTCCTCGCAACCTCGGACTTTTCTGATCGCTTAATAATGAATCCTCAAGGTTGAACTCCAAACTCTTCAATGGGGAATTGAGATGGAATTGAGGCTTTTTGAATCGACTTGGATCATGTGATGTGATCAAAATCAATGAATGATTAGAGTAGAGATGTACATGATTTACAAGTATGAATGTTCACTCATGAGGACTTTAAGATCTCTTAAGTGTATATCTCTCACAATTTGAACTTTTTTTTTAACTTTGTTCTTACTAAACTAAAACTGAATTTTTGTGATTTTATATCAATGAGATCAAATCTCAAAAGAGGCTTGAAAATAGAAAATTTTCTATTTTTGTACAGTGTTTGTTCGAACGAATGAGTAGTTCCTTCGAACAAGTAAGGAACGAATATCAAACGAACAAAATGTGGAGGTTGCAGTTCATCGTTTGATGCAGTCCTTTCGAACGAGATCGAACGAGCAAGAACAAGCCTCAGTTGTTTGTTTGAACGAGCAACAGAGTGTTACTCATTCTATGCTTGCCTTGCGAACTAAATTTTCCTAAATGTTTTGAAATATGCATTTTTGGAAAAATTATTTCACAATCACAAGAAAACTACACACATGATGATATGATGTCTACTGTATGCAATGCATATAATGTATAAGTGTGTGAGATCCAAACCAAAAAAAAAGTCCAAAATACCCAATATATCCTTCATGAACCAAGTTGGCCGATAGATGTGCATGACAATGAAGATTGGACCATTTTGGAGAAGAATGGGCATTGAGATACGTTAAGCCTAGGACTAATGCAATGATTACAATCAAAACACATTTTGTCAAACCGAATTAGCTAATAACAACATCGGACGCCTTGGTCATAACAAACTCCCACTTTGGTAATCCGTGGCAAAACTTCACCAATAGAGCAAGAATACAATACATCAAAATACATAACCCCCAAAGAGCCAAATATAAGGAAATTATACATTTGACCTAATATTTTATACTATACAAATCACTTAGCAATGCTAAAAAATTAGTCAACCTATTTCCTGCACAACAAATTCAACTATACCACGTGAGATTATATCAAGAAAAATATATCAAATAAATCTAATGAAATCATGAGAATAGATGGATATCAAAATAAGGACAAGGTGTAGTAAACAAAATAACCATGTAATCAAAACCTGTGATTAATACAAGTGAAAGTACATACTATCTTAATCATATGCACAAAAAAATGTATATACTACTCCTCCTCAATATGTGCACAAAGTAACTCCCCCTCGCTAAGTGCTCAAAATAATATCTCCCTTTTTTTGTCACAACGACAAATGGAGGAATCAAATAAGAAGAACATGAAGGAAGAAGCATAAGAATGAATACTAGCATGCATAATGAGATAACAATCAAACATCAACGATAATAGACTCAATTTAAGAAAAATATCTACGATATCAAAACAAACATTGTATCTATCAAAAATCCCAAAAAATAATAACAGTAAGCAAAAGGAAAAAAACTGTTAAATAATACATGCTGTTGATGAGTGTGAAAAAAATACAAGGTAAACCTCACTACAAAATATCACTCATCACTTATGTGGAACTATAACAACATCACTAATCAGCTTCTAGTGGTGATGGAGGTCAAAAAATGTGAGATAGAATCTCTGATAAGCCCATTGTGTCTATATGCTATGAAAATGATAGGGATTCACTGTCAATATATGCTTTTACAATTGAACCTTCTAGACGTTCTTTAGTCCACCCATTTTGCTTTAAACATGTGTAAAAATCTTTATATTACATGCAAATAATAATTTAAATAAATACAAACATTGCCATGCACATATTGTAAATAAAACGATTCAGTATATCACCTTTTAGTAGGATCCATACACCGATATTGCGTAGGCCACCAAGTTTCAGCTCTTATGTTAAGTGAATCGCTAAGTGGACCATGACATCAAAGAATACTTGTCATGCCCTGAATTTTCGCAAACCAGGGGCTCGAGGGAACGAAAATTTAAAAGAAATAAATAAATGAAAGTTAATTAAATTTAATTTAAATCTCCCTCATTAATCCTCAATTTTTTCCAAAGTTAAAATTAAACACTTATTATTTAACTCGACTCAAAATGGTCCCCAAATGTTGCTCAAGTCCTTCTCCTAATTTATGTTTAAATTAAATTAAGTCGCATTCAAAAATGGCCCTTAAAACAGTCTTAAATCATTCCAAAAAAATTCCCTAAAATGATGTCTCAAATGGCCCCAAAAATAGTCGAAGATATAGTCCATAAATGGGTCAAGAAACCCGCCCAAAATTGCCTTAAGGGAGGGAGGCCTAACATAGGCCATATTAGTGGCCAAACATGGCTAAAAAATGTTGCTAAAACAGCCCATAATGGGGCCCAAACATAGCCTAAAAATTGGCCTAAACATGGCCCAAAATAATGTCCAAATATGGCTCAAAAGGTGTCCCAAAAATGGTTCAAAAAGGAGGCCAAAAAGGTGGCGTAAAGGAGGTGTCATGCTGGCCAAAGTAGGGCTGGGCAGTAGGCACGTGCGTGGGGCGCGCAGGCACGCGCGCGAGGGAGTGTCACAGCATGGCAAGCAAGTGCGGGTGTGCGGCAGGCTGGGCTGCTTCTCTGCATTTTTACTATAGCACAACAGAGAGCAGTTTCTAATTTTTTTTTAGGTTTACTGTTCATGGCTGCAACCTATTTTTTCCATTTTTGAATTTTTCTCCAAGTTTTTCAAGCCCCATTTTCACCCATTTTCAACCCAATTTCCTAAGGTTTCTAAACCTCCATTGTGAGCCCTTTTCTCCCCCATTTAAAGGGTGTTTTACACACTCATTTAACACTTTAATTTTCCAAAAAATTTGACATAGTCTCATTTATTTTCTAAGCCTTTTCCCCACCTAATTCTCACAACATTCATAAGTATAAATTCATAAGCAACCCACCCTCACTCGGTGGCCACAAGGTCATCAAATTAAACATGTATCAATTAGATCCAACATATCCATATAATACATATTAAACTAAGACATCATGCATTCCATTGGGTCATAAACCCATACATTTTAAAATGGCTCAAGGCCTATATTCCATATATTTGTTCAAGTTCAAAACATGATAAATTGGGCTCATGCTTATACATTCAAAATATGCCCCAAGGGCCAAATCTTTAACATGATCTATTTCTCCCCATCCTTAAAGACTTAAACAAGTCTCAATTGCCTGAGGCCTCATCTGAAAAATGATATCCCACTAATGGGTCAGCTCAACAGCTAGGTATAACATAGCACTAAACTAGGAAAAAGTTTAAGGGTGTGGCATGTGCAAGTGTACATTTATATCTACATATACAATTTTAATCTACATGCCATCCAATTCATCCATACAATGCATTAACAAGATTCATAACACCTTCATATAAACTCTATACCACATCCGTGAATTCATTTATGCGATGTTATGCAAATATGCGTGACTCACCCATGCATCTCTATGCCACACCCATGTTTCTTCACGGATCGCTCCCGTTGGTTCGAGTACCAAATGCAATGGCCAATTTGGGTTTTTCACCACAGGATCTACACCCTCATAATACATAGCACCTCGTGCTTAACCCACACCATGCTTTCAAAGAATCACACTATGTTAAAATGCCATGATTTTATCATGCAATTTCATTGTGACAATTTATCAAACACATGGTGTCCCTTTTTCAAGTCATGCAATTTATCCCACAAAATACATAACTTTAAACTCCAAAACATCATGCTCATCATATATATATATATATATCATGACTAAATACATCAACACATACTTAAACCACAATCTCACAATTCCAATGATTCACAAAGAACATAAAAATTCCATAAAGCACCAAGGCACCAATTCATCACATGACCCAAACCACAAGGTGTGTCAACATGCATATAGGTTCAAAAAATGTAACAACACATTCCTAAACACACCCAAATCAAGGCAACAAAGCATCCAACAACATCAAGAACACATATATCCCTAAACTACCAACTCTAGGCTTTTCAAAGGAACTACCTTCTAAGTGATTTTTTAACCTCAAATACACATCCTAAACAGTCCATCAACAAGAAAAAATACAAGAAAACTTAAACCTATTACTAGCTTAGTACTACATCATACCTGAATCAGTTTTTCACAAACTTCAGAGGCTATGTTCGCTGGATGGCCGAACTGGTTGGTGACGTTACAGGTCTTGATGAGAGGAACAACTTCTCAGAATGAAGCTTGGCAAAAATCCCACTCGAAATGAGTGTTTCGGAGGCTTGAAGCTTGAAAAAACTAGGGCTTTTCTCCCGCTCTCTCTCAAGAACGTGAGCTCTCTGTATATGTAGAATGATTTCTGTATAATTTTGTGTCCAAGGGTGGTATTTATAGTGGAAGAGCAAAGGGGCAAGGGCAAAATGACCATTTTGCCCTTAATGAGCCCGAGAACCCCGTTACTCTACAACTCGTCTCGAAACGCTTCAATTTGAAATTTTGTTTTAACTAATGTTCATAAAATTATTTTAAATGTAAATTTGCAAAAAAATAAATTTTCTCCTGAGGCCGGGTTTGGCCGTTTCCACCCGGGCCACCTGGATGCCCTTTTGGTCCAATTTTAGAAACTGTTTCCATTTTGGTTCAAATTCATACAGCAGGTATATTTCAATATTCTAAGCATATTTCTCTTCTATGACACACTCCAAATATGCTTCTAAACATGTCAAACGATAAAATAATGCATGTAGACGCTTTACCAACAAAACCGTGCTTCACCGACAAAACCGTGCATGCAAAATGTCCTATTGGCAAAAATGAAAAATTTGCCCTCATTTTTTGAAGTCTCTAAAATATTGGTGGAAACATTTTCCCAAGCCTACAAAGTATGAATATAATGTCCTTCTCCATCTTGTCCAACACTTGTAACTTTAATGTCCTACAACACAACCCTTTAAAGAATAGGCCCAACCCCATCAATGGAATACGAAACATTATCATCAAAATATCCACTTATTACAATTGGAAGAAGTCGTTATAATAGGACATGATAGTCATGACTTTTTAATCCTGATACTTTACTATCGGCTACATTCACATAATAAGATATGTTGGATGCATATCCATCTGGAAACTTCACGTCCTTAAACCAAGAATAAACCCTATTTCTCTTTTCCTTGGCACAATAACTATATCACCATTTGGTATTAAGTGCAATTTCTTTCGAATGCCCATTACCTTTAAATCCATCCGTGCTTTGAAACTATCATTTCTTTTCCCGTCCAGGTTCAATAACATTGGCAACAAATATCACAAATATTTTTCTCTAAGTGCATGACTTCTAGATTGTGACGAATCTTAAGTGTTCTCTAATATGGAAATTAAAAAAATATGCTCTTGTTTCTTCAATTGAACTCCACCTCAGCATGTTTTCTCTTATTATTGGTTGATGCCTTCTTGAATTGGAAACTTTAGAGATGATTTAACTGCGCTAGGACTTAATCCCAACATAACTACTTTGGAGCTAACTTGCGCTTTATTTTTCCATCGAACTTATCCTTATGATGTCTTCTCCAAGAATTCCTAGGTGGCAAAAATCGAAGATGACACATAAAACATACCTTTTTCTATTCGTCAACCACATTAAGCCAACATCCTTGTTACAAATTGGGCATTGCCATAAACCCCTTGGTGCTCTAACCAGACAAGTTTCCATATGCAGGAAAATCATTAATAGTCCATAACATAACTATATGCAATCAAAATTTCTCTCTTACCACTACATCGTACGTCTCAACACCATTTTCCCATAACTCTTTCAACTCATCAATCAATGGTCGTAGGTACACATCAATCTCATTTATGGTTGCTTCTGGTCTAGGAACCAGTAGTAACATAAAGATGAATGGTTCTTTAGGGATCAATAGTAACATAGATATGAATGGTTCTTTAAGGATCTCTCTTAATAGACTAGAGGAACTTAAGAAAATCATTTATGTAGAAGAAGAGGAGATTCAGAGGCTTACACAAGGTTCCAAAGAGCTAAAGGAAAAGGTGTATAAGGGAATAACCGATAAATTTGTAATTCAATGTTACATAAATTGTTGGTCTCACTAGTGGCCCACTAAACTGAAGGAATTTAGAGTATGAAAAATGATATACCATTTGGTTTGTCACAAAAAGTTTATTGTTGTGTCCATGATCACCACTATTTTTAGGCTTTAAAACTCCAGAGTAAAATAGAGACTGCATGTGGTAAACAATTGAAACCCTAAATGTGAAAGGTAAAAAAAATACATTGTGTAAGTATTTGCTTCACTTGAACATATGTCAATTCCGATTCAATATTTAGGATATTGATAAAAGTAGTACGATGATCAGCCATCACAAAGTTCAAATGAGACAGGTGAGAAAAATGACAAGGAAATTAACAAAGAGGATTGAGGAATCGAAGGAGAGGACACTTTCCACCTTCAAAGAGATAAAACATATATAAGGCATTTGCGGTCAAGAGAATTAGCCAAGGCAACAAGAAGTGTACATGGTTAAATCATGATTTTTGGGGTTTTGGATAGATTTTATTTATTTATTGTGGTTTATGATTAGTGGAATAATGTTATCAATATATGATTCTTTTTCACATTATAGAGGATTGAAAGCACCTTTTATAATTTGATTTTTTTTTTTACTTTTTTTTTTTTTTAAATTTCATTTGTGGTCTCCAAAAATTATAATTATGATGATGATGATCAAAATTTGTTACCTTGTGATAGTTTTACTAAACCTTTTCCTCGTCATTCCAGATTATTAAGTGTGTTCCTGGTTAGCTGATGAGAATGTAAAATGTCATATTTTTTTCTCTTAATGTTTAATATTTTATACTTATTTGGTGCCTAAATGTACTCATTATTTTTATATTTTGATTTAGGATGCAAATGGAGGCGCTAAGTGCAAAACAAAGCCAATTGGGCAATTTTGGATAGTTTCGACATTGCTTCGTAATCTGGGCCTAACTCTCACATCCGAGCTCCGATTGAGATGATTCAAGATGCTATAAAATTCCAAGAAATAGTTATACAACTTTCATGTTTTGTGTTTTGAGAGATACGAGCTTCATCAAGGTCGAAATTGGGCTTGAAGTTGCTGCACCGGCACTACAGACGTTCTGGAACGTCCCGGGCCCATGCAATTCTAATACGAGGATCTGACCGATTTATTTTTAGAAATTCCAGATCTAGGTGCACGAACATTTTAGCTGAAAACACCACTTTCCTAGTTATATTAGGACTTTATTTTATTTTTAATATTTCCCTTAATTAGTTAAATTTGGATATTGTTATTTTAGGATAATATTTAGAATATCTTTAGGAGTTCTAGTAGGCTTCCAAGATTGATTTTAATGTGTAAAAGGAGGAGAAAGATCAGATTTGATGGATCTCTCTCTCTTTCTCCCCTCTTCTCTAACTTCTCCTTCAAGTTTTCTTCATGGTCCTATGTGGCTAAACTTTTATAATTGGTTGAAGAAAACGGAAGCATCAGAATCAATAAAACTATAAGATCTAATTTGTTTTTATTGTTCAATTTATGCTTTGAGTATCGGATGTTTTTCTGTGCTTATTTTCATGATTGTCTCGTTTAATTACTAGGAGGCCTACTAGTTTATTATTCGTTGTAATCTATTGCTAGATTAAATATCAAATCTGTAATTGTTTGATCCCTCTAATTTGTGAAGCAATTAAGATTTAATAATTTGCTGCAGTCAGAAATTATTAGATCTTAGGAAGAACACTCGACTAAATTAAATACAACCACTTGTGCTTGTGTTGTTTAACTTCATTGATCTTTCTAATTCTTAAGGCTGTTACTAGATTAAACCTTTAGCGCTTGTCTTGGGTTGTTTAGTAGTTAGGGTTAATTAGATCGCTTGTTTTGTAATTAACTACGGCTAAGGAGAGATAGGAAAATAGTTCCAACGGTGAATATTCAAAGTGTGAATTGATATATACTTGCATCGATAATCAATTGTAAAATTTTGATGGTGCATGTTGACTTAGACCAAGGTTTATTCTTTTGATTGATTTCGATACTTTAATTTGAATTGTTCCTTAGTTGTTTTT